>OY735207.1:61640887-61715887 GCA_963457665.1 Thysanoteuthis rhombus
TATTATTAGAAGTGTTTTCAAGTAAAGAATCACTCACGGGATGCAAGCCTTTGATAGAACAAGCTTAACCTTCAAGAACAAGAAAATCCAATGAGTCTTCAGAAGAAGAGGATACAACCAAAGCATCCTACCGATAGTCACCTATGGAGCCAGAACATGGAATATATCTAAAAGACTGACCATCAAACTGAGAAGCATGCAACGTGCACATGAAAGAATTATGTTCAACCTCGTTTGGAGAGATCACAAGATAGCACAATGTATAAAGGAAAAAACTGAATTCCGAGACATCATGACAGAAATTGTCAGAAAGCTCAAATGGCAATGTGCTAGACATGTTGCAAGACTGTCAAATAACCGCAGGACATCACAATACACATGTGGCCGACAGAAAGTGAGATGGTGTGACGAGCTAGATAAATTTAGAAAGTACTGACTCTGCGATGCCCATGACAGGGAAGGTCTACGTCCAACGATGGAGGCTAACAGACTGATGATGATGAAAATCGCGATGAATTATGAAGTGATGGCGTATCATCATTTGAGGATCACAGGGAAAAAGGTTTTGCATCAACTAAAACTGTCTCCAGTTTTTTTTTTTTTTTTAGATATATTCCTTCAGTTTTCAAGTTGGTGCGGCTGGCTATGTACAGGCCGCGCCAATCGTGGTAGACGGCTGGAAAGCTTAACATTTATTTCTTATCATGTTTCAAAAATCTTTTTTTGTTTTCTGAAAATCCCTGCCTCTTAATAGGTCTTAAAGAACGGTTTTTAATTTGCAATGTAGGTTCATGCTGAATTGATTAGTTGGTTTTTAGTTTTTATAGAAAGTTAAGTCTTTGTAGTGACTACTACCCAAACAAAAATTATATTCGTTGACCTCTCTTTTTTGAATTCGTAATTGATCACACTTAACAATGCATGCTGCCAAAAGATATTGGTCACGTGGTTGTTCGTATTGAGTGTTTCCCATTCAAAGAATCACTGTATGATGACAAGCCATCAGTAGAACAAGCTCAACCTTCAAAAACCAGAAAATCACATCAATCCTTAAAAAAAATAGACTATACAACCAATGCATCCTCCCGATAGACACCTATGGACCTGAAACATGGAAACTAACCAAAAGACAGATCTGTAAACTGAAAAGCATGCTACGTGCACATGAGAGAATCATGCTCAACCTTACATGGAGAGATCACAGAACAACACGATATATCAAGAAGAAAACAGGGGTCCGATACATCATAGAAACTATAAGAAAACTCAAATGGCAATGGGTAGATCATGTTGCCAGAATGACAGACAACTGATGGGCATCACGACTCGCAACATGGATCCCCAGAGATAACATGCAGAACCGAGACTGACAAAATACAAGATGGAGAGACGAACTAGACAAATTTTTAAAAAATGCAGGCACTGCGACGCCCATGATAAAGAAATGTGGCAGATCCTGGGGGAGGTCAGTGTCTAACGACAGACGATGAAAGACTGATGGCGATGATGAGGAGGATCCAAAAATATTGCAAACGTAACAGCGTCAATGCCTCAAAACTGAGAGGCACTGAGTGCTAATTATTGTGTGTACATACATCACTCTCAACTAACCGTAATCCCGTTTGGGAGGGGGGGCACTCCCTTCTTATTCTCACTACATTCTAATCAGTTGTTGTTATCTGCCGATCAAGAATGATTGGCTTCTTCTAGTGAGGAGGGGGAAAGAGTCGAACGTAGGAAATAGAAAATAGGTCATCGGCCATGTCTGCTCCGTCATCAAAAACTTTCCTTCCCTCGTTGCAGTCAAACAATCCGGAAAAAGGTCTGATGACGTCAACGACAAACTGTTTTGAGGAATCGGAACAGACACGGTTATTATTTATCTATTTATTTTACAAACGGACAAATTCGGTGTTGCCACTTTAGCACTTTTGACGCTAAATTTAGCATGTTTCCTATTGCGACAGCGCAAAAAGTCTACATTCATCGATATCTTAAGCCTATTGTGGGTGTCATTATTTAGCAACTAAAGTCAAAGTTTAGCTCTCTCCTAGCCAGTTTATCCGTTGGAAATAGCCATGAAATAGCTAACCGTGTTTTTTAGTGCGTTTTGACGTACAGCCTTTTTCTCGATCGTTTTAGTCCCTAAGATTCAGGCAAAATTGTACACAGAGACGTATAGACATTCTGAACAGCTACTTACAGACAGAATTTCACACACCCCAAAATACGAGAAACCGTCAGCCAAAACTGTCTCTAAAACTGTCAACATAGGTTTTTCCAGTTTTCAAGTCGGTCTGGCTGGTTATGTTTGTATGTATCACGCGCACAGGCCGCACCGATGAAGTTAAGGAACTGATTTCTGATCAGCACTTTTTACTCACAGCCGTAGACTGATGGCCTTGGTGTTAGCAAAAAATGCAAAGGAATCTAGATGAAAGGGATAAAAAATGCTTCAAGTTTAAATTGATTATAATCGAACCATAAGCTTATACGCAAATGTTTCTGTTCATTTGTTTGTTTACATTTCAATTTGTTTGCTTGTTTGCGCTCAGATAGGACGGTCTCAATGGTTGATTTACGTTCATATTATGACATAAAAATAAAAATCACGTCATAGAAACTCTTAAGGTTCCATGTCTGATCACACATGAAGCAGCTGGGTTGAGACCTTGAGAAAACTTCGAATTAGGATATTTGAATATTTAAAAACAAATTATCTAGAAAAAAATAGCTGTAGGCTCCACAGTGTCGATACATACGTAAGTAATCCTATCATTTTGGACGGGTATGTAATAATAATAATAATAATAATAATAATAATAATAATAATAATAATAATAATAATAGATTGAAAAAATAAGGGGGAAGGATCGAGACTATACAGACCATAGCACTACTGGGGACTGCACGAATACTGAGGAGAGTGCTAGAAATATGAGATCTACGATCCCCCGGCAATGGCCGAATAGCTTCCCCTTAAAAAAAATGGTGACGGCAGTACGAACCGCAGCACTACCGTGATAGGTGGGGAAGATATGAGAGGAGGACTGGAGATCTGAGGAGACTTACTGTCACTCAGTCTCCTACGATGACCACCAGGCAACTGGTGTGAAAATGCTACTGCTATTACTAATGATAATTATGATAATCGGTAACAGCTATTGTAAGTCAACTGCTGGACAAAGGCATTTCCCACCTCTTTCGAAGGCGACTGTGATTGCGCTAACGTTTGCTATGTCTAACCTGCAAACTTTTCCTCCCCATTCTTCCATCTTGTGTCTGGCCTTTTTCTAGTGCGTTTACTGTCCTATGAATACCAATCGGTTAGTCCTTTGCTCCATCTATTGTCATCTTGCTAAGAGTCCAGCCCATCTTTAATTTTATTGCTTAATCATTTGTAAAAAAAAATCTTTTACTCTGGTCTTCCCCCTGATCAATATTGATCCTTTTCTATCTCTTAGAATTATCCCTATCATTGCTCTTTCCATGGCTCTCTGTGCAGTTCTAAGTTATTTCTCAGTTCGTTTTCTTAGTTTCCATGTCTTGCATCCGTAAGTCATAGCTGGAAATATGCATTCATTCTATACTTTACACTTTAAGCACATTGGCAGGGTGCTCTTCAATACATCTCTATTCATACCAAATGATTTCCAACCGATCGTTATGTATCGTTCTATTTTATTAACCGTCCTGAATAAATATCTCTGTCAAGATCTCTTCCATTCTCATTATCACAGATATGTATAACCACGTTATTAAAGTAATTCCAACCAACACATCTTCTTTTATATGTGAGTATGTTAGTGTAGGTGTTGTATCAATAGATTTGAAAATTGCATTAGAACTCAACTGGACCCCGTTGAAAAACAACAACTATTTTTTATCTTATTTGGGTTTATTGATAAGTCTGAAGAATTTATAGAAACATACAGATGTTTTTAGATGTATTTTTAGCGTATTTTAGATGTTTTCAAGTGGAAAATTACAGTAATGTCATAATTCGAATTTTTTTCTACCATATTTATTCTTCAATGGGATTCTTCTACGTGTTCTTCCATTAACTATGATGGCGAGTTTTCACTAGATTATCAAACAAGAATCTGTGAACATTTTGCTGATATTTATTCACATTGTAGTCGAAAGGCAATGAACATAAAATTTTACAATGAGTTTCTTATAAGTTTATAATTGCATAAAAAAGATGAACTATGTTCTCAACTCCTGTGACAACTGATAAATTCAAGTTAGTTAAATATCTCTTGAATGCACTTAAAGAAACGAAAAACAGGGAAAAAAAAAGAATTTTTCTTTCCAATAATGTTATGCCTTTGACTGTAAAAACTACAGGTGCCAAGAGTTTTTCACCAAATATGAATTTTTACGCTTCAGTTCGTTAACTATTGCTCTATGGCAGAGATCCTGGGCGTGTCCATCAATGTGTAATTATTCTCTTTGTCTATTCACTTAAACTTTGTGAAAACCAGCATCAAAAAATGATCAAATGTATTGGTTCTTTGATGTTTTCAAAACTACTGTGGTCATATTGGCCAAGATTTTTTTTCATTTACTAAAATTCTGATTTACATACACACACACACAAACACACACACACACACACACATTATATATATATATATATATATATATATATATATATATATATATATATATATATATACTGTCTAGGTCAAGTGATTCATTCTCCGTGTGACAACGGGAGGTCTTTTCAAATAGAATTCCAAATGATACAACGCGTATATATATATATATATATATATATATATATATATATGAATGGTTTTGCTCTGTGGACGAAGATTTTTTTGAGGATATTCCACAATGGGCTACAGACTAAAAACCCACCGAACAAAATCCCACGTAAGTTATACTCTTAAATGAAATAAATTTTTGGACATTATCTTTGAATTGTTTTAATGAAAAATTAGACTTTTTAGAGAATCTTTATGACTCGTGGAACCACCTAAAAGCAAAGACTAACAGGTCGGAGGATTTTTCCTGGGCTGGGGGTGGTCCCAAGAGATTTTGTCTTATTAGGGATTTCTAATGAACTCTACCATGATTGAGGGAGCTTAAACGGCGGATCCGTATATCCGATACACGAATAATTCAATTAATAATGAAAGTCATTGCAAATATTATGACCACAGTAGTTCTGGAAGCATAAAAGAGAATATACATTTGAACTTTTTAATGCTGGTATTCATAAAGAGCAAGTGAATAGTCAAAGAGAATAATCAGACATACATGGATCCGGACATTATATATATATATATATATATATATATATATATATATATATGTGTGTGTGTGTGTGTGTAATACAATATCCTATGTGTAATGGGTTTATTTGAAGACGAAAGGTTCTTTCCTTTTGATATGTGTGTGTTTGCATCTTTATGTTTGCGTGTTCCAGCGCTCCTGATCATACCGTTTTGTCTACAGAGAAATTGGTATCAGTACTCCACTACACCCCTTCTAAAAATCTTTTTCTTGATTATTGAAAAAAAAAGCTTTGGGGGCCTATGGGTCTGCCATATTCTAACTGATTTATTCATAATGTCTAAATTCTCAAGAATATAAATGTTTCGAGATATTTGGGGTTTTGTTTTACTCTATTTCAGATGTTTTCCAGAAAAAATCGCCGATGATGTCATAGAGGGCATTTATTCTGACCATATTCATTTTCCGATTTGTTCAAATACTGACTGACATTGCATGTTGCTATTATTACTATTGGCACGACCTTACACCTCATATACCTCAGCGTGTTCAGTTTGGGGACAATATCCAGTTATTTATCTATTTATAATTACTATTATCATCTTTATTATTATCATTATTATTATTAGTAGTAGTAGTAGTAGTAGTAGTAGTAGTAGTGAACTGAATTTATCCACAGGCAAGATCTACCACTATGGGGTTAATCTTGTTAGGGATCAAGTGACATCAAGTTCCCTCAATACCCTCGCACTGTTTCAATATTCTTTCTTATTTCAACAACATTGTTTGAACAATCTTAGTTCTTTTCGGAATTCAAGTCCTTCCAATCCTTCTTCAAGGATCATCTAGACCTTTCCAAGTTCATCATTAACTATCGGTATAATCGTCACCTCTTTATTCAGCGAAACATTTTTTTCACTTCTCTTGCAATGGTAACGTATTTTTCAACATTTTTACTCCCAACAGCATTATGTGATCTGCTGAGATAGCTATAAACATAATCTGATTGATATTTATCTTCATTAATGATGATTAGATTTGGTCCCCTGGTCTGTATAGGGTGACCCGATCGGATTTCGAAATTCAGAATTATTCTATCTTTCGTAATTGCTGTAGTACTCACTAGTCGAAGCAATTATCCGGCCGAGCATTGATACCAATAGCATTTGGGGGCCTCTCCTAAAAGGAGACCCCTTTGAAAAAAAAAAGGAGGGGGGGGATTAGTCAATACAAGAGAGGAATCTCGGAAGTGCCTCGACAACGCCATCTGAATATAAGAAAAAAAATGGACATGACGTATCCAATCCAACCGAGCATGCGCTCTGAATAGTGGTTCTACATATTAGAACCAACAGCTTCCGGTGGAGGCTGGAGGGTATACAGTTGAAGTATTTGGAAAAAATGAACCCAGACGAGGAAAAAGTTCGACGATATCACTCTCGTCAGTATTCTAGCTAGTATCCTAGCTAGTATCTTCGGGATAATTTCGATTCTCGCGCAGATTTTCAATGTATTTGACTTTTTTGCGAGGCGGGGGAAGCTGCTCAAGGTGTTCCAAATATGTTTGGTACGACTGTAAATTTCATGTCCCACATATATTTCAGTTTTCTGGCAAGATGTAGATATTTGTGAAGAGTTCTAATTTCTTTTAGTCTGTGGGAACGCGGAACGAACGCCGTAAACAGTCACCGGTCAAAAGGCATCTCGACAAAAGAACGTGTAGTACGGACGACCACAGATTACAATCATACTAGGTCAAAAGACATCACTCAAAAAAGCAGCAGTGTTGTATGAATATTCTAACTGAATCTGTAAAAATCAAATAATTTAATCAAGTGTTATTTGCAAAATTTGAATGAAGTTTTGAAGTTTTTAGGTTACTTTATCTAATTACTTGATTAGTACAAATTCAGTTAAAATATTCGTACAGCAGTGTTATCTTTCTAACTAATGCCTCTTGACCTAAAGATGAAATATTTGTTGGCTTATGACAAACTTGTGAATGTCATACCAAAAATCTTACGCAACCTCCCTGTACAAAAGATCGGACAAGAAGGCTGTTTATCAAGCTGAGCTTAGTCTGACACAAGGCCACATCTATGGTAACTTGCAGTAGTCCGTGCTACACCGATGTCTTTTTGATTGAAGCATTTTGTGTTCATGCCTTTAACCGGTCACTAAAAACAAGAATGAAAAAAAAAGGCATGAAATAACTCTCCTTGAATGAATGAAATGAAGATGAGAGGATCGATGAAGCAAACCGTTCACGTTGCTCTCTGTCGCCTTATTTAGTTGAACGTACTTGAATGTACTCGAACGTACTTGAATGTACTCGAACGTACTTGAATTAGCCTTTTTTTTTACACCAGTTGATTATGTCATTAAGTCAGCTACCGTTGCATTGGACTGGGAGTTAGTTGATATGAGAATTCGTAGAATTGGGGCCGGCCAATTATCAGAATTAGGATTATTTTTACTAGAAATGATGTTCTCGGATATGACTGTCTTCTCACTTGGCTATTCCATGCGTTTTTGGTTTTTTTTACTTTAATCGAAAAAAATATTTGTCAAGTACCAACGGAGATTTGAATTTGCAGTTTATGCCTGTTTTACTGCAGATAGTTAACATTCTCTTACTTTGTTCATTTCAAAGTTAAAATATTTGTTGGCTTTTGACACACTTGTGAATGTTTTAGATGTTATACCAAAAATCTTATGCAACCTTCTTATGCAAAAGATCAGACAAGAAGGCTGTTTATCAAGCAGAGCTTAGTCTGGCACCAGGCCTTATCTGTGGAGCACCCAGTGGGAATCGAACTCCCTAATGATTTGCTAGACTAGCTAAGTAGTCGCCAACTCAAGAACTATTTGCGCTAATTTGACTGCCAAAAGTGCTGGATTTATTTGGGGGAAAATACCAAATATGACCAAAACACACCCTTAATTCACTCCGAACGTGTATACTTGCCTGCACTAATTTAGTGCCTTTTGGAACATTCAAAACAAAAAACACGCTGAATTTAGCGCGATAAATCGCTAAATTACCAATATTGCAATCCATTAACCGACTGTGAGGTGCCCTAGAATTAGGATTTTCTGAGAACGGAATGTAAACAATCAAATTGAATCATTATTCTTTAGAGGTCTGCAAAATGCACTCGTAGATGGAGTGACAAATGCACCATTGTTAATCATTTTTATCGTGTCAAACAAGGTCTGGTTTCATGAAAATCAATTCAATACGTTGAAAGATTAAGTGCTTCACAAAAGAATGTACATAGAGGGAGCCTTTTTAAATTTCACACGACCCAAAATTCCACTCACACCGCTTTACCCCCTACACCGAACTCCAACACCTCTCAATACACCGAGGAAGTGAAATCTGATCTGCGCGAAATTCATGTATTTGCAAATCAAGATTAGACGCATGAGTGCGTGTGCGTGAGCAGGCGCTGCGCACATATACACAATGACACAAACACAAACATCTGTTGACTTGTATGAAGGTCCGTAAGAATATTTTGCCAACCATATAAGGCATCAGTCAAAAGGTCAACAGTGTAGTACGGATTACTGCAAGTTACAAACGCGTACGGCCAGGAGACATTAGTCAAAAGGACAACACTGTAGTACGAATATTTCTTCTGAATCTGAGGGAAAAAAATTTAATTTAGTATTTCATTTGTAAACTTGAATGAAGTTAAATTGTGACTTCATCAAGTTAGTTATTTAGAGCAAATTCAGCTAGAATATTCGTACTAAAGTGTGGCCCTTTTGATTGATGCATTTTGCCTTGATACCAAGCGCCCTTAAAGAATGTCAGGAAATGACACACACATAGCTCACTTAAAAGAAAACGTCACGCAACTAAAGACCTCTTGCAGTACATCGTGATCGATCAATTAAAAAATTGGGAAAAGCGCTGATCAATAGATGAGTTACTTCTTTAGTATTTTGCAGGAAAAAACTTCTTCCCCCCCCCAAAAAAAACAGGTGGAAGCGAACTAAGGGACCAATTTAGCATAAACCTACATCACAAATGGAACCCCCCATCAACGAAAAGTAACCTAGGGGGATGGGGCTGAAAAAACATTTCTAGACATAATAAGGAATGACTGTTTAATTTTAGGGGGCAGCCTGAATGTGTGATACAAAGCCAGTCAGCTAGCCCAACTTTTGATGACAGTTCTGCTGACAGTTACTAATAGATAGATTATGTTTCTCTGTCACACACACACACACACACACATATATATATATATATGTGTATATATATATATATATATATGTGTGTGTATATATATATATACATATATATATATATATATATATATATATATATGATTGTGTCATCCACAGACAGCTGTTTTGTCGTATTCAGACTCTTCATTGTGGCTATAGACAATAAAGTATCCCATCCAGTACCACTAGGCAGGATTGAAACCTTTGCGTTGGAGGCCGGTATCTTACTGCTGAGCTACGGGACTGGACAGCAGAGTGCTCTATACCTAAGGAAGAGCATTGCATAAGCTTACAATGGACGAGTTACCTCACTCAAGCCTGAATAGAGGAGCGTTTTATATATATATATATATATATATGTGTGTGTGTGTGTGTGTGTGTGTGTGTGTGTGTGTAGAAAGCTCTACACACTAAACATTACAGAAAATTTTTCTGAACATTTTTTGTTTCACTTCAGTCCCTCATTTCCCAATATCAGTTAATGTAATTTAAGTATTTCCTTCATTTTTTTAGAGTTTTTTTCTGTTTTACATTTACTTTGTTATTATAGTGCTCTGTGTAGATTCTCTTTTGTTGGGTTCATCAGTTATTTACCATCCGAATGTTTCAGGGATTTTAAAAACAAAACAATTATACTAACATGGCACCCCAGCAGTGTTGATCAAACACTACTTGCCTTTCAGCTATGGTTTTAATATATAACTTATGTCATACATGCACTTTGTTATTTCATGTAGGGTATTATCACAGTGTATTGTATATGAATGTTATTTCATACTACATGTCAATCAACTTTTTTAAACAAAGGGCTTCTGCAGGTTACTCCAAAACGCATTTAACCTTGAGGGATCAGTAATTATAACAATAGACGTGACTCACTGTTCGTTTCACTTCTATTGAGTGTTCACCCATGTGAATATTTAATCTGTTGTGTCAGTTTTGATTTAAGACTGCATGCAAACTAACGAATGATACCATCTTCCAGAATACTTATTACACAGAAAAACATCTTGATTCTCAATATAACAATAATGTGTGTGCATGCATACATTTGTGTGTGTGTGTGTTGGTTTAATTAATTGGTTTGATTAAGGGGGTTAGACGAGAGATTTTTTTCATTCTCTAAACAACTTCGTGTATATGTTGAGATAGAGAGAATGTATGTCTGGATCCAATAAATGTCGGAATTGTCAAAATTGTAATTCTCTAGAAGGATAATTCCTGTTCAGAGCAGAGCGAGCACTGGCACAATGGAATTGTTTTATTAACCATACTTACAAATATTCCACTATAACGATAGATATGATAATTTCAAACTAGAGCAGTCCCCGTTCTACAGGTACATGTTTGGAAGGAGCTAGCCTTATGGCGTGAGAAAAAACCTGCCATCATCATCATCATCATCATCGTCATCATCATCATCATCATCAGTCTGTTGGAGCACATCACTTCCACCCAAAGCAAGTGATTAGGCTGGGCCTTTTAGAACTGCTGATTAGGAGTAGAGATCAAGGATCAGGGGAGAAGTGTAGTCAACATATAAATAATTTTCAGTCCGTCAAACGAAAGTACGGCTTCGAAGTATTAAGGTTACTTTCCTCCGGTGTTGCCAGTTTTGATATTCCATACCAGAATTTAAGTAATTTTGATCTTCAGAGTCGATGTATCTAGTGAATATCGATTTTAGAATTGATACTTTTTATTTGTAAATTTCGGTGTATATATATATATATATATATATATATATATATATATATATATATATATATATATATATATATATATATATACAAGCCTCATTCAAACATACATGGTTAAAATTAACAGACGTTGCCTATTTGATTTTTCGTTAATTTTTCTAGATGGTGTACAAATATTTTATCAATACCATCGAAGTCTTTCAAAAACGTTTCAAAGTTTGTGGTTTGAGATCGTTCGACCATCATTGGTCATTGTGAAGAAAATGTGATAGTGGTATTGAAAGAGTAATCAGTATTATTTTTTTATCATAATTTTGTAGTTATATTGTTAAATTCTTGGTGAGTTGATTTTATTATCGCAAAAAAAACTGATGTCGAATTCACTCCCACTTCCAAAGCCCAACGCATGTTGACTTGTTCTACTAAAGTCAGCAAATCCCATTTACTGGAACTATTAATATAGGAGTTGGAATGAAAAACGAGAAAGTTGCGTAAAGTCAAATTAAGGAAAGCGGGGAATACCAGTTTCATTATGAGAACTTAAGACAGAGAAACTCGTGACTAGATGCAAGGCAGCTTTCAGGATCTCAACCAGTGTTGCCAAGTTAGCGCTTTTTTGTGCAAGGTTCGGTGCGTTTTTAGTTATGGCAGCATGGAAAAGTGCTAGATTAGCGTGGGTGTGCCTAATCATTTGGGCCATGTTCTGGTGTGGTTTTGATTATCTTTTTGGGGTTTTTTTCTGCCATTTGGCGCATTTTTGGCAATTTTTATTTATTTATTTATTTATTTATTTATTTATTTATTTTATTCATCCATTTTTTTGAGTTGGTTGTACTAATCTCCATCAAAATAAAATCTACTTGGGGGGGGGGGATATTGTCTGTGTTTGGTGGTATTTAGCGTGAATGTTTGATTGCTAATCGCTGGAACCTGGATGACCTTTTACTGCACAACTCCACAATTAACAATTGGCCCGATATATGACGCACTGAAACAAAAATGAGCAGGTTAGTCACACAATAGAAACCATCTCATGACCCATATATTTCGACAGCATCGAGTGTTAGGGGTGATCAATTGAATAATTGGGAAAAGGGGTGATCAACGAATAAGTTGCTCCTTTCACATTTTGTTGGGCAGTGATTACTAAAAAAATGTCCGTATTTTCACTGAAGAAACAAGCGAATACAAACCAGGAGATCAATTTAGCATAAACATACATTGCAAATTGGACCCCCCCACACACACTAAAAATCTATTTTAGAGCGGATTTGAAGAAAATAAGTGAATACATGAGGAATAAACGTTGAACTTTACAGCCCTCTAACTCCATCAGTGTAGCCTGTGCTCGTGATACATACATACATAGCCAGTCAGTCATCTGGACCAGCTTGAGAACTGAAGAAACCTATATTGATAGTTAGGTGACAGTTTCTAACATTTTTTCTGATACAGGATGTCGACTGAAGATTTTGGGGTATGATAACAATGGTGTAGAGGTAACGATGCGTATAATGGAATCTAGCAACCCGGAACTCTGCTGTTTATATTCCCTTCGCACTAACGACCTTTGGAAAGGCATGTATCCATCACTCCATAGGTGACTATCGAGAGGATGCATTGGTCGTAGCTCCTTCTTTTAAGGATTAGTGAGATTTTCTTTTTCTTCAAAGTCGAGCTTGCGCAGCCGAAAGCTTGCCAACATAGTGTGACTCTTTGCTTTATTTCTTTTTCTTCTGAGGATTTCAGGATGAGTTGCTGTCCGAGGTAGATGCGATCAACTTTCTTAAGCTCTACGTTTTCCATTGTTATTTGTGTTTTCGTCCTCTACATGTTTGTTGTTCATAAGATTTGTTTTTACTAAAGTTCATGCGAAGATAAACCTTCTTGCGCTCTTCATTCATTTCGTTTGACGTTAGTTGGAGATCATGAAGGTTCTTTTCAAAAAAGAACGATGTCGTTAGTTGCTAAAGAAAAATATTCTGAAGGGAGTGCTTGGGCGTATATTCGCATTCGTATGCATGTCTGTATATATGTGAGTTTCCATGTCTACATGTATGTATAGGTATTTGTGTGTTTGTTAATGTATATTTCCATATTACACACACGTGCGCACCTGCAGGCACATACACACACACACACACATATATATATAGATAGATAGATAGATAGATAGATAGATAGATAGATAGATAGATAATCTTAATCTACATATTGCTGAAGAAAAGTATACTCCAGTGAGTGCCAGGGAATATATGTGTCTGTGAGTATAAGTGCTAATGTTTATGTTCATATGTGTGTGAAGAGGAAGTGTCATGGTATGGTGAATGTTTCCTCTAAATGTGTTGGATCTATTGTGAGAATTAATAGACAGTAAATGCTAATTTGCATCTTTATTTAGTGGAGTAATATGGGATTACTGCTCTATGAGGATCTCACACTGCTAAACGAGCGAGAGATTTTTCCCAAAGAATAGAACACTGGGGTCATGAGATGGCCAGCACCAAGTCCCAACTTGAATTCCATTGAGAACTTATGGATGGTAATAGGAGACGAGGATAAGCAAAGAAACCAGAGTTCTGTAAATAATTTGTGGGAAAAACCGGCTGACGAATGAGAAGAATAAAATCCGATCTATGCAAGAAATAGGTTATGTTGTATGGGTGGCAGTGGGCTGAAGTTATTACTAATAAAGGTTTCTCTACCCGACACTAATTGATTTTAGTTAAATCATTCAGAAATATTCAATTTTTTTATCTTATGAACTTAATCGTAAAAATGATATTGTGTACCCGTTCTCCTATTTTGTCAGCTACTTTTTTTTTAAATAGAGGTTTTTCTCAAATAACTTCTTTCCCTCAACCATCATCTATGAAAACTTTTTCGTACCTAAAGTATGTGACAAGAGCTACGATTTTTCATAAATTTCATGATTCTGTGGCAATGAATGTCAACAAGAACAACATCTGAATAAATCGTTCTCTTATTTTGACCAGTTCTGTTGAGATAAGGCAATTTACGTTCTATTTTGATGCGATGAAGAGGGCACGCTCCTTGACTGGTGTTGTTAACACTTATGAAACACTTAGAAAAAACAAAGCCCACTTGTTCCCATTTAATCTTCCTTCTTTCTCTTTTTTCTGTTTGCAGCAGTTTGGCCATCTTAAGGGAGCAAGAGGACAAAAAGACATGGTGGAAGTGGCTGCCGGAAATGCTTTAATAATTTTCATTGGATGGTGTGATGTAGTTTATCTGTCTACTACTTTACCATTGAAAAATGACGACTGTAAACATAGCATTTCACAAAGATATCTAAAACTTTATGACGCTCTGCATCATCTTATTCAGCCAGAACAAACCCAGATTTTTTTTTTACTCATTTGGACAAAAGGAAAGGGAGACTACTCTATAATCATCATTTGATAGTTGACAAAATGTTACAGACAAAAAATACAGACAATCATGCGTCGTGGCAGATGCTCTTTCACATTACACGATCTTTTACCATGTTGTCAAGGTCACAAGTGCTGATATTGGTCCTAATTTTGTCGTCAAAGCAAGGATGTCATTGAGGTTTTAGTTTAGCTTAATCTTCCATGTTGGTCAGAGATATTGGAAGATAGATTTCTGTACCAGACTTTTCCTTGTCCCTAGGTAGGTTGCTTTCATTGCAACTAAATAGTTTCATCAAGTGTTGATTTATTTCATGGACATAAGCAACTAATGATGATCCTACCCGCCAACCATCGGAGACAACCTGTAACGTCGGATATTACGGTAGTCATTCTGGACTTGTAATTACAGCCTCCTGTGCTGTTTCTGGCGTTGTGAGTAGCGATACTGAAGTGACCTCTCTATGGCATGAGCCCCCGGCAACGTGTATGGATGCCCAGTCAATATAATCCCTCTCTCAGCCTTGCTGATGTAATTAATTCAAAGGAAAGCGGAATGATACAGGTGGTATCAGATTTGCCACAGGAACTACTGGAAGGAAGTCAAAGTTGGCATCGAGCCGCCTTTGGGGTTCCGCTCCGGGGATTCTGTCTGGATTTACTCCAATAGCCTTTCCTTCCCCCGAAGATAGACACAAGGCAGTGAAACCATCATCCAATGGTTGAGATTACAGTGCTAGGTGCTCGTGGCGTCCATTGACTCAACGTGTTCTCGATCCAAGACTATCCAGCACACCTTGGCGCTTCGTTAGTGTCATATCAGACTTTCCTTATCCTAGATAGATTACCTTTGATGACTCTAGATCAATCTGCCAGGCACTTTGAATCAGCGACTGTCCTCCTCGAGGCAAGTTGTTTATCAAGACTAACGTGCCCGGCCTCCTTAGTAAGTTATAACGACTGACACTCGGTCACGCCATGGCGTAGCAAACTTAGTTGGAATAAGGAAACCGGGTGAAGGTACGGCTACAAGTGTAGTAGTGTAGAAGCAATGCAAGCCAGACAATGATCTTGCTGCGATCTTCACATGATAGTAGAGGCTGGTACAACGGATGAGATCTGGACCGGATGTCCTGCTCACTCAGGGAAAGGGGAACAGATATAGGCAAATATGTAGGAATCAATTGAGATCTGAACTGGCTGAAGTTGACAGATTAATAGATAGGTACACATTTCAATTTCATCGAATTTTACTCATACACACACATACACACACACACACACACTCACGCACACACACACATATAAACAATATAAACAAGGAGGGTATCCACAAAGCAGCAAAACTTTTTTCATCTTAATATTACAGTAGTTAATTATTAAAGGATGCTCAGTATCAAAAGAGGTGAAATTTCAAACCCTTTTATTGACCAGTCAGTATTTCACCATGAATAACCAAAGTATTACAGTGAACATTCGTTTATATATTCGTATGTGTTGTTGATACTCATGAATCATTTGCACGCTCTTATTTCAATGTGTGAATGTGTGTGTGTGTGTGTGCTTGCAGGAATACCCGGTATTGCCAAGGAAAAATAACTTCAAATATAAAGAACCGAAATGTTATCTTATATATATTACTACTTGCACAATACGAACACAATTTACACAGAAAAAATTATCTGATAATGAAAAATATTCGAAAACCATGAAAGAAATGAAAGACTTTCTTAGTTTGACAGAGCTCCTGGGCACACAAATTCATTGTCTCTTCCATTAGATTCAAGTATGAAAAATTTGCGGGAAACGTTTTTCAGGGTTGCACAACGAGGGATCAATAGATAAGTTACTTCTTTCGCCTTTTGTTGGGTAATTATCAATAAAAAGAATGAACTCTCTCAAAAAAAAATAAACGTGAATGCTGCAGGACACAAAGAAAGGGATCAGTTTAGAATAAACTTATATAGCAAATCAAACCCCCCAATAAGAACCTCACTAAGTAGAGGGTGTAAAATAAAATTAAAATTGCTCGACATAGTAAGGAGTAAATGTTGAAATTTTCTGGCCATTGGTACGGCCTGTATGCGTATTAAACAGCCAGCAAGTGGAACAACTTGAAAAATAATAAAACTTATCTTGACAGTTTTGGTTGACAGTTTTTAATGCCATTACTAAAAATCAGCAGGAATACCAAGGAGAGTAGAGACTATGTGGAAGACTTGCTGCCACTTGATCTCCAGTGCAGGCCACTAGAGACTACTTGCGTGAAAACTCGTATAACTATGATTATAGCAATAAAATACTGAGGGGAGTGCTGTAGTATTAAGGAGACTTTCTTGTCTCATGATTTCCAATAAAAGCCATTAGATAATACTGACATGATATGAGTACAAATAAAATAAAAATATATAAAACAAAATGTGTATTTATAAATACATACGTATATATATATATATATAAAGATACGCATTTTGTCTTTTATATATACATATATATATATGAAATGCACTTCCAACTCTAGAGTAGAGCACTTTGGTAGACAGGGAATTATGCATAAGTAAATAAAGATTGCTTAGTTCAGTCCTACTGACCGTCCAGTTCCACATAGGGCAAAGGTAAAATGCCAGCCTCTGGGTCTGAAGCAAAGGTTCCGATCCTACCACGTGGTACTAGATGTTGGATAGTCTATAGCCACACTGAAGAGTTGTAATACAACAAAACAGCTGTCTATGGATGACACAATTATATATATATATATATATATATATATATATATATATATATATATATTGTGCATAATACTTTTCAATGAGCAACCAGATACTACATACTGTTCGCAGGCTAAATCACTAGAGAGCAACGCTTTTATCCTAGGCAGAGTGTACAGATATTCTGATCGTACCATTCTCTACAGGTAGTATGATAGAAATAATATACTAAGGAGAGTGCTGTAGTATAACTCAATAAACTCGATAATCAGGGCACTAAGAACACTGTGCTCTCTACAATTTCGCGGGATGGAAATTCACGGACTCGATTTTTGCAATTTTTCATCAATAAAGGAAGCTAATCTGATATGTTTCAATAAAAATTGTTGTCCATGATGATAAGTCTCACATCGTAAAATAAAATATTTTCATTAAGTTAGAGAAAAACACACAGAAAATATATCCATCAGAATTAGAATAAATTAAACCAACGTACACAAAATTTCTCTCTCTGTAAATAAGAGGAAGAAAGTTGAATAGGGTGTAAAAGCAAGGTACAAACTTACGGGGTAAATGCACAAAAATATAACAACAACAAAAAAAATATCAAGTCAATTTACTTAAAATAGATCTCAAAATTGGTGAGAGCAAAAACAAAAAGTAACAAAAGTTGATTACAAAGTAGCCACAAATGTACTCAATTTCCAATTTAAACCAAAATTAATTCATGAATTATTTCATAAATCAAAATATATACTAAAGAACATTTGATAAATGGAAAAAAATCTGAGAGCTAGATACAGATTTTAGGGCTAAATGTACCAAAAAGTAGCTAGATCTATCTCCACAAGAACGACATTGGTAACCCTGCTTCATCTGAAAACACATCCTTGTCCTACACGTTCGGTAACCCATTTTTTAACTTCATATCACTGTCTGAAGAGTCTGAGCAGGGTTGGTGAATTAGTAAAGTCTAGTGTGACAGAGAGATAAGCTGTGTAGTAGACTTTTTTGGTCAAGTATTTAAGGAGCAGGGTTGCCAAATTAGCTATTTCTCCAATAGATCTGGCTGATTTTTCTCCAATTTAGCCAATAAGAATTATGAATTGTATAACAAATTCTTGTTGTTTCAATTTTTTCATTTCTTTCTTTTATTTCCTCGATCCACTAAATATATGATTAAATGATCATCATTCCGTGTTCCAATCAGATTGAATGCATGTTTCATAGCTATATAGCAATGAGTGTTATTGCCAGGATTTCAATTTCATGAGGGGTCTGTGCCACAACCTCCCCCCATAAAATCTGAGGGACCATTGTAGTCTCAAAGACCCTTGCAGAAAGGTTTAGAGGATCTGGAATTCTGTAATAGAAAGGAGACAATACAGACTACAGTTTAGTACTGGATATTTGGTGAAACTTGCTGTCACTTGATCTCCATCAAAAACTACCAAATACATCAAAATGCAAATGATAATCAATATTATCTGCATTTTCACACCAGTTGCCTGGTGGTTGTGGCTGAAGACTGACGACATGTCTCTTCAAGTCTCCAGCCTCATGTTTGCCTCACGTATGATAGCAGCACTCTGGTTTGTACCATCGTAAGCCTTCCAAGCTTTACTTACACATACCTTTTCTATTCTAATTGTTAGGCCATTGCTGACAACTGGAGATCAGCTAATATTTCCAGAAACTCTCGTCAGTACTCATTCTGCATAATTTTTATCCTTCCTCTTACCTCGAACTCCTCCAATCTTGTCTTCAGAGTCTTTGGCACTATTCCCAGTGCACCTACTATTATTGATACTACCCTGACTTTCATGTCCTACACTTGTTTCAGCTCCCTTGCCAAGTCTTGGTATTTCCCTGGCTTTTCACTTCCTTTCATTATCATTATCATTATCATTATCATAGCATGTTCACACCTTGGGGTCATCGCTGGAGGCTGAGCGCCTGCAAGACTCCTCGAGCCTCAAATCCCCTCTACTCAGCATTCTCACAGTCCACAGCAGTTCCAGAGCTTGCTCTTTCTCATCAGAAGGAGCAATGACAGTAAGTCTCCTCAGGGTTCCAGCCCTCCTATATTGTATAACTTCTTTCCAGGATCAAGCCCAGCGCTCCAAAGGCAAGTGGCACAACTTTCATTTTTATACAAGAAAGTTTAAATGATTATTATAATCATTATTATTATTATTATTATTATTATTATTATTATTATTATTATTATTATTATTATTATTATTATTATTATTATTATGATGATGATGATGATGATGATGATGATAATGATGAAACATCATAAAAGAAAAGAAAAAAAAGAAAAAATTGGAAAAGCCATCCAACCATTTTGAATGAATTTGATTCCTGATTACTCTAAGGGTCAAAGGATTTTCCATTGAATACATATATATATATATATATATATATATATATATATATACATATATATATAGATAGATAGATAGATAGATAGATAGATATGGGAAGAGGATGTGATCATTATTGATAATCGATAATATTATCAAACGGTTACTGTCATCCAAATCAATCAGGCCGCTAAACACATTATCTAAAATGAATTTAAAATGATTAAAGATTAGAAAATACATTTCATAATAGTTTTTATAATCAAAGGTTGTTTATAACAATGAATTCAATAAAATAGTAATGAGTTGATAATGAAACATGTAAGTTGCTACTATTTTCATATTTTCGCTCTCTGTTATTGGCCAGTTTTATATATATATATATATATATATATATATATATATATATATATTATATATATATATATATATATATATATATATATATATATATATATATATATATTGTTTTTTTTATAAGAAAGTTTTAAAGATACAGGTTTTGAGAAAAACACGTTTAAAAGGTTTTAAAGTCTGTGTTCACTTTACAGTTTAAGTGTAATACTAAATTTCCCTTCCATATTCAAATATACTAGTACATATCTTTCATTTCATATTTCAAGATATAAATCTCCAAGGGGTCAAAAATGAAGCGGAACTTTCCCCCTTCTAGGGTTCAAAGTGAAGGGAAACTTTTTCCCTCTATAATGGGTTCAAAAATGAAGGGTAATTTTTCTTTTTAAATGGGTTAAAAGTGAAAGTAAAGTTTTTTCCACCTTTAAGGGGTCAAAAATGAAGGTGAAGTTTTACCCCCTATTAACAAGTCTAGAATGTTGGGAAACCTATCTGAACAAGTCCAAAAGCCTTAGTCTTTTCTTTTTACCTTTCGAATATCTAACCTGGAGTAGTGAACTATTCCATGTATGTATGTGTATAATCAGGGGATAAATTGAGTTATAATTGGACATAACTATAAATCAACTCTAAACAAATATTTTCTCCTAGGTATGTATTATCTTTATCATGTATAGGTTAATTAGTTTCTCATTATTGCTAGAAAAGTGCATATAGAAGCCAGGATTTTGAATTACTGCTTTTTAATGCAGGCAGACACTCCCCATTTGAAAGACTGATACAAAACTCCTTTACCAACACACCAGGTTTTCTATCATACAAACCTTAGTTTAGTGAATATCAAAGCATACAAACATGGTTATTTAATCAATGCATGCAAACATGGTTATTTAAACAATGCATGGCAGATTTTACAAACGTGGATGTACTAAAGTTTCACACCATCCATTTTTCATACCTGGTCAAGGAAAGGGCATTTAAATTCCTAGGATTTGACTCAATTCAAGCACTAGCAATGGAAAACATGCAACTATTCCAGCCACCAGACATAAATAGATAGATAGATAAATAAATAGAAACAGACTCATGTAGATAGATCTAAGAAGAGAAAAATATGAGTTCATATATATATATATATACATATATATATATATATTTATGATAGGAAGTGGATTCACTTTACAAGCAAGTTTATGTTTCTGCCCTCTTTGGGCCTATTTGGAGTATAAAGTTAAATGTATCAAGCACTCTATGAAATAAATCCATCACACATCAGACTTTGTTTTACATTACATTATATTATGCTATATTGCAAACCTGCTTTGTACTATATATATATATATATATATGTATATATATATATATAAAGATATAAATATGTATGTATATATATATATATAATCTAGAAAGCTTCACAGCTTTACACATTAAAGATGCAATAGAATTTATATTATTTAAGTCAATTATTTTCAAGTATCTGTTAATTCAATATATGTAGGCTTTTTGAAGGTTTTTTATATTTTACACAGAATTAGATAATACAAAGTGTGAAATTTTCTTGTTTGGATCATCGGTTGTTTACCATGTAACCGTTTCAAGGATTTAAAAACAAAACACTTATATTGTCATGGCTCCACAGTAGTGTTGGTCCAACACCATCTGCCTATCAGCTATGAATGTATATACATATACATACATATATATATATATTTGCTGATCACAATTACTGCTTGAAATTAATCAATTAAAACAAAAAAATTGTAGTATCTATCTATCTATATAAATATATATATATATATATATATATATATATATATATATATATATATATATGTACAGAAGATTTGAGCAACAAAATATTGTAAATAAGTAAACATTGCTCTGTATTGTATAAGTAATACATTGAGCACTTTTATATTTAATATCCAACATTTTTCATCAAAATTATTTAGTAGTAGAGAAATAAAGTACATATCTATTTGAATATACATACTCTGAAGATGAATATGTATGTTGAAATAGATCTTTTGATATATATTGGATACTTTTTGCACGTATATATATATATGTATACATATATATATATATATATTTTTTACTGGGGAGATTTGTAGTTGTCTCTAAGAACATGGTGCTCAATATTATTCAAATAGAGCTGTATAATTAGATAAATAAAAAATATGTGATGTTTTCTCACAACAAATGTTTTTTTCTTTTAATGCACTTCTCAATTTGGCAAAAGTATATTAAAAGCACAAAACAAGTTCATTTGGGGCCAACATCACATATTTTTCTCATTTAATTATGTAGATATGATTATAGATTGTGAATGTATCATTTGACCCAGAAAATTTGATTTGACATAAACAATTAAAGAATTTTATAAATGTATCATATATATATCTATATACATATTTTTTTCTTTTCTAACGTATGTTAATGTATGTCTATACTTTCATAAAGATAAAATATACATCAAATATGAAAAATACAAAATATACTTTCTATTTTCATCAGAACTCTGACTTTGTCCAGTAGTTATCTGACTCTTACCTTGCGAACCATTTTTCGGAGAAACATGCTGGTAAAATGCAATTTCTTCCCTCACCTGTCCAAACAGATACCTGGGACTGCACATGTGGTGAAGAGACAGGTTTTTTTGTCGCTTTTTTTTATTTCTTTCTAACTTTGAGCAATCTTAAATTTTTTTGTTTATGTTTTTTTTAATAGGTATTTGTATGCAAAGCTGCTTGAGGTATAAGGCTGGTTATTAGCAGTTGTTTGAGACGATAGTGTATGAAGTGAGCCGCTGCATCATTATCAGTAGCAGCACTAATGAGGGTGGCTGCAGTGGAAGTACAGTGGTACTTCTAGGTTGGCAGTGGAACAATGCCAAGACATAATGATTTGAAAACAATATATATATATATATATGTATATATATAAATATATATATATATATATATATATATATACATATATATATATATATATATATATATATATATATATATATATATACATATATATATATATATATATATATATACATATATATATATGCATGTATACATATATATGTATGTGGGTATGGGTGTGGGTGTGGGCGTGGGTGGTGTATGTCTATGTAAAGCTCCATCTTAACTAAACGTTTCTGTATCAAGCAATTTTATGAAATAGACCAATCACACATCATATATTGAATTATAGATTTGGCATATATATATATATATATATATATATATATACATGTGTATAAATATATGTGTGTGTGTGTGTGTGTGCATACACAAACTAGAAAAATTAACAAAAGATTGCATAGACAGAGTTTATCTGTTATTTTCAACAATTGGTGTTTAAATGAAGAAATGATGCCTCATTATACTGTTTATATACTTATATATATATGTATATATATATATATATATATATATATATATATATATATATATATATATATATATATATATATATATATATATATATGAATGAATGAATGTATGAATCACCAGATAGTGTTCAAATTTCGGTTGGTTCTGCTTTTGTGCTCACCAGATAGTGTTCAAATTTTGGTTGGTTCTGCTTTTGAGCACTTCGCACAAAAGCCTTTGGGCGAGTCATGAATCAACTTCCCTGTTAGATCTGTTGTGCCATTCAAACTTATAGTATCAGCAGCAATCATCAGCCCTTCTCTCTTCCTACCTTCTTATTAAACTAACTTTCTTTTCTCCCCTCTCCCTTTGAGCCTCATCAAACTACTTTCCTCCCCTCTCCCTTCCCACCTTCTCAGTAAATTTTGTAACATTCTTTTTTCCCTCGTCCCTTCCTACCAAGTCTTTCACTCATAGTGTCTGTAGCAGCCATCATTATTCATTAATGATAATTGTCAACAAAGCAACAGGTCATGGACTGTTTTCTTTGGGGTTTTTTTTTTATAACTGCCTTACGGTTAAAAAGAATAGTTTTATAAATAATACAGCAAAATGCAAATTAATTTACCTGAATTCACTGAAGTGGAACGTAGTTAACCGCTCATGGGCTCTCATACAGCTGATCGTATCTTTCTAAACAGGCTGTTCAATATCAGCAACTGTCAACCATAACTGTCACTGTAGGATTCCTCAGTTTTCAAGTCAGTCTTGCTGGCCAACGACGTATGTATGTTTGTATTTTTATATCACATGCAATGGAGTTAGAGGGCTGAAAATTTAATCATTTACTCCTTATGTCAGTGAAAACAAACGTTTGTTTTGTTTTTCAAACTTCCCTCCCCCCACTAAAAAAAAACAAAAAAACAGGTTTTAGTGGGTAGGGTGTTCAATTTATAATGTCATTTTATGCTAAATCGGTTACCTAATTGGTATCTGGCAGTATTGACACTTGTTTTCTAAACATCCGAAATTTCTTCACTGCCAGACAAAAGACAAGAGAAGTAATCTATTCACTGATGATCCTCTTTTCCAATTTTTCAATTGATCATCCCCAACACATTATGCTACCAGGAAGACATTGGTCATGTGACTGTTTCTATTGAGCTCCCAATCAGACCTGTTTAATACATAGCATTAGCACAGACTGGAAAAATTCATTATTTATTCATAATTATGAGACATCATTACGTTTTCTGTAATAACCGAAGCTGCTAATATTGCAGTGGGTGTATATTTTGTTTGGTAGGATCATCAGCAGCAGCAGCAACAGCAGCAGCCAGTTAGTATCCATCTTTGAACATAGATCTTCCCCATGATTCACCAAACCACTCGATCACAGGCATCGTGGAGCCAGCACTTTTTTTTTAATTCATCTAGATTGTTACACCATGTTGTTTTCTGTCAGCCATAGCCTCGCACCTGATCTCTAGGGATCCGCATTGTAAGTCGTGATGTCCAGCATTTGTCTGACATTTTTGCAACATGTCCAGCTCACTACCAAAGTTGTCAACACAGAAAAACAAATTGGTAAACCATGTTCAAATCATCATCATCATCATCATCATCATCATCATCATCATCATCATCATCATCATCATCATCATCATCATCATCATCTTTCCCAATCTAAACTTTTTGTGCCTTTAGAGTGTTTTTGCATACACTAATAATGTTAGCATATCAAAAACATGAATCTACGTGGCGGATAAACTTAACATTGTCTCCATCTTTGGCCACAAATTTCAAGATAATTTTTTTTCTCCATTGGCAAATGGCAATTGTTTCTGAATGGAAACAATAAGTACTCTTGTTAAATGGGATATGTATTTTTAAATATTGTACTTTGCAAAAATCAGATTGTTTTTGAGATGGTTCATAGGTCTTTGTTTTGACTCTTTAAAGGACCAATTTGACTAGTCAATTACCTCGCGAGTGGCTTCCACTCTTATTGTGTTAAGGAGTGTTTTTTCTTTTAGAGCCATTTAAACAATATTTTGCAAAAATCCACGCCACACCTGAATTCACTCAGTGCGAAAGTGCTTGGGAAAGACATGAATCCACACTCTTGCTCCCTGTCCTATTGACAGATAACTTGACAAAACGGTATACATATATATATACATGTAACAAAATCCATTGGGTATATATCCTTGTTATTTTTATTTTTATACATTCATTTTTATATATTGATAGCTCTATTTACTATGCTAAGTGTTGAGCAGTGACCAGATATCATCAGCAACTGATGAAATCTGATTTATATTATTAAATGCTGGGAAAATTTTATAAATATATACATATATCTATATGCATATATATAAGTCTATGTGCATATATATATATATATATATATATATATATATATATATATATATATATACATATATACATATATACATGCATATATATATATATATAAATATATATATATATGTATATGTATATATATGCATATGCATATATATATATACATGCATATATATATTTGTATATGCATATGCGTATATATATATATATGAATATGCATATACATATACATATATATATACATGTATATATATATATATATGTATATATATATATATATATATATATATATATATATATATATATATATATGCATGTGGGTGTATATATATATATATATATATATATACATATATATATGTATGTATATGCATATATATATGCATATATTTATATATACATATATATATATGTATATATATATACATATATGTGTATATATACATATATGTGTATATATACATATATATATATATATATATATATATATATATATATATATATATATATATATATATACATATACATATATATATATATATATATATATATATATATATATATATATATATATATATATACATATATATATATATAATGTTGGTTGGCCCTAGGCAAGCTGACCTCACCTTAAATGTCCATTTTTTCAGACTGAAAAGAAAACCCACAAGTAAGCCCCCACCCATATTTACTGCTATAGCAATCTCTCCTGACAATCTTGGTCCATGTAACCAAGCTATTCTTCCATCCATTTAAATATATATCCGTTGTAGTCTTGCTCTTTCTTCCTCTCACTCTCTCTCTCTATATATATAAATAGAGCTACTTAAAATGTGAAAAAAAAGGGTATGATTAAAAAAATTCAAGACATCTAAATGCTGAATAAATGACTTGAAAAATAGAATGTAAATTTATTTGATAAGATAAGATATATTGATTCACCATATATATATATATATATATATTTATATATATATATATATATATATATATATATATATATATATAGAGAGAGAGAGAGAGAGAGAGAGAGAGAGAGAGAGGGGGGGAGGTGAATGATTAGATCTGTAACCTGACAGTTTTTCATAATATATATATATATATTTATATGACGAGTAGGTTTCGGGTTACAGGTCTATTTATCCACTTCTATGCTTATGCACACACACACACACATATATATATATATATATATATATATATATATATATATGTGTGTGTGTGTGTGTGTGTGTGTGTGTATGATGGCGGATCAATATATCCGTAATCCGACATCAGCTAAATTTTGAACCGAAATTCGATCTCTATAATTAGTATTCAACACTGAATTTAGTGCAACAATGAGAAAATGGATCATGTTGAAAAATAAACATTTGTTATGTAAATAAATCCTGGCAGGTTTTCTTTTCATCACTTGCCTACAAATTTAATGATAAATGCAGACCCTAGAAGATAGGAAATGGTAATTTGACAAATGACCCCACCTAAACCATTAGCAAACCAATTTGATCCCAACAGAGTTTATAAATATATGTCTAAATAGATTATTGATCTCTTAACTTATTTATTATATATGATGACTGTAGCAAATGCTTTGATCCCAATACCGACAGGTGAAGTGCCCAGTGATATTAACGGGTAACTACGAATGCAATTCATTTCCTCTAATTATTTCGACGTGCTATCATGAGCAATTTTTCCCTTTCACTGCACACCTTAATCGTCTCCAGTAGATCAGATTCTGTGTGCATGCATATACTTGCGTATACATGAGATAGTGTTCTTTTATGCATATGTGTTTTTTTGTGAATGTATATAAGCATGTGTTTGCAAATACATGTGTTTAGGCGTGGATGGACATGAGTGCGTGTATGTTTTTATGCCTGCTCGTGTGAGTGCTTGTTTGTGCAGGTGTGTTTTCTGTGAGTGTTAATGTGTTCTTGTGCATACATGTGTTCGTGCAGGGCTGAACTGTCCATTAAGTGAAACTAGGTGATTGCTCAGGGAGCAAAGGTCCTAGGGACTCACTCTAAACTGAACATTTTGATACAAACGGTGTTGCAAATTTCATATCGCCTAGGGCGTGTGAAACCCTCGCGTAGACCCTGTGTTTGTATATGAATGCTTAAAAGTATGTGTGTGTCTTTGCATATTTGTGCATGCATGTATGTGTGCTCCAGTCTCTGTGTTAATTTGCACGTGTGAATGTGCATATATGTGTTCATGAACGTATGTTTGTGTATATTTACTTGCATGTGTGTGCATATATGTTTTGGCATGCATATTTGTGGTTGTATATGTTTGTACGTGTACATGTTTGCGTGTACATATGAGCAGGAGTGCTCCCTCAAATATCAGAATGCAGTAATTGACATTTCGTTGTGACAATGATGATGATGATGATGATGATGATGATGATGATGATGATGATGATGACGGTGCTGATGTTGATGATGATGATGACAACGACAGCTGCAATGATGATGATGATGATGATGATGATGATGATTTCAAATTAATTTCATGAATTTATGACCATGATTATGAATTATTCTAATTTTTATATCCTTTGCTTACGGATGGTCGCTGACATATTCCCAGAAGGGTTGAGGAAGCAAAAACATATTTCCGGTGGGGAAGGGGCAAAACGATATATAATCAGAACATATCTTGGTAGTGACCCAGTTACCATCAAATAATAATAAAATGCCGCATGTGCGGTGAAAGAGATGGGACAGTAAACCACATAACTAGTGAATGTAGCCAACTCGCCCAGAAGGAGTATAAGCATAGACACGATAGAGTAGCAACGATGATACACTGGGAACTAAGCAAACAAATGGGATTCAACCATGTGGAAAAGTGGTATCAGCACAAGCCGGAGGCAGTTTTGGAGAATGACAAACACAAACTACTCTGGGACTTTGACATCCAAATTGACCACCTCACCCAGGCAAGAAGACCAGACTTAGTAATAGTAGACAAAAAAAGGAAGGCCTGCCAAATAGTAGACGTTGCTGTGCCTGCAGACAATAGAGTAAAAAAGAAGGAGGGTGAAAAAAGGGAAAAATACTAGGACCTAGCAAGGGAGTTAAGGAAGATGTGGAACATGAAAACCAGGGTAGTACCGGTCATAGTGGGCGCACTAGGAACTGTCCCCAAAACGCTGAGGGAGAGACTGGAGGAGATCGGGATTAGGGGAAGGATAGAGACTGTACAGACCACAGCACTACTGGGAACTGCACGGATATTGAGGAAGGTACTAGAGATATAATTACTGCAACGAATTGTAGCTCTGTCATGATATGCGAATGAGAGAGGAGACGTTAGCTGAAGACCTGAGGAGACTTATTGTCACTGAGCCTTCAGCGATAATCACTGGGCAACCGGTGTGAAACTGTAAATCGCAGAATTACTGCGACCTATGAGTACTAGGAGAGGAGGGCTGGAGACTTGAGGAGACTTGCTGTCACTCAAACTCCAGCGGTTACCACCAGGCAACTGGTGTGAGATTCTAAACAATAATAATAATAATAATAATAATAATAATAATAATAATAATAATAATAATAATAATAATAATAATAATAATAATAATAATAATAATAATAATAATAATAATAATAATAATAATAATGATGATGATGATGATGATGATAATACGGTCGTTTTTATATAGACACATTTGTACCGCACCATCATCTAATTTATCCACCTTTCTCACCCTAAGTGACAAGGCCTGATCCAGGGTGGGGTCAAATGCCCCGTTTACCTTACGAGCGGACGCCCATGCCTTTGCTAATGTCTCAAAGAGACCACAATAAGCGGCTTCCTTTATACATAAAAAGAAAGCATAAAATAGTACGCCTTTGAGAACATTTTTCATTGACTTGTCTGTTCTCATTTCCCCTGAGTATAAAAAAGATATCAAAAAGAATATAAAATTCTTCGATGACGTTCCTTATTGTCCCGTTCTTTCTCACTTCCGTCCCCTTTTTAAATCCTTAATCATTTAAATTCCTTAATCCATCAATTAAGATTAACTCTTAGGCTGGACACCTGTCAGCAACGGAGTCCCTTCAAGATAAGATCTCTTTAGATGAATTAGCTTCATAAGAGCCTCTCCATTCTTTCAAAAAGATGTGGCTATCTTTTGTACTTTCTCTCTTTTCTGACATGATCTGGATCAGGGCTTCTTTAAAGATTTCACTGCCCTCCACCCTTGTGTATTTATCACAAAATTTCATGCAATATAAAGGATCAATTTAACATAAACTTGCATTGAGGACTGAACCACTCACTCACACGAAAAACCTATTGGGAAGGCGGTCAAAAATCAAGGAAATGTTTCCTTCTTGACACAATGAATATATGTTGAAATCTTTAACCCCCATCACCATCCATTCCCATTGCTGTGGCCTCTACGCATGACTCATGCATCGTCAACCAGCCAGCCAGCCAGCCAGACCAACTTGAAAATCTAAGAAACCAATTGTTTTCAGTTTGGGTAACAGTTTTGGTCGACGGTAATAAGAGCTTACTAGCTGCTTTGATGGCAATACTTTTTCAAGTACAGCTATGCGTCAACTAGCATCGAAGTTACGTTCACGTAAAATAATTTTTTTCTTTTTTCACATTATATTAATCCTCCAGAATTAATCTTTCAATGTGCTCAATGCTTATATTCTCAAAGCTGTATCTTTTAAGCCATTCTATTAAATGGTTATTAAATTTGGAAAAATAATCTCTATTTTTTCAATGCAGATGATAAATACGAAATGAGGAGATCATTTCCTCTCTACGTCTTCCTATTTTGTCATGTAATGCGAACTATATTCTGTCTGGGTTTCATTCTATGATGAAATCCTTCTCTGTTGTTGTGAAAGCCAGGAGAATCTCATTCAACTTATTTTTTCATAATACATACGTCCTAAGAGACTTCTAAAAGACAGGTAGTACGGCTTTGCATGCTATTTTTAACATTTATAATCTCTGATTTGGTCCGTTTTTTCTGTCAAACGTCATATATATATATATATATATATATATATATATATATATATATATATATATATATATATATATGTATATATATATAAATGTATATATATATATATATATATATATATATATATATATATATATAATTGTCAGCAACATAGCCAGTGACATTAGCAGGAGACTTCAAATTCAGGTAGTTCGGCTTTACAAGCTATTCTTCTTAACTGTTAGAATTTCTGATTCGGTCTTTCTTCACTGTCAAACTTTATGTATATATATACGTTGAAAATTTTCAACAACATAGCAAGTGACATTAACACCACAGAAACAGTCATGGACTGGTAAATCATTGAATAAAAAGATTTTGTTTGATAGAAGTCAAGACATTCCAATTAAACAAGATCATTTATTCCATGATTTATACAGTTTGGTTTCTGTGGTGTTGTTATCATTCGCCATGCCGTTGACAATAACTCTATGCGTGTAGAACTCTTTATGTACGTATTATGTGCGAGTGTGCACATGTCCGTGGTCAGGAATATCATAAAACGAGCTTCTATAGAGACTAAGCCGTTTACGACAAGGCAACAGAGTATCCCAAACAAACAAATCGATTGGATTAATTCTATACTTTATGACTTTTATCAAGCTTCAAATAAGTGCAATATTGACTAAGACTCTAGCCGTCTTTAGTCCATCTAATGACTCACTTGGGCATATTAAATGCCTAGCTAACAATGTTCATCATAAAGTAGACAAATATTCACAGCCAATATGGGAATAACAAATCATTATCATCGTTTTGGAGACCGTCGTTGAACATCCCCAAGATTCGCCAGATCTCTCTATCGCTAGCGTCTCGTCGCAAATATCTCCTGAACCTGTCCAAGACGTCATGCCATCTTATTTTTGCAGGTTTAATTTGCATATAATATCTAGAGATTCATGTTGCGAGTTGTGATGTCCTACAGTTGTCTGGCGTTCTTGCTACATAGTCTGCCCGTTGCTATTTGCAATTTTCTAATATCTCTGACTCCAGTTTTCATAAAAGAGTAAGACAAAGGTCAGCATCGAAACTCTTCTCGGCTTGCCTGGAAATCATCTTCCGAAATAATCTGTTTTACATGTCGCGAGCTTGGCATCCTAATGGGTGCCCTGCTAGTGTGGCAATATGCTAGACTAATTGTGGCCATGATTTAACCTTAGTAAATGAACAGTACAACCTCCATAACCCAATGGTTCGCAAACTTGTTCCTTACGTCTCTCAAGAGGAAACAATCTAATAGAGAATGACGGCTGCTGCCCTTTGTATGTGTCAGCTTAATGCTCCTTGTGAATCTCAAGGCTGGTCGAGACCAGGACATTACATCCCCACATTTTTATGACCACCCCCTTGGAAGGATGTGAATCCACAGGAGGGATACCTCCACCCTAATCACACAGCTTAGAGTGGACTCAATTAATAGCTGAGTGCAAAGGAAAATCCGTCCTAATGACGAGCAATAATAATGTAAATGACATTCCATCTGCCTTCACGACCCCAGACGATGTCATCATAATATGAAACCGATACAGAAATGAGTCACTTACATGACTGACCAGGAAAGACGTGTAAGGTGATCTACGAATTCCGTGTTTTTCACCAGTCCTGGGATTAGTGACAAATGATTTTGGTGTTTCTAGACATGTATTTTCTTTAGATTTTTTAGATGTGTTCACACATCTCTATCAGATGCTGTTCGGTCGGTCAGTCGGTTCTCTTTATGAAAATAAAATAAAGAAGAAGGAGCAGAACATGTGTCAACATCAAAAGAACATTTATTTCAATCAATAGCTGACGTAACAGTCGTATGATCTTTGCAGTTTTGCCGAATATTGTTTGTTATCAATGGCTAAAACTGTCTCCAAAAAGCTAAAATCGACTAAACTTTTCCATTTCCAGCTAAATTTAAGGACTTAATGTCATACACATTCATTTGAAACCCACTTTTGGAATAAAAAAAAATGTACACTGTAACTCCGGAAAAAATACACTGACTTGTTTTTTTAATAATCAGATCTTTCGTTGAACCATTTTAATTTCCTTCTTTCTGCTACTGCTACCACAACTAGTAATGTTACTACTCCTTTGTTCAGAATCCTTTTGAAATTACAAGTCACCGATATGGATGTAAGGATGGTGGATGCATCGTAGAACTTATGATTCTTATTGTGTAATGAGAGAATTGATTTTGTTAAAGAAAACAATTCTATTAAATCAAAACGATAATAGAATTCAATGAATAATATTGGGTACATTAAACACAAATCAACACGTTTTGGTTGACTTCTTACTTCTTTCTCTATTGGTTCGCCAGAGATAACTATACTAAAATAGCGATTAGGGAAGGATTGGGAAGTTTTCGACGAAAGCATTTGCACAACACAATCTTGTGGCCCGGTGACATTCAGACTAAGCTTTGTAAAAAAAAAACAAAAAAAACACCTATGCATTGTGGTTTGAAGCCTTGGCGATAAGAATGTTGGCTCGGTGGTAACTAATGTGATTTGAAACCTTCCTGCATAAAGATCATACCAATGGGACGGCGCTAGGTTTTTTCCACCGGCTTTCAGTACACTCCCTTACTAGTAAAATCTATTGCCAACGACATGGAAGTCAATTGGTTGGTTGTTACGGGCTCGTTACCACAACACAAGATAGCGTTGTGAAGAGGCTAACCAGTTTACATGGCTCGACGGTCACGCCTACGTCGCGTCCCACAGATTAAAATCTCCGCATGAAGGATTTTATATAATATCAACAGATATTGAAAAGGAAATATGTTGCTAGGCAGGGACGGAGTAAGAGCTTCATTAGTAATAAATTATTAAAAACAGATTAGCGAACAATTAGCAAATCTATACACAAACATATGAATTATATATATATATATATATATATATATGTGTGTGTGTGTGTGTGCATTATTGTGTCATCCTCAGACAGCTGTTTCGATGTATTACATCTCTTCAGTGTGGCTATAGGCTTTCCATTAACCCATCCAGTACCACGAGGTAGGATTGAAACCCTCACTTCAGATCCGGAGACCGGTATCCTATCGCTGAGCTACGGAATAGACAGTCAGTAAGTCTGAATTTAAGCGATATATTCATTTACACATAAATCCCCCATCCACCAGACTGCTCTATTCCTATAGAAGAGCATTGCATAAGCTTACAATGGATGGGTTACCTCACTTAAGGGTGCTCAACCCTGAATATATGTTTATATATATATATATATATTATATATATATATATATATATATATATATATATTAGAGACCGTCAATCAGAACTATCTACATCATCATCATCAGTCTTTTATGGTTTGTCGATGGACAAAGACCATCCCAAGGATTCGCCACATCTCTTTATTGTGGGCGTCGCAATGCCAATACTTTCTTAACTTGCCTTGTTCGTCTAGCCATCTTGTATTCAGCATGCCTTGGTTTTGCATGTGATCTCTAGGGATCAATGTTGTGAGTCACGATGTCCATCGATTGTCTGCCATTCTTACAACATGACCAGCCAATTGCCATTTGAGTTTTCTATGGATTCTATGATGTCTCTGACTCATTTTTCCCCGAATATATTGTGCTGTCTTGTGATCTCTCAGTGCGATATTGAGCATGATTCTTTCTGGTGCAAGTTACATGGTTCTCAGTTTGAGGGTTAGTCATTTGGTTGAGTTCCATGTTTCAGCTCCATGGGTGACTATCGGGAGGATACATTGGTAACGTACTGTTCTTTTTTGGACAAATTGGTCTCTATCCAAGAGAGTGACCCGTAAACTGAGAAGCATGCAATGCGTGCCAGACAAAACCCTGCTAAACATCACTTGGAAAGACTACAAGACAGCACAGTTAGGAAAAAAACTGGAGTCAGAGACACCACAGGAGCCATTGAGAAACTCAAATGGCAATGGGTTGGCCTTGTCGCAAGAATGGCAATCAACCGATGGACACGACTCATAACATGGATTCCCAGAGATCAAATGCGGACCTGAGCCCGCCAGAATATGAGATGGCGAGACGAACTGGACAGGTTCAGAAAATATCGACCCCGTAACACCCACGAAATATGGATGTGGCGAACTCTTGAGAAGGTCTATCTACGATGGATGATAAGAGACTGATATTGACGATGAAAAAGGTTATGTGTTCATAGATGTATTTCTCAGCACACTGAGAAGATTTCTCTGACCGATTAAAATGGAATTATTTAAGGCCGTTTTTTTGTAATGGTACAATGAAACGTCACAACTATGATACAGGAGCTGTCAGAAAGAGGCAGAATTGTACCACTAGTCTGTACTAGGTGCTCCACTAATGTTTTGTTTTTCTGACAAAGTAACTTCCTCTTATTTGGGCTGACTCACAGGACTAAAGGGCCTTAACTGTCCTGTTATTTACTCATAATTGAGAGGAAACTGAATTCATACTATTATCCTTGCAAAGCCAATGTATGTGGCTTAGGACAATACTTGAATTCAATTCGCCGATTTCATTTTCATGTCGATGACTATTACGCCGCGTCACACACTCACACACACACACACATATATGAATAGATTGGAGAGAGAAAATATCCGACACGAGTTTCATGGTAGATCTATTTATCGAAATTGCTGATATTAATTCATTTATCGTTATTGGTATTTGGTTATATATATATATATATATATATATATATATATATATATATATATATATATACTTATTTTATAACGTAAATGCATATATTGTGTGACGGAATGAGTGCTGATACAAGTACCAGTCGTATGTGTAGTAATGTACAAAAGAACGACTGTGTAGTATTGACTGCTACAAGTTGCACTTGCGTTCGGTGAAAATATATCAGTCAAAAAGAACAACACTGTAGAATGAATATTTTAACTGAATCTTTACTAATTAAGTAATTTAATCAATTACTTTTGCTAATTCAAATGAATAAACGTTTCATTGAGATTTCACTGAATTATTTAATTAGTTTGAAATTCAGTAAAAAAAAAATGTTTGTACTATCGTGTTGTCTTGACTGATGCCTCTTGACTGGACCTGATTGTAACTTGCAGTAGTCTGTAATACACTATTGTCCTTTTGACTGTTTCTTTTTGTCGATACCTTTAGACCTAGGGTCAATAATGTAAATGAGGTTCTCCTTAAATGTTTTAGGAAAATCGAACAACGCATTTGAACTGTATGTAGTACGGATATTTGACGTTAAACTTCATGATCGGTATCTTTCGTAAGGTCGATGTACACATACCTGAATTATGCCAAATATACTGATCGCACCAACCGATGATGCCCAACTTCAGAGCAACACTTTTGTTTACAACCTATCTGCTTATACTTATGTGTGTGTGTGTGTGTGTTATCATTAAAAACCAGATGAACAAACTAGAACCCACACATGCATAGACACACACACAAACATATATATATATATATATATATATATATATATATATATATATGTGTGTGTGTGTGTGTGTGTGTGTGTAACTGCTTATATAAGTGATTTATATATATATATATATATATATATATATATATATATTACATATTTATATTGTAATCATATATTTCCTGAATAGAATTCGTGTAAACATATACATATGTATGTAGATATGTGTATTTTGTATATGTAATATAAACGATAGTTAGGACTAAATAACTACTCAAAGTACAACAACGACATTCATTTTAGTATATTTTCAGATAGATGGGTAGATTCGCCAACACATTCGCCATTAATTATTGAACAACCTTATCATCAAAATTCGGAGACACGAAAAAAATCCATATATGAAGAAGTATGGTCAGAATAATTTGTATTTATGACATCACTGCCGTTTTCCACTGAAAAATATCTAAAGTGGAGTAGGGAATTTCTAGATTCTGGGGAATCCATATTTCATTAATCAACCTGTAAGAATAAGGCCCTCAAAAATCAAAAATGCTTTTTTTACCAAGATATTTTCTCTAAATATAGGGATCTAGTGAGGCACTGACGCCAATGTTTGAATCTATGGACAACACGGTATACCCACGAGCTCTGAAACATACGAACACACGCACATATTTTTTTAAAAAAAAGGGACCTCTCACCATCTTTGATGACTACGATCGCTCAAAAAATAGGTAGATAGATTCAAACCAGTTTAAATAAACGATTAAATTAGAGTGGGTTAAAGTTTATATTTGCATTAGTCTATAAAGGAAAGCGAATAGATCTCAGTGGTCCTTACAAAACGGTTTGCCCTATTAACTGTTAACATGTGACACGTTGTTTGGGGAGGAATTTTCCACAGGATGTTAACAGAGGAAATGTCAGCGATCCTCCGAGTCCTATCAAGGAGATATCAAGTTCCTACGGGAAAAACGAGAGCCTGTTTATCAAAATACCGGATATAATGTTACTTGTTTCATTCAATAAACCCTCTGTTCGTGTAATACGACCTTTCAGTGGGCGAAATGACAAATTAGTTCAATAAATGACGGTGGTATTTAGATTTGATTTTAAAATTGCACTGTAAGAACTGAAAGTTGAATGAGGCGTCCACTATAAAGTTTAAATGCCATTATGGCCAGATCACGTGACCATTAGGAGAGAATTAATTCAGGCGAGAAGAAACTTATCAAGAAACACATTTGTATCAAGTTTCAAGTAAATTTGACGTTTAACTGCTGAGAAAATCGATCTTAAAATTATTAAGTTTAAACACTATTATTGCCAGATCACGTGACATCGAGTGGAAGGTTTTTCTAGGAAAGAAGCATCTTATCAAGGGACACCGTTCTATCCAGTTTCGAAAAAATCTGACTTGAAACAGTTAGGATACAATAAAGGGGCAATCCTATTGACCAATATGAACTTGGATTTTCTTACGCATTTTTTAAAAAATGAACGTGATGAATATATAGGATAGATTTAATAAGCATTCAACCATAATCTTGACCGAAAATATTGCCAATTGCGTGGCGTATATATTAATAGATTACCAAGTTTAGCTTGGACTGGCTCAAAACCACAAGTGTGCTTCACCCGCACTCACTACAGAGGTAATAACCTTCAAGACTAGCTTGCTAACCATTGCTCTACGGTGAGTTGATTTGGTGCTTGGTTGATACAAAAGATAAGCCTAACATGAATATCATGTATATATGATAATAAAATAAAGGATTCCCTACACAGACATGTTTATGTTTCTGTCCCGTTTGGGCTTCTTCAGGCGAATGATTTGGTTTATTTTAGATCCTTATTCAGGACATTTTAGGCGGGAGTGTCTATTTTTCGAGGTTGTTGGATCTCCCTCTTATTCTATTTATTTTCTATTTTTATTTTTTTCGTGGTTGGTCATTGTTTGATATTTTTCTGTTTAATTTAGTGGAAATATTATGCTTTTTGATAATCATAAATAATAGATTAGCATGGTATAGTGTAGGCATATTCTCACTTAAAACCTTTTCCTATTGTAAGAGTTCCCTTTTACATGACCTTAGTTCTTAGTTTAGATATTCTAGGTTTAGTCTGTTGCTAAATGTCCGAGATAATTTAGGTGATTGGGTTGTTCTCTAAAGTGGTTTGAGGTATAAAATGATAATGTTGATAATAATAACGAGGAGGATAAAATAGCTGTGGTAGTTATTTTCAGTATACCTATACGTGGATTGTTGAATTAATGCTACTTCATTTTTCTTTTTTATCTAATAATTTTGTTTTTTGTTTTCTGTCCTTTTGCCAAAAGTGAGGATTTCAAATTTCCAATTGAGGGATAGATAAGATAGGGTTTCAGTATCGTGGCATATGTGTGTTTGTTTTAAAAATTTCCATTTTAGTGTGGGCTCGAGGTTGCTAACTGATAGTCTCTAGTAATATGCTGACAGTGATGTACTGTTTTTATATTTTTTGTTTGTAAATGATGATATATGGTTGGCTAATCGTAGTTTGAAAGGTGTTTCCGATATTCCAACATAATATTTCTCTCTTAATGGTTTCTCTTGGGTTGATATTTCAGCTTGGTATACAATATTCGATTTGTGATATTTGTTTTGCAAAGTGATTCCGTTTCTGTTTGCACCATTGCAATCTGGTTTATTTATGCTTTCTCCATTAGTATTATTTCTCATTACTCTTTTGTTATGAAGTTATCTGTACAACTATAACTAATTTTCAGTTTTTTCTTGTTAAATATTTTACTTGGTGGATTATTCGGAAGGGGGAGTTTTCCAATTAATTAGATGAATATTTCCGAAGTTGGTTTTTAATTGTAGATTGAATGGTGGTGTATACCAGGTGATTCCCCTACCTGTACTTTTTCCATTGTTCCCATCTTTTACTTTATTGGATTTTACTTTTTCATTATAATCAAAGCTTGTTTCGGTAAAGCTGTTGTCTTTCAAGGCTTTAATATATTTAATTGTAACATTGTTCAATATTGTTTCATTTGAGGAGTTATATATTAGCCTTGTTTCTATTGATTTGGGAATCTTTTTAATGATTTCGTTTGTGTGGTTGATATGTGTAATTACAGAATTTCTTTTTGTGTGGTTTATTGGTGTTATTATTGAGATCAAAAGTAACAACTAAAAAATGTAAAATTTTTACATTGGCCTTTCTTTCAACTTTGATGTTCAATTTTTTTCATTCATTTTATGATGTATTTTTTCGCATTCTTGCATGTTGCTATTGTCTATAATTATTAGGCTGTCAACTCAGTAGAGTCCAATATTTTTAGAGTTTAGTTTTCTGGTGAGGTTATGCAAGATATTAAAACCGACCAGGTCCGACATCTCGGCTGAATCGCGACTACCCATAGAAACATCAAAACCACACACATCGGTTTTTTAGTCCATTGTGCTTGGTTATTGAACAGTACCGCTCGTCCGCAGTATTTAATTATTTCTATATCTTTAATAATGATGTTGGTGTAGATCTTCACGAATTCTACGACTTCCTCAAAGATTCCATTTGGATATAGAAGTGTGATGTCGAATTGTACAAAAGCACAGGTATTTTTTTTTTTTTTGCTTAATGATGCTTAACCAGGTAATGGCCTCATTTGTGTTTCGCATATGATCTCTGGCGATCCATGTTGTGAGTCGTGATGTCCATTAGTTGCCTGCCATTTTTGCAACATGACCAGCCCATTGCCATATGAGTTTTCTAGTAGTTTCTATGGTATATTGGACTTCTGTTTTCTTCCTGATACACTGTGCTATCTTGTGATCTCTCCATGTAAGGTTAAGCATGATCTTCTCATGCACGCATTGCATGCTTCTCAGTTTGCAGGTTTGTCTCTTGGTTAGATTCGATAAGTGACTACTGGGAGGATGCATTGGTTGTATACTCTTCTTTTTTTATTTGTGGTTTCGAAAATTCACAGTTCAGTTTTTAATAATCTATTGGGAATTTCTGGAAGAATTTGGCAACGTTCCACAAAGGATGCAACACATAAAATACGCTGCGCAGTATAAACAAAACGTAAATAGTTGGGAAAATTTAGGAAATCATAAATACATCGTAATGATATTGCGTTATTGATTTATTCATGTTGACAATACAAACCCAGTTGAAAACTTATCTTGGTTGAAAACTTGAACTTGTTCAATGTTTACACTTCTGTGTATTATTATTTATTTTAGATATTGATTTTTTTCACAGTTTACTGTACCATGATAAGTTTATTTACTTTTCACTAGATAAAGAGTTATAAATCATTATCAACATTTTTTTTTCACTTTTACGCTACTATTTATCTTCATCTTGTTGGTTTTTATCGCAATTTCAATTATTTGAAACATTGAGATAAATGTAAATAGTAGCGTAAATAGGGGAGAAAATATATATCATTGCATCGTGGTTTTTTGATATTTATAGTTTTCAATAGCCTCAACCGCAGATTTTTAAACGATCTTTTAATACGTACCGTAATGATTAAATACCTTTTTTGAAATTTATAACACAAATAAAATAGCATAAAGTAAGTCGTAAAAAAAGAGAAAGATATATTTTAGCGTACTTTGGCATATCTTTTTCGTCTCTTTCGAACATTTTTTTTTTCTTAAAGAAAAAAAATTGCAAATAATTTTTTGTCTTTTCCATCCAGAATATCTTCGTTTCTCTGGGGAACTTGTCAGTTTGGAAATAAAAGTTCAGCGGGTTTTCTTCAACAACAATGTAATTGTAATGTTAAACTGGACGCTTTCTCTCTTCTATTAGCACAGGACTAAATATTGGCTTTATTGCAATGGTATCTTTAACAAATTCTTAATTTTGTTGTATACAACAGTATTGTTATGTTTTGTAAGCAATTTTGACATTTGATCTTTTTTTAACCATTTTCTTTGCGTGGCTTTGACCAGAAACATCCTCAACTACCGAGCAACCCTGTTGTTCATTCATTTTTTTAGTGTGTCCACTGATGAGCTTTAGTTTTTATCTCTCGTCTGGTTATTAATGAGATCTTCTTCTTACAGTCTCTAATTGATTGGATTTCTTTTCAGATTTTGACTTTTCTTTTCCTTTTCGTCTTCTTTTTCAGTCAACCGGTATCATTAAAATTTATGCATTCGTGCATTTGTAAAATCTGTCATTCAAAAATAACATGGATACTTATTCTTTCACCTGGCATTTTTTCATGCCCTTTCTTTTCTGTGGCACATAAACGGGTCTTTTATGCGACACATTTGCATAACGTGGCCACCTATGCACGACATCTTTGTCTCAGGCGACTATCACAAGCACAAACCTGTTGAATGCTAGGGGCCGTACGTGATTATTGATCTTACATCCGGCTGTGCATCATTTCCTTATATATATATATATATATATATATATATATATATATATATATATATATATATATATATATATATATATATATATTATGTAATATGATAAAATGCAATATCCGATGTGCAATGGGTTTATTTCATAAACTGTTCGATACATTCAACATTAAACATAAATATGAGTTAGGATAAGGGTTGAGATATGATGAAATAAAAGATCCTCTACACAAACACGTTTATGTCTCTACCCCGTTTGCGCTCCATCGGGCGGATGATTCAGTTTATTTCAGATCCCTACTTACGACGTTTAGGAGGTGATTTATTTTCCTTGCATGGACAAGCTTCCTTATATTCTATTTATGTATCAATTATTTCTCACTTTTTCATTTTCCTTGTCATGTTGTTGGTCATTGCTGGCTGAGTTTTTTTGTTTTACATCGTGGGGATACTTTACTGCCTGGATGTTATAAATTTTAAATTACCAATAGGTACTGTACACATTTTCCTTATTATTTCATTATTATTTCATTATCATTATTCTATACCTCCAGCCACTTTAGGGATAACCCAATCACCTTTTCATGATTATATCATAATATATATATATATATATATATATATATATATATATATATATATATATATATATATATATATATATATTATTCCACATATGCATATACATATATACGTATCATATATATATATATATATATATATATATATATAGAGAGAGAGAGAGAGAGAGACAATCTATTATCCCATCCAGTATCACGAGGTACGATTGAAACTTCCGCCTCATATATATATATATATATATATATATATATATATATATATATATATATATATATATATATATATATGTATTTGTATACAGGGTGAATGAAAGTCAGAGGGATGAAAAAAGGTTGAATGACAGCTAAAAGACGAATGATTAGTGAATGAGAGCTAAAGGGATAAATGGAAGATTAATTCAACAAGTGAGATAAACAAATGGCAAACAAAACTAGAAGGATGAATGAACGAAAGATGAATGAAAAATAGAGGTATGAATGAAGGGTGGATGAAAAGTAGAAGGATGTCTAAAAGGTAAATGACGATACAGTGATGAAAGACAGATGAATGGAATCTATGGTGATGAAGGGAGAATAAAACTTCTGGGATGATTAAAAGGTGAATGAAACTACAGCGATGAAAGAAGGGAGAATAGAACTAGAAAGGTGAATGTAGGTGAATGAAACCTGGAAGGATGGGTGAAAAGTGGATCAAAGTAGATGGATGAATGAAAGGAGGGTGAAAGATATGGGGGTGAGCCGATAGTGGATGAAGACTGCAGGGATGAACAAAGGGTGGACGAAGGCTACAAGATTGAACCAAGGGTGAATAAGAGCTACAGGGATTAACAAAGGGTTGAAGAAAGCTAATGGGATGAAAAAAGGTGAATGAAAGCTAAAAAGATCAGGAAAGCTTGAAGAAAGCTAAGGGGATGAACAAAGGGTTAAAAAAAAAGCTACAAGGATAGGCAAACGGTTCAAGGGAGCTATAGGGATAAACAAAGAGTTAAACTAAGATAGAAAGATGAACAAAAGGCTTAAAGAAGGCTAAATGAATGAGAAAAGGGTTAAAGAAAGCTAAAGAGATGAACAAAGTGTTTAAGAAAGCTAAAAAGATAGGCAAAGAGTTAAAGAGAGCTATAAGTATGAAAAAATGAATGAAACCTTAATGAATGAACAAAGGGTTAAAAAAGGCTAAAGGGATCAACAAAGGCTCAATGAAAGCTGAAGGGATAAACAAAAAATTAAAGAACGCTAAAAGGATGGAGGAAGGGTGAATGAAAGCTAAAGGAATGAATTAAGGGTGATGAACAAAGCCTTGAAGAGAGCTAAAGTGATGAACAAAGCCCTAAAGAAAGCTAAAGGCTTAAACAAAGGGTTAAAAAAATCTAAGATAATGAATAAAATTTTTTTTAAAGCGAAAAGGATGAGCAAAAGGTAAAAAGAAGCTAAAGGGATGAACAAAAAATTAAAGAATGCTAAAGGAATAGGCAAAAGGTTAAAGAGAGCTAAAGTGATGAACAAAGGGGTGAACTAAAGGTGAATGAAAGCTGAAAGAATGAACAAAGCTCTGAACAAAGCTAAAGGGATGAACAAAGCCGTAAGGAAATCTTAACAGATGAGTAAAGAGAAAGCTAGAGGGATAAGCAAGGGGTTAAAGAAAGCTACAGGGATTAGCAAAGGGGTAAAGAAATCTAAAGGGATGTAGAAAGGGTTGAAGACAGCTAGAGGGATGACCACAGGATTTTTAAAAAAAGCTAAAGGGATGAACAAATGGTTAAAGGAAGCTAAAGGGATGAACAAATGGTTAAAGGAAGCTAAAGGGATGAACAAATGGTTAAAGAAAGCTAAAAGGATAAGCAAAGGGTGAAAGAAAGCTAAAGGCATGAACAAAGGGTTAAAGAAAGCTAAAGGCATGAATAGAGGGTTAAAAAAGCTAAAGGGATGTGCAAAGCTAAAAAGCTAAAAAGATAGGCAAAGGGTTAAAGAAAGCGATAAAGATAAAAAGATAAAGGCTTAATAAAAGCTAAAGGGATAGGCAAAGGGTTGAAGAAAACTAAAGGGATGGAGGAAAGGTGAATGAAAGCTAAAAGGATAAACAAAGACTCAAAAAAGCTAATGGGATGAGCAAAGGCTTACAAAAAAGCTAAAAGGATGAACAAAAAGTTGAACAAAGCTAAAGGGATAAAGGAAAGGTGAATGAAAGCTAAAGGGATGAGCAAAGCCTCAAAAAAAGCAAACGGGATGAGCAAAGGGTTAAAAAGAGCTAAAGGGATGAACAAAAGGTTAAAGAATGTTAAATATATAGGTAAAGGGTTAAAGAAAGCGAAAAGAATGAACAAAGGGTTAAAGAAAGCAAAAAGGATAGGCAAAAGGTTGAAGAGAGCTATAAAGATGAACAAAGGATAAATGAAAGCTAAAAGGATGAACAAGGGGTTGAAGAAAGCAAAAGGCATTAAAAAGGGTTAATGAAAGCTACAGGGATAGGCAAAGCATCAAAAAGCTTGAGGTCGGGTCAAAGCCTTGTAGAAAGCTGAAGGGATGAGTAGAAGGTTGAAGACTGCTAAAGGGATAGGCAAAAGGTTAAAGAAAGCTAAAGGGATGAACAAAGGGTTGAAAAAAAGTTAAAGGATGGGCAAAGGGTTGAAGGAGCTATAAGGATGAACAATGGATTAAAGAGAGCTAAAAAGGTAAACAAAGGGTAAAAGAAAGCTAAATGGATGAACAAAAAGTTAAACTAAGGTAAAAGGTGAACAAAAACCTTAAATAAAGCTAAATGGGTGAGCAAACGGTTGAACAAAGCCCTAAAGAGAGGTAAAAAGATGAACAAAGAGTTAAAGAAAGCTAAATTGATGAGCAAAAGGTTACAGAAAGCTTTGAGGACGAACAAAGGGGTTGAAGAAAGCTGAAGGGATGAACAAAAGATGAATGAAAGCTGAAAGGATGAACAGAGCTAAAGGGATTAACAAAGCCTTAAGGGATTCTGAATGAATGAATAAAGGTTCAAAGAATGCTGAAGTGATAGGCGAAGGGCTAAAGAAAGCTAAAATGATTTTTTAAAAATGGGTTAAAGAAAACTAATGGGATGAACTGAGGGTTAAAGAAAGCTAAAGGGATGGACTGAGGGTTAAAGAAAGCTAAAGGGATAGGCAAAGGGTTAAAGAAAATAATAAGGATGAACGAAGAGTTGAAGTAAGGTAAACGAAAGAGCAAAGGGTTAAATAAAGCTAAAAGTATAGGCATGAGGGTAAAAAAAGCTGAAGGGATAAAGAAAGGGTTAATGAAAGATAAATGGACGAAGACAGGGCAAACGAAAGCTGAAGGGCTGAACAAAAGATTAAACTAAGCTAAAAGGGTGAACATAGAGTTGAAGTAAGCTAGAGAGACAAACAAGGGGTTAAAGAAAGCTAAAGGCATTTTAAAAGGGTCAATGAAAGCTATAAGGTTAGGCAAAGGATTTTTCAAAAAAGCTAGAGGTATAAACAAAGCCTTGAAGAAAGCTAAAGGGATGAGCAAATCTTTAAAGACTGCAATAGGGATTAACAAAGGGTTAAAAAAAAGCTAAAGGGATGAACAAAGAGTTAAAGAAAGCTAACAGGATGAGCAAATGGTTTAAGAATGCCAAAGCAATTGGTGAAAGGTTAAAGAGAGGTAAAGGGATGAACAAAGGGTTAAAAAATTAAAGGGATGAATAAAGGGTTGAATAAAGCTAAAGGGATGTGCAAAAGGTTGAAAGGAGCTATAAGGATGAACAATGGGTTAAAAAAAGCTAAAAGGATGAACAAAGGGGAAAAGAAAGCTAAGGGTTGAACAAAGAGTTAAAGGAAGCGAAAGGATGAAAAAGTTAAACGAAGTTAAAAGGATGAACACAAGCCTTAAATAAAGCTAAAGGGGTGGGCAGACGGTTGAAGAATGCTAAACGGATGAACACAGCCCTAAAGAAAGGTAAGAAGATGAAAAAAGAGTTAAAGAAAGCTAAAATGATGAGCAAAAGGTTAAAGAGAGCTTTGAGGATGAACAAAGGGTGAACAAAAGCTGAAAGGATGAACAAAGCCAAAGGGATGAACAAATCCTCAAGGAAATCTGAACGGATGAGTAAAGGGTTGAAGAAAGCTGAAGGGATAGGAAAAGGGTTAAAGAGAGCTAAAAGGATTTAAAAAGGGGGGGTTGAAGGAAACTAAAGGGATGAACAAAGGGTTAAAGAAAGCTGAAGGGATGACCAGAGGATTGAAAAAAAGCTAAAGGAATGAATTTTAAAGGAAGCTAAAGGGATGAACAAATGGTTAAAGGAAGCTAAAGGAATGAAAAAAAAGTTTTAGAAAGCTATAGGGATGAATGAAATGTTAAAGAAAGCTAAAAAGATGAGGAAAGGGTAAAGAAAACCTGAAGGCATGAACAAAGGGTTAAAGAAAGCTAAACGCATGAATAGAGGGATAGAGAAAGCTAAAGGGATATACAAAGGGTTATAGAAGGCTACAAAGATAATAAAAAAACGGGTTAAAAGAAGCTAAAGGGGTGAGCACCGGGTTGAATAAAGCTAAACAGATAGGCAAAGGGTTAAAGGAAGCAATAAAGATGTTCAAAGAGTTGAAGTAAGCTAAACAGATGAACTAAGGATTGGAGAGAGCTAAAGAAATGCTCAAAGGGTTAAAGAAAGCTAAAAAGAATAAACAAAATGTTAAAGAAAGTTAAAGGGATGAGCAAAGGGTAAATGAAAGATATAAGGATGAACAAATTGTTGAAGAAAGCTAGAAAGAGAGATAAAGGAAAAAATTGAATGAACAAAGGGTTAAAAAAAGGCATGAAAAGGGATGAACAAAGGCTTAATGGAAGCTTAAGGGATTGGCAAAGGTTTAAATAAAGATAAAGAGATAGGCAAAGGGTTAAAGATAGCTAAAGGGGTAGGCAAATGGTTAAAGAAAGCTAAAGGCATGAACAAAGGGTTAAAGAAAGCTAAAAGGATAAGCAAAAGGGTAAAGAAAGCTAAAGGGATGAAGAAAGGGTTAATGAAAGCTAAAAGGATAGGCAAAGTATTAAAGAAAATCTAAAGTTATGAACAAAGCCTTGATAAAAGTTGAAGAGATGAGCAAAAGGTTAAAAAATGCTAAAGGGATGATCAAAGGTTTCAGAAAACTAACGGAATAAGCAAAGGATTAAAGAAGGCTAAAGGGATGAACAAAAGGTTAAAGAAAGTTCAAGGGATAAACGGAGAGTTAAACTGAGGTAAAAGAATGAACAAAAGCCTAAAAGAAAGCTAAAGGGATTAACAAAATTTTTTTAAAAGCCAAGAGGATGAACAAAGGGTTAAAGAAAGCTAGAGAAGTGAAGAAAGGGTGAATGAAAGCTAAAGGGATGAAAGGCCTTAAAGGAAGCTAAAGGGATGAGCAAGGGTTAAAGAAAGCTAAAAGAATAGGCAAAGTAGTAAAAAAAGCTAAAGGGATTGGCAAAGGGTTAAAGAAAGCTGAAGGAATAGGCAAAGGGATAAAGAAAGCTAAAGGGATAAGCAAAGGGTTTAAGAAAGCTAAAGGAATAAGCAAAAGGGTAAAGAAAGCTAAAGGGATAAGCAAAGGGTTAAAGAAAGCTAAAGGAATGGCAAAGGGGTAAAGAAAGCTAAAGGGATAAGCAAAGGGGTAAAGAAAGCTAAAGGAATAGGCGAAGGGATAAAGAAAGCTAAAGGGATAAGCAAAGGGTTAAAGAAAGCTAAAGGAATAGGCAAAGGGGTAAAGAAAGCTAAAGGGAGAGGCAAAGGGTTTAAGAAAGCTAAAGGAATAGGCAAAGGGGTAAAGAAAGCTAAAGGGATAGGCAAAGGGTTTAAGAAAGCTAAAGGAATAGGCAAAAGGGTAAAGAAAGTTAAAAGAATAGGCAAAGGGGTTAAGAAAGCTAAAGGGATAAGCAAAGGGTTAAAGAAAGCTGAAGGAATAGGCAAAAGGGTAAAGAAAGCTAAAGGGATAAGTAAAGGGTTTAAGAAAGCTAAAGGAATAAGCAAAAGGGTAAAGAAAGCTAAAGGGATAAGCAAAGGGTTAAAGAAAGCTAAAGGAATGGCAAAGGGGTAAAGAAAGCTAAAGGGATAAGCAAAGGGGTAAAGAAAGCTAAAGGAATAGGCAAAGGGGTAAAGAAAGCTAAAGGGATAAGCAAAGGGTTTAAGAAAGCTAAAGGAATAGGCAAAGGGGTAAAGAAAGCTAAAGGGATAGGCAAAGGGTTTAAGAAAGCTAAAGGAATAGGCAAAGGGGTAAAGAAAGCTAAAGGGATAGGCAAAGGGTTTAAGAAAGCTAAAGGAATAGGCAAAAGGGTAAAGAAAGTTAAAAGAATAGGCAAAGGGGTAAAGAAAGCTAAAGGGATTGGCAAAGGGTTAAAGAAAGCTGAAGGAATAGGCAAAGGGGTAAAGAAAGCTAAAGGGATAAGTAAAGGGTTAAAGAAAGCTAAAGGAATGGCAAAGGGGTAAAGAAAGCTAAAGGGATAAGCAAAGGGATAAAGAAAGCTAAACGAATAGGCAAAGGGGTAAAGAAAGCTAAAGGGATAGGCAAAGGGTTTAAGAAAGCTAAAGGAATAGGTAAAAGGGTAAAGAAAGCTAAAAGAATAGGCAAAGGGGTAAAGAAAGCTAAAGGGATTGGCAAAGGGTTAAAGAAAGCTGAAGGAATAGGCAAAGGGGTAAAGAAAGCTAAAGGGATAAGTAAAGGGTTTAAGAAAGCTAAAGGAATAAGCAAAAGGGTAAAGAAAGCTAAAGGGATAAGCAAAGGGTTAAAGAAAGCTAAAGGAATGGCAAAGGGGTAAAGAAAGCTAAAGGGATAAGCAAAGGGGTAAAGAAAGCTAAAGGAATAGCCGAAGGGGTAAAGAAAGCTAAAGGGATAGGCAAAGGGTTTAAGAAAGCTTAAGGAATAGGCAAAGGGGTAAAGAAAGCTAAAAGAATTGGCAAAGGGGTAAAGAAAGCTAAAGGGATAAGCAAAGGGTTAAAGAAAGCTGAAGGAATAGGCAAAGGGGTAAAGAAAGCTAAAGGGATAAGTAAAGGGTTTAAGAAAGCTAAAGGAATAAGCAAAAGGGTAAAGAAAGCTAAAGGGATAAGCAAAGGGTTAAAGAAAGCTAAAGGAATGGCAAAGGGGTAAAGAAAGCTAAAGGGATAAGCAAAGGGGTAAAGAAAGCTAAAGGAATAGGCAAAGGGGTAAAGAAAGCTAAAGGGATAGGCAAAGGGTTTAAGAAAGCTTAAGGAATAGGCAAAGGGGTAAAGAAAGCTAAAAGAATAGGCAAAGGGGTAAAGAAAGCTAAAGGGATTGGCAAAGGGTTAAAGAAAGCTGAAGGAATAGGCAAAGGGGTAAAGAAAGCTAAAGGGATAAGCAAAGGGGTAAAGAAACTTAAAAGGATTGGCAAAGGGTTAAAGAGAGCTAAAGGAGTAGGCAAAGGGTTAAAGAAAGCTAAAGTGATGAACAAAGGGTGAATGATAGCAAGAGTGATGAACCAAGGATTAAAAAAATTGGAAGGATGAAGTGGGATGAACGATGAATTAAAACTTCAGGCGCTATACATGAGTAGTTCCAGCTATTGAACTTTTACAGAAGAAATGAAAGACGAAAACTCTGAATATTTGATATCGTATTGAATTAAATCTAACTAGGAAGGGCATGATTTGATGTTAATCTTATGGTTAGATCAAGGATCAAAGTTAAAAACTTCAGGTCATTTTTTTCATATTTTTACTTGAGAAATACTCATTTCAAGTGTTCATTTCTGAGTTATAAATACGTGAAAATATTTAACCATGTTATGTTATTAATTGCAACCCCCACCCTTACACTAACCCTAAACATGAACCTAATATTAACTTTTAATACTGACCCTAAATGTTAACCCTGACACTAACCCTACATTATATCCTCAGAAGCTATATTCAATAAAATACATTTTCTGATGTTCAGTGTTTCCTGCTTTCATTTGTTCAATGATAGCTCAACATCAGCTGTAGTAAATCCTGTTCACCCAGAGGTTATCCCGCCAGCAAAATATCAAGAAAATGTTTTGATGAACTTATTTCAAACAATTATTGATTTTTAATGTTAATCCCCGTTAAAACCGTTTCAATTTCCAACGAATATATTGTCTTGTCTTGGGGAAAAAGTTGGAATTGTTGCTGTGAACGAACGTTATATATTTTCTGTTTGCTATCCTCGTAGTCAGTATGGGCAGAACTGTTTTTCATTTTTTTCATTGGCAAGAATAAAGCCAAGACGAAAGGGGCTGTTGTAATTGCTCAATACATTTTCATATTGATTTGTCTTTCTTTTGTTTTAAGTTTGAAATGCAAAACAATTAGATAAGACATTTTTTTTAACTTCGACAAAAGTGTAAAAGTTTTTCGCACAGACTGTTTGAATCTTTTAATAGCGTTCATAAGAAATCAACGGTAGAGAGAGAGTGGGCGGAGAAAGAGGATTTTTTACGTCACCGTACGTCATTTAGTTGTTTGTTGTTTTGTTTTTTTAATCAATTCAAGATTCGGAAGTAGGAGAAAGAAAGAAAAGGGAGATAGAGAGAGAAAAAGAAAGAAACCATACAGTGTTTATAACTAATGCATACACTTCATACATGTATTGATAATTTTTTTTTTTCATGCCCCAAGAATTTTGTTGCATTTCGGACGATATTTTTTTGTTTTATTTTTATTCTGTGAATATTTATTTTTCTTCCGGAAGTTTTAACGGTGATTAACTTGAAAACTCGTTTAGAAGCAAAATGTTTTATTACATAAACAAATATTGACAAATTCATCCAAATGCTGTGGAAAATTGTATAAATAACGTTACAAGTTTTGTACAGCGTCTGATCTTTCTTGTTTATTCACTGAATGCGTTTTAGATTGTTGAGCTTACTGTAAAATAGATACCATAACTCACTTCCTACAAAATTCCAAAAACGTATTGCAATAGTATAAATAATTTTCTTTAAAGAATTAATCATGTTTCAGCTGCAAGAAAATAGCATGGAATTAGCCGTAAAAATTATTTGTTGCAAGCAATTCATCAGAACAATCCATGCAGTTTTCCAAAGTACCATTCTTGAGTATTTGTTGAAGCTGCAAAATAAGACACTGCAATAAAAAAAAATTCTTCTTGCTTCTCTTCAAATAGAACATGTGCTAATGAAAGAGAAGAGCCTTACGAAGTCAGAGAAAGTTATCAGAATGTGTTCTAAAATTGTTGCCAATCTTCTACTGAGAAGCAGACAGCGAATAAGATAGTGCAATTTCCTTTGTCCAATGATACTGTGAAGCTTAGATCTATTATGATAGCTGAATATCTGAAGCTGATGGTAAAACTGTTCGAAGCACCAGTTTTCGCTTTGCAGTTTGGTGAAACCCTGGACATTAAAAACAATGATCAAATCATTGTATATTGTTATTTCCCCGATTTAAACTAAGGGAAAACTGAATTTTTTTTTTTTTTTGCTTGTCAGTCGTACAGCAAACCACAAGTGAAATGATTTTTTTCTTAGTTGGACAGATTCATTGACAGCAAAAATTTATCTTCGAGGAAACGTGGTGCAGTGAGTACAGACTGCTGTAGCCATGATGGGAAAACAAAGGAATCGCCACTTGCATCAAAGAAAAATCCCAGAAGGTAATTTTTTTTTTTTTTTTTTTTTGCATTTTCGCTCAAATAGTACATTTATTGTAATGATCAGAAAAATGAAGTGGGAGAATTGTTTCAAAATTTGGTGGAAATTGTCAATACTGTTTGCCTACACCATTCATAATCAAGGCCCAGGATTGGTTTGAATGAAGTGAGTGTTAAGCAAACATCTGACGAGTCATATAGGTCGAGTGTTCTTTACAGGGAAATGAGCTGGAAGAATATCATTGGATGGCTTGGTAAGTTCTGGGATGTTTGGGTTTTTTTTCTATGTTACCACTTTGAGTTTGAAGTAGGTCTTATCTGATCAGGGATGCAGGAGAACATAAATGCTTGTCCCATGGAATGACGTCTGTGCTCTTATGGAAGTAGGGTTATGATCAATGTTGTCCATGTCAGCTGTTGTAAATGAACTTTTCCTCAAGATAAGAGAGCATCAACTTATTTGATGAATAGAGCATTTCCTAGTTGTGCTGATGTTTCTAGTACCCTGTCATATGAATTACTAAGGACAGTGTCGAGCAACATCTCAACGAGATGTTTCTTTCTGGTCTTTGCAAAGACAGGCTGACAAACCAACATAAAAAAGAAATGGTGGCGACCTGCTGCAGCTTCTGTAATCCTAGCATCCTCAGTTTTATAAAATATCTAGATTTTTCGGTCAATATTGCTTATTAGTATTAAGAGATTTGTTCATCATATTTCTGTAATTGAGAGGTATGTTCATACATAAACCTGAACAGAAAATGACTCGAGGCTGCTCAGCTGGTGGCTTTATGAAGTTAGGCATGTATTTAGAAATGGATATATATGATCTGACTGAATGATAATAAATTGCGTTATATTATATGGAAACAAGTATTTGAAATTATCTCCTGTCGTTATGCAGTTGATGTATCACTTAGCCGAGACAATGTAAATAGAATAAACAATTGAAGAAAATGGAGCTGCTGCAAGAATCGAAACAGCGACCACCAATTAAAAAAAAAAGTAGCCTCATGCAATATTCAGCCCAATAAAACCTCTATCTGCCATACTATTCAGCGAAAACATATTGAGAAAATTGTAATTTGATTCCGAGATACAATAAAAAAAAAAAAAGAGATGATCCTTACTTTTATGGTTTGTTTGTATGCTGCATTTTGCTATTGTATTTTACCTCCGTATAAGCAAGAATTACCAAACTTGCAACAGAAAAAACAATATAATTAATCAACTACTAAAAACCACCACACCCGTTGTATATATGATAAATCTTGAAATAATGGACTATTTATTGGTGGAATACCATGTTTCTATCTTTGAAGTTAACATACGAACAGTACCATAGAAGCTATTCCCCTACGGTACCTACCCATTGATGAAGCACAAGGCTACAATAGCTGGACACCCAGTGTGGATCGATCCCAACATACGAATAATAACGCACAAAACTATTTCCCTATGGTACGTATCTACCCGTTGATCACAAGTTCACAATAGCTGAGCGCACAGTAGGGATCGAACTCAACACAGCACCAATGTACTAGAAACTGTTTCCGTACCCATGTATCCATTAGAGAAGCACAAAGCTACAATGGCTGAGCATCCAGTAAAAGAAATCAAATGCAGAATTAATGGCTTAAAAACTACCTTTTCGCCCATATTCGGGGATACGAGAAGTCCTCACGCTTGAACTTGTTTGAGCTGCCTGCCTAAGTAACAGAGATATGAACAAAATGATGAGATCAATCCAAGTACGGAGGTGGACTGTTCAAAATGTTTTTTCATTCATTTTCTCCTATTTATACCCAGTCCATCCTCCAGGCGTTATCTGGGAGTCTAGAAACTATCTCCTAATGGCATGTACTAATTTATGAATCCCAAGGCCACAATAACTGAGCACGCCGTGTGAATAGAACTCAATACTCGAACAATGACCTTGAAACTATTTCGCAGCGGTACGTGTCTATTCATGAAGCACAAGACCCCTATACCTAAACATACAACGGGGATCGATCTCAACACACGAACAATGACCTCGAAACTATTTCGCAGTGCTTCGTGTCTGTTCATGAAGCACAAGGCCTCTATACCTAAGCTTACAGCGAGGATCGGTCACAACACACGAACAATGGCCTAGAAACTATTTCCCTATAGTATGTGCTCATTCGTGAACCACAAGGCCACAATAGCTGAGCACCCAGTAGAGCTCGACCTCAACGCACGAACGATGTCATAGAAACTATTTCCCTTAGGCACGTACCCATTCATGAAGAACAAGTTAACAAAGCTACAATAGCTGAGTCCCGAGTGGAGGAATTCAAACGTTACAGTAATGGCCTAAAACCTATCTTTCCATCTATGCTTGGGGATACGAACAGTCCTTACGCTTGAACTGACTAAGTTAAAAGGATATGAACAAAAACGAGGCCATTTCATGCATGGAGGTGGAGCGTTGAAAATGTTTTTATTCATTTTCTCCTATTTGTACCCAGCCCCGGTCCCTGGCGTTGTCTAACAGTCCTCACTGCGATAGTGACCCAGATACGTGCATTACGCAAATAGCAGGCAATTAACAATTAACTACAATAAAAATTACTCGTCCACTTCTCTAAGGATATACATGGGGGGGGGGATGAAAGATCAAAATAAAACGCCCACACCTTACACATTATAAGTAAGGGCCACATTTGTATGTATTTGGAGGCACACGCAATCACGCACATACACATTAACACATCCATGCACAAACACACGCTCACAGGCATTCACTCATACATATACACGCGCACATAATTATCATACACTCATGTTCCAACAGTGTTGCCAATTTAGCACCTTTCTTGTTTTGGCAATTTCTGGTCAATTTGTAGTGGTATATGCCAGCAATTCTAACTATTATAGCTATTTTTAGCCAATTTAATTATCCAGCAATTTGTAGCTATTTAAAATGGCCACAAAGAGGCTCACAGTGTTTGAGGTCGATTCAGCGCAAAAAATTGTGATGTTGGCAACACCACATTCCAATCATATCAGTAACACTTGCATCAATTTATATCACAAAAGACTATCGCCTTTTCTTCGCTGTCAATGCATTTTTATAGTAAAATCTTTACAATGCATTTCTGTAGAAAGATCATTAACAATGCATTTACATTGTACTTATAGTAACCCTATTCGGTTCGTATGGCTTACCTTAATTCGAACACTTCTCTCTCATTCGCAATGCATTTCTACAGTAAAATCATTTACCATGCATTCATGTAGTAAAATAGAAGTTATTTCCAGATATATGTTCATAGACACGTGAATATTTTAATGAACGCATAATCGAATTATCAATAATTTTCATTGGTATTTATTTAATCGTATTTCTGTTACTTTTTATTGCAACTCTCAGACCGTAATTCGACGATTATTTGTACCAACGATCGTAGAATGACGACCTGAAAGTTGTGACATTTCTTTAAAATAGCTTGTAAACATCCCAAAATGACCAAAACATGCCAAAAGTATATACAAAATGGTAAGAAACAGGCCAACATAATGAGCTTTTTCACGTTGCCCCCCCCCCCAAGAAACGTGCTGATTATGACTGTTTCTTTTTCTACTTGCAATAGCGTATCGTTCCATTTTTACCAACACTAAGGAACAATTTGAAGAGAAAAAAAACGTTGTCTATCTTTCTTTAAAAACTCTCGCTTCAGGTCACTTAATTCTTACAAACGTTGTGAAGCGATTTGAAAATCGGTTTTAACGTGATATTTTCCCCGTTCAGTAACTAGTGCTACCGATTCAACACATTCAGACAAATAGTTGTTACTGCTACCGATTCAACCTATTCGGTACCATTAGTTACTATTTATCTAAACTGGTAGCATTGGGATCAATCAATTCGAACAAATAGTAACTATAATTACCAATCCAACGAATTGAGTCAGGTAGTAACTACAGTCACAAATTCAAATAATTAATTGCCAATATTGCTCCCTTAGTACTGACGTAAAGAGTAGTATAATACCGGAATAATAACTTGGGTAAAAAATATGCTGCAAATTCAACTAATCCAGACAAGTGGTAACAAGATAAAATTTTATCGGTAGGATTAGATTCAACAAATTCAGACAAATACCCACTACTCCTACCATTTCGACGTATTCAATCGAATAGTTACTAGTGCTACACATTCCACAAATTCAGAAAAATAATTACTGGTGCTACCAATTAAGATATATAGTATCTAGTACTACCACTTCAGTCAATAAAGGATAGTAACTAGTGCGATCAATTCTAACAATTCAGACAAATATTTACTACTGCCACTACCAATTAAGATTGTAACTAGTGTAACCAATTCAGACAAAGGGTTACTAGTGCTACTGATTCAACTAATTTTGACAAAGAATAACTAATGCTACCTTATATACCTATTCAGACAAATAGTAACTAGTGCAATGAATTCAACCAATTCAGAGAAATAATTACTTCCGCTACAAATTCAACCAATTCAGACTAATAATCAGTACTGCTACAAATTCCATTCTTTCAAACAAATTGTAACTGGTTACAGCCAGTAGAATCCTAGTTCGTGCTACAAATTGAACTAATACAGATACAATAGTAACTAGTGCTACCAATTAAACCAATTCAGAAAAAAATAGTAAATAGTGCTACCGATACAAACGATTCAGACAAATAGTAACCAATGCTACTGATTCAACCAATTCAAACAAATAGTAACAAGCATTACAAATCCAAGCTCGAGCTACGAATTAGTACGATTCCGATAAAATAATAACTACTGTTAACTTATCAACCATTATCCATTATCAAATTATAACCTGTGCTACCAATACAACAATTTCCGATGAAGAGTAACTACTGCTACCAATTCAACCAATCAACACTAATAGTAACTAGCACAACAAATGCAACCGATTCAGGCATATAGTAACTAGTACTATGGATACATCTAATTCGGACGAATAGTAATTTATGTTACCATTCTATGCATTTCAGTCAAATGGTGCTACCAATTCAACCAATTCGGGCGGAGAGTAACTAGCGGTACCGATTCAAGCAATTCAGACAAATGACAAATAATGTTACAAATCCAACCAATTCAGGTAAATAGTAATTGGTGCTACCAATTCAACCAATCTAGACGAATACTTACTGATGCTACTAATCAAACTTGAATATCAAGTGGTTCTACAAATTCAACGGACAAATGATTAGTAGTGATACAAACTAAACAAATTTGGATTAATAATTAATAGTGCTGCAAATTCCAACAATACAGTCAAATTGTAGCTAGTGCTACCTATTTAACCGATTCCAACCAATATTAACTGGCGCTACCAACACAACCAAATTAGTCAAATAGTAACTAGTGCTACCAATTCGACGAATTCAGAAAGATATTCACTCTTGCTACTAAACTTAGAAATTACCGGGTGCTACAAATTCAACCGATTCAGACAAATTGTTAATAGTGCTACCGATTCAATCAAATCCTAGCTCATGTTACAAATTAAACTAATACAGACAAAGAGTAACTAGTGCTACCAATTCAACCAACTCAGATAAATACTTGCTAGTGCTACCAATTCAGACAAATACTTATTTGTGCCGTAAATAGAGCTTGAATATTAACTGGTTTCATGAATTCAACCAATTCAGACAAATAATAAGTAGCGCTACAAATTCAACTAATTCAGCTAAATAGTAACTAATATTACAAATTCAACCAATTCAAACAGATAGTAAGTAGCACAACAAATTCAACTTATTCAGACGAATAGTAATTAGTACTACCGATTAAACCGATTCAGATGTATAGTAATTAGTGTTACAAATCCATCTAATACAGTCGAATATTTACTGGTGCTACAAACTCGACCAATTCAGATCAATGATAATTAGTGTTACCTATTCCACCCACTCAGAAAAATAGTAATAGTGGTACAAATCCATCCAATTCAGACAAATACTTACTTGGGCTACCAATGAAATTTAAATATTAACTAGTCATTCGAATTCAATCGATCCAGACAAATAATTGCTGGTGCTACAAACTCAACCAATTCAGACCAATAGTAACTAGTGTTAACAATTCAACCACTTTAGACTAATAGTAACCAGTGTTACCGCTACAAACAATTTTAAAAAATGGTAAGTAATGCTACTGATTCAACCAATTCAAACAAATAGAAATTATCTCTATAAATTCAACCAATTCAGACGGAAAGTAATTAGTTCTAGCAATTCAACCAATTCAGACTTATAGCAACTAGTACAACAGATTCAACCAATTCAGCGAATAGTAACTAATGCCACAAATTCGACTAATTCAGACCAATATCAACTAGTGCTGCCAATTCAGCCTATTCAGACTAATAGTCACTAGCACTACTAATGCAACCAAATCAGATAAATAGTAAGTAGTGTAAAAAATCCATCTAATTCATTCAAATAGTAATTGATTCTCCCAATTCAATTAGTTAAGAAAACTGGAAACAATTGTTATCGATTTAACCAATTCAGAAAAATAGAAACTAGTACTACCAATTCAACCAATTCAGACCAAAAACAACTTGTGCTTCGTTTAAGTTAAAGAAGTTGCCGTGACTGAGAGAGGGGAACAGTAGATGAGAAGACAAGGAAAGAAAAATAGAACTGGCCATAGACAATAATTGAACAACCATATTGTGAAAATTTGAAGTATTTTTAAGAAAATGCCATCGATTAATAAATATGGCCGTTCCATTCATGAGATCACTCTCGTTTGCCGCTGAAAAATAATTAAAATAGACCTTTAAAAACACCTAGAGACAAGTTGATTCTTTAGAAGACTGATAGTGATAATTACTTAGAAGGATGGTCTATGCTATGTAAAGCAAAAGGTCAAAAGTCTTTTTTCCTGAAATGAAAACAGCAGGGTTTAGTGGAGTACTGATGCCAATTTTCAAGTCTTTAGACAAAACGGTTTTTAAGAGTGAACAGGTTACTGCATTTCAATTCAGCAAAGGGGTTTTTCTGTCTGTTGTATGAAGAAGTGAACAAAACATTCTAGTATGTAATTAATAGCAATGGTTGGTTCCGCTAACGGAGACGTTAAACAGATAAACCGCTAAAAGTAAGGATAACTGCTAACTTGGATTCCATGAATTTAACTTCGGTTCGTTTTGTTTGCTTTAATTTTTTTAAATTAAATCCTTTGAAACCAGTAACCAGTGCTGCTGCAATAAACAATTCAGAAAAATGGTAAGTAATGCAACTGATTCAACCAACAAACAAATGCGCTATAAATTCAACCAATTCAGACAAATAGTAACTAGTTAAAAATAGACATAAAGAGCTGAAATTCTAATATGTTATGGCTTATATATAGAACTTTAAATAAACCGTTGAATGTAAACTGATGTTTTATTTCATTCGTTAATTCAATTATTTATGTACACCTTGATCATTATCTATACCTTTGGGGAAAACTCTATGTCCACACCGCGTGATATCGTCGAAATTTCATTACTTTCCACACGATATCTCTAAAAAATTCCCAATGAATTCAATGAGATCATGTGGAAGCATGCGAAATGGGTCATGGGAGAAGTGAATGCATTTTTGGATGGATCCATGCACAATTACTTCCCCTGACAACGCTGTTGGCAGGGGCATGCGCTCTCTGAGTTTTAGTTTGAGAAAGTGACTCCAAAAATATCCCTGCACAGGAATAGATAGCAAGGCAGCATAACAGACTATTAGTACTGTAGCTAAGCAACATCACTCATGAGAGGGGAGTGAGGGAGGGGGGCTTTATTGTGCCCAGGCCAGAGGATTCAAAGAGGGCTGGGAGCTGATGGCCACAAAAGGCGAACTGTATAAAAATAGGATGACTTATTAATTGAGAAGGCCCTAAAGAATCTAATGGAATTCCTCTCAGAAGCTCCAAAAGCCCAACGAATATCAACATGTTTGGTTGGCCACATCTTCGGCAGCATACTATGTTGCAGTGAGCAATTAAAAATTGGAAAAAGGTGTGATCAATGAATAAGTTACTTCTCTCGCCTTTTGTTCAGCATTCATCATTGAAAAGGTCAAAATTAAAAACTGAAAAAGCAAGTGGTCAATTGAAGGGATCAATTTAGCATAAAAATACATTGCAAACTGAAGCCCCTATAAAAACATATTTAAAGGGGATTGTTCTAGAAACGAAAAACCATGGGGGTGCATAACAAGGAATAAATATTTGAATTTTGAGCTCCCCTTTGATGTAGCCTATACGCATGATACGTACATACGTGAATAGCTAGTCAGTCAGCCAAACCAATCTGAAAACTGATGAGTGGACAGTTTTGGTTGATGCAGTCTAATATTGAAAAAAAAAGGAGTGGGGTTGATTTTGTTGATATTTCGACGTTTAATAACATCATTTTCTTCTACTATGATGAATGTTATTAAATGAAGTATAGATTCCATCAGTAAAATGTCAGACGAAACCAAGAATCTCATGGAAAAATACAAAAATCTTAAACCACCGACGACAACGAGAGAAAATTGAAGCAACCGAACTAAGTGAATATTCTGAAAGGAATAGAGAGAAGACAAAAGAAGATACACGACAGCAATCATTGAAACGATTCTCGAAAAAGATCGTGACTTCAAAGCTAATGACAAGGCTCTCAATACCGGACGGAAAAAAATAACTAGTGTCCTCCAGGAAAATGGAGAGCTAACAACAGACAGAAACCGGATTGTCAAACTTGCCCAAGAATTTTACGAAAATCTTGATTCCTCAGAACACAGATCATAAAACAACGAACAGGATACGCTGAAGTTACGCCATAGGAGGTGAAACAAGCCCACAAACAAAGAAAGGAAAATCGCCAAGGCCAGATAACATCACCATCGAATAACTCAGAAAAGCTAATAAGATCATTACGAGGAAACCAGCTATTCTATTCAACTTTTGCCCAAAAAACATAGAAAATATGCTTGTAAGGGTCTATCGTATTTTCTCGTTAATAAAACGGGTGTCTTTGTTTATGGAAATGTGAACTTAGCGATAAACACAACTTTGAATGTTATTACTATTTATATGAGCGGAGGTTTGGCCTCCGTCAGATGAAAACGCATGTACAAATGGAGATGAGACAAGGCAAACTTTTTGCTGGGGGAGTAATTTTCGATATCGTAACTAGTCCTCTTTTTTCTGTTGTCAATGATTCCTTTGAAAAACGCTACAACAATTTGAAAGCCCTGACAAAGAAATTCCAGAACCAGCCTAAACTACTTAATTATAGTGCAACCATTTCACAAATTGCCTGATAGTTCATCGCTGCTCACAGAATTGGTGAGTGGGTGTGACGGAGACACATAAACTTACGTCACGATGCAGGATTACTGGTATCTAATGACTATGCTATAAGAATGTCATTAATTTTGCATTTCTGAATTAGCATGAGTTCCATTCAGTGCTTTTTTGGTTTTTGTTGCTGCTGTCTGTGATATAATTTGGAAATTCGGGATAGATAGATAGATAGATAGATGTGGTTAGTCACTCTATAGGAACAGTCGTGTGACCAACGTTTCCTGGCAGCATGCTGTGTTGGAGATGATCAATGAAAATAAAAGATGGGAAAAGGGGGAATTCAATGCATAAGTTGATCCTCTCGCCTTCAGTTAAGCAGTGATCACTAAGATGAAGTCCGAACATTCAAAAAACAAACGTGAACGCTGCTGGACACAAGGTAGGGGATCAATTTGGCATCAAGGTACATCGCAAATGAAACCCCCACTAAAAGAGGAAAAGGTTTTCCTTTACTTTTGACCCCGAAAAGAATCACTTTCAGCATTACATGTAAAGTTCACATGACTATATATATATATGTGTGTGTGTGTGTGTGTGTGTGTGTGTGTACTGGGGGTACTTTAGCATTATAGTTGCATTGTAAATAAAAACTCCCTCTAAAAACTTTTTTTTAATCCTACAAACTTTTTACTTAGAAACCTTCCTCTAGGTCCATCGAGTATGCATGCCAAATTTGGTCTGACTACACCCATTTCTGAATGGTTCCTGTATTGCAAGAGACGAACACACACTCAGTATAACATTGTTCAATTATGAGTGCCGATATATACACACATAGAAAAAGATAGAAGAATAGATAGATAGATTTGTGAATAATATGTGATTATAAGAATAATAAGTTCTTCATAGGGATTGTCCACTGTATAAAATACATACTAGCTGTCAGACATAAGACATACTGATTAACCTTTTTTTAATTACCAGCTTCCAATGTCTACTCAATCAAAAAAAGTTCTATCTTGTCACACACACGTACTTACAATGATATATAAAAAATAGGAAAACACACACACATACACACACACATATATATATATATATATATATATATATATATTTATATATATATATATATATATATATATATATATATATATATATATATATATATATATACGAAATACCAACAGAATTGGAATCATTCCAGAACAGTTAATCATATTCTCTGAAAAGGACAAAATTGCTGCTATTATACGCTTGCTTAATCAAATTGCCAGATGCGCATCAGTATTTCAGAGAGTTGTGGGTGTGGATGTGGGTGTGACAATATTATTATCCTGACATATTTTCTTACGGTGGTACATTGTCACAGCATGCATGAATTCGGATATTTACTGAGCTTATCATAGTGTGGCTCAAGGGCATTAGTGTAGGATATCAAGTGAGGATTGAACTCAAATCAGAGTAGCAAGGCAACCAAGCAATTATGAAAGAAACGTGCATTCATCAGGGCTGCTAGCAATTTTCCTAAAAGATTAAAAGCAAGACCCTGCTCTCAAATAAACCAAGATTCTACACAAAAATCCAGATAACATCTGACCCGTAAATTGAGAAATTGAGAACCATGCAACGTGCATATGAGAGAATCGTGCTCAACGTCACGTGAGAGACGGCAAGACAGCACGGTATATCAAGGGGAAAACAGGAGTCCAAGAAATCATAGAACCCATTAGGAAACCCAAATGGCAATGGGCTGGCCATGTTGCAAGAATTGCAGACAACCGATGGACATCACGACTCACAAGATCGATTGCTACTACATAGCGTAACAAATAAATGTTACAAAAATCTGATCCTACAACTATTCATCGAAATCTTCGTAAATTGAAACCATTTCGTAATAATCCTTAACTCTTTTTAGTCTCACTGAATATCTACGTTATGCAGCACCTTCCTAAATATATCTTATCAATTTTTGGTCTCATGTTGTACTATTATCATATTTTTCTATCGTTTGGTTGGAAAGAAATCTGCCAAGTTGTCAGATCTCTTTCGTTGGTCTTTAAATCTGATGATTGATAGTCTGGTTAATGCTTGGAAGAACTTATTTTCCATTAGATTTCAAAGTGAAGAAAAAAATCAGAAACAGACCGATATCGTAAAATCAGATCTGGGTTCCAAAAATCTAGTGCGGGTAGCTTTAGTATTTTGATTCACAGAATTGTTTTGGATTATTGTTCTCATTCAATTTATTGCTTTTGTTGTTACCACAGCGTTTTATTCAACAATCTTTTCGATGTGTAAAATCAGTATTGGAAGGAGTGGGACTTCTCTTCTTCGCAGCGTCCGCCAATACTGTAGAACAATGATTGAGCGGGGAAAAACATTTTGACGAAAATACTGACCGGACCATCCCATTCAACTAATCCTCACACACGAACGCATATATATATATATATATATATATATATATATATATATATATATATATATATATATATATATATATATATATAATCAGTTATTCATTTATATCATTGATGATACTACAGCATAGTCAGAGGTAATTCACATAAACACACACACATACATATATATATACGTATTTATATCCCGTACATACACATACGCACACATACATATATATATACGTATTTATATCCCATACATACACAGACGCTCACATACATACATATATACGTATTTATATCCCATACATACACATACGCACACATACATATATATACGTATTCATATCCCATACATACACATATATATACATATATATACTACACTAATATATACATATATATACTGCACTAATATTCTCTGTGACGAGAGATTCTTCGACTGAAATGTATGTTTGCAATGTTTATGTACAGTTTAGATTATTTTGTGATTTCTCATATATGTAAAATTACAAATCTTAGCTGAGTCTGACACAAGGACAAGCGGAACGAAGAAAGAATTGGCAGGTAAATTGCTTAACGGCAACCCTACCAATCGGGAAGGGCTTGCCGACCTTTCAAATTGGCATGGCCTCTCTATATGGGCTTTGACATTCCCCACCAGAGTCACTGGAGAATAGGGAACAACCTTAGCTCCTAAATAGACCATAACTCCTTTTCTACATAAGTTCTAATCATATATTAGACAAAACGAAAATGAAATACAGTTAGAAGACGTTTTACATATCTGTAATCTAATAACTTCCCTCTGATAATCAAGGGAGAAGCCGATATTAGTAATCAAGTTTGGACAGGGTCCTATAGATAACAACCGGCAAATGGTATTAAGCAAAGGATATGAATATTGTAACGATATCCATTCATTGTTATAAATGTATATTCATTGTTAAGTTTCCAAACTAATTGTTATAAACAACATTACTTCATGAAAAATAGACATTTATTTATGATTTATCTTTTTGATCTTTAAAATTTTCAAATCATTTCGAACGAAGTATTTGGGACCAACTAACTTCAATAAGCAAAAACTTTTTGATAACAATATGAGTGATTATTATGAATGACTATTAGGACTATTAGGGAAAGCTTATTTTTTGACTTCAACCGAGTCACAAGAACAGGTCAATCTATAAGGAACGAATTCCCCATATATGCGAATTGTATCGCATGCTATTAGTCAATGGCAAACGCCCTCCTCTTCTGTACAAATCTAAATATCATACTAAATGCAAATGGAATCATATTTGTCTAAATACAGTATATTTGGGATGGGAACCTTGACGTTCACCGTATACTCTTGGATGCAAAGGTTGATACGTGTCCTAGGGTCATCAAACAAATTTAGCGGTTGTTCAAGAGTTATAAGACTGATCCAGATTATCAACTGATTATAATCTGTAACGTATTCAATCTTTACATAAAGTTGCTCTCATTTATATTCAATTTTGTTTGATATTCATTTCCTGTATTCAAATGTTACTAAATATCTAAAAAAAATGCAGGGAATTTATATTCATAGACAGCAAAAACACAGACACTCTGAATCTCTCACATACACATACACAAACACACATATGTGTGCACACACACACACACACAATCATGCATACATATACACTCACTCACATATAAGTGACACAAAAATGAATTGAAAAATATTTTAACGTTCAGTGTTTAAAGATGTAAAGCTTTCTAGACTATATATACATCAGATGCATTCGGATCAAATTACACACACATATATATATATATATATATATATATATATATATAAAGTGTGTCATATTTTCTATCAATAGAGAATTTTGTGAGGAGACATTCAATAACGATTGAACCCACTAACAAAAGCCAGGAAGACTAGATCATTGCTACATGACGTACATTCTGATCCGTGTTTTCTCATACGATTTACTGTTTTATCCCAGTGAAAAAAATCATTTACTAATAGATTTTGAAAATTAGTGAATTTGTTACAGTCGAAGAGTCTTTAGTTCCAAATAGTAGTCAGAAAGTACTTTGATTGGCAATATATATATATATATATATATATATATATATATATATATATATATATGTGTGTGTGTGTGTGTGTGTGTGTGTGTGTGTGTGTACCAACTTTGTTTCGGATGATTGCGAATATCATATCCGAAATATACCGAAAACATGTTTTCCCTGTGTTGTCTGTTGTTGTTTTTGCTTTGAGCCACCGGAAAAGACAATGATAGGAAAACCCTTTATATATTCACACCTAGAGAGGCCTATAGAAATCGACTGGCCGAAACTCCATGACTACATCGAAGATTAGAATATAAGTTCAAATTGTCTGAAACAAAGTTGATATGGTAATGTTCCCTCTCAAAGTTAGAAAAAAAATATATATATATATATACATTTGCATATATATACATATACCTTTATATGAATACATATACATATATATACATACATATACATATATATACATAGATACATACCTATACATATATACATACATATATATATATATGTACATACATATATATACATGCAGATCTATACACATATATATGTATATATGAATACATATACATATATATATACATATACATGTATATACATATACATGTATATACATATATGCATACTTATACATATATATATGCATACATACATATATATATATATATATGGTAGATCAGTCATAACGCTGAAATTTACATTCAACAGCATCAGCCATCCCACAATATAAGCCCCTGATCCTAAAAATGGCTGATCAACCACATAAAAGCTCTTAATCCCACAATTTCAGGCACAAACAAAGAGACTAAATTAGCATAAGCTTAGATTGCAAATTGACTCCCACTAAAAATCGGGTGTGGAGTTAAAAATATAATTTGTAAACATATAAGGAGTAAATATTCAAACATTCAGCCCTGTTGCTCAATTAGTGCACCCTGTCCTCGTGATACACACATCTGTAACGAGTCAGGTCAGCTGGAAAACCTGAGGAATATATGTTGACAGTTTTGGTTGACGGTTTCTGACAACCCTTTCTCTGTCACAATAAAATCTGTATCAAGGTACCGTCTCCCCACCCCCAGTTGTATGTATGTAGCTAGGTTGGTATTTATGTTGGTATTTAAATACATTGCCATGAGGCCAGAACGTGACTCAAGATCAGTTTCAATGTGGGAGCCCATTTGCATACGTAAGGACAACACATGCTTACAATAACTGAGGTTACCAAGCGGTCCCCATCTGAGTAATGAACAGTGCTGAATATATGTGTGTATGCATTCATGTGTATGTATATGTATGTATTGAGTACAAATTGAATACTATGATAATCTGACTTACCTGCAATACAATAAACGGTGTTCGGGAGACTATTTGCAACTTTCTAAAAGGAGTCGCCATATTATCAACTTCTTTTAACTTTCCAATCGTCCCTAAACGATGGCGGTCAGCTGATCCGTCGGCTGTGGTACAAGTGAGCAGCCTGAATGATACGTAGTCCACTGTGATGATATCGCATTCCCCGACCAACCTATGTCCCTTCTCGCTTACCTTTGCACCTGTCCGGCCTTCTCTAAACCAACCGGACGACTCGGCTGTTGGACAATCTATAGAGACTCATGAAAGCGAGCAGGGAGAAAATACACTTCTGAAAGCCATAACATATCCTTATACGATCTACATTCTGTCTTTAATTTATGTATGCATGTTTGAACATATGGATATATACTCATAGACATACACACATTTATTCGTGTGTGTGTGTGTATACAGAGACATGACATAAGAAAATAAACACCATTATCTTACTCAGATTTTATATTCAATACAGATGATTGCTGCATTTACTGTAAAACGTAAAAGAAATAACTGTACTATTATATCATAATATCCTATACTCTGAAAATTGAGAAGACCTGTATTGTTGATAATTCTAAGGGCAGAATGAATAAGTGTCAAAAAGCCGTGAACTTGCGTGTTTTTATTGCAATTGTGAACCAAGTGATTATAGAAATTAAAGAAACGTGACCACTGCATTGCGTTCAGATCGGCCCAGGCCACTAGAACGTGTCTCCACGGGTGAGATGGAATACGTGTGAAACCTTGTGGCTGAGTTTTTTTTCATTTGCCATTCCCCTCTCCCATTCCCCCTCTCTTTCTCCCTCTCTTCCTCTCTCACACACACACATACACACACACACACACATTTTTGTACGGTTAGATCTCTATATTCGAATTTTGATCTGAGAATTAAACTTTTTGATTTTTGATCCATTTGATAAATATTTACCTTTGAATGAGATGTATTAGTAAAGAAGGAGATTATGTAAAAGAAAAAAAATTTCTGATCAGATAGATACTTTTCCATCATTAGGCAAGAGACAAGGCGATATGCTGGCGTATATTTGCGTGTGTATGTGCCTGTATGAGTGTGTGTATTTCTATGCATGCAGACATGTATGTGTATGTGTGTTTGTTTATGCATGTCATTGTGTTTTGACTAAGATACATTCATACAAAGACATCAACACTCAATACTTTATGTGAATATTTTATTTTTGTTGGCTGGCGTTTTGTATCTCCATATTCTCTTTAGTCAATACAATGTTCATTTTATCAAACCTTATTCCTCGTATTTAAAATCTATCCCTCTTGAGTGGACTATAGATCATATCTCTCTGTTTGGACCGTGATAGATGGGCTTGATGCAAAAGTTCTCGGCGCTATCTTGCGTGCATTGTGTGAAAATCCTCGTGGTGTCTTTGAAGTTTAATCAACCCTTTGAACTGTCGTACGGCGTTTACAAGCCTCGAGAATAAAACGTTTGGAAAGTCACTCAATAAAAACCGTCCCATGACCGACATCTTTTGGCAGCATGCAGTGATGCAGGTTTAGATATGGGGAAAGGGGTGATCAGTGAATAAGTAACTCCTCTCGCCTGTTATTGGATCATTGAAAATATGAATTGAAGAAGAAAAAACAAGTATGAATGCAGCTGCGCACGAATTAAGAGACCCATTCAGCATAAACTTACATTATGATTTGAAAAAGAAAAGGGTTTTCTTTATTATCAAAAGTAAATGTTTAAATACTCAGTCCCCTGGTTTCATTGGGGTGGCCCGTACTCGTGATATAAATGTACATTCATAGCTAGCCTGCCAGACCAGCTTAAATTTAAAAAAAAAAAAAACAAGTTGATGATTTTGGTTCAAAGTTTTGGTTTCTGGATTGAGGTAAAGAAAGTCAGTCATATATGGACTTATAGAGACTAACACTTATCACTGTTTTAAACACGCACCTTTCCCTTTTTTGCTCAACGCAGAAAAATATCATTTTTGGACAAGATAATCAAATGTGGTGAAAAATGCAGTTTTATTTATTTTGAAAACCAAAATGAGGAAAATTGTTTGTAGATTCAGAACATCTTTCAACATCTGAGTCTAAAGATGGGTCGTTCTTCTCTTAGTCTGGTAGGATTCAATGGGAATTTTCATCACGAATTACGAACCGTGACAAACTATTACTGTGCAACGTTGCAATGAGAAACTGGCTCATTTGAATGACACGTTGGAATAGAAAAAATCTTTTCCTTGGCAATGAAGTTGGCAGTCGATGATACTACATGAGAATGCTTATCCTCGTGTTATTGATGCAATGCAACAAATCATGAGATGAGAAGTTATTCCCCATGCGGAAAATTATCATTCGTTTCACTCTCCATAATTTTGGCGTTGTAAGAGAGCCTGGGGGAAATTTTGGGTTGACTGAAGGTCCCTCTATCATGTCTAAGTGGTTTCATTACTCAACTCGAAAATTCCCACGGAACCCTATAACAGTGCCTGGATTATTACAACAATCCTTGTCGAATTACAAGTTCCAACATATTGAAGATTGAAAAATTCTACGAATAACTCATCGAATTCACAAGGGAATCACTGTTTTATGATGGAATACACGATTCAACTAAGTAAAACTATGGAAATATTTGATGACTCATGTAAGTGAAAACTACTCGCGGATATAAGTAAAAGTCTTTATCAAAAGAAATGCCTGAAACTTTCGCATCAAACTTTGATATATATTTAAAAAAAACTAGAGATAAATTAACACCGTGTTTCCGTTGAATACGTTGGTAGAGAATCAACCCATAGAGGTTTTTCTGTGTAAATAATGTTCTTGAAGATAATATAAGTTGGTTTGCATGCAGGCTGAGGTTAAAACTGACACAGCAGATTTAATATTCACATGGGTGAACACTCTTAGAACTGTCACGAACAGCGAGTTACGTCTGTTGTTATACTCACTGATCCCTCATCGTTAAATATGTTTTTGGAGTAATCTACGTAAGTAAGCCTTGTTTCAAAAAATCAAACGATGCCTCGGATAAAATAATATCCATATACAATACACATAATACGCTAAATAAGATAGCTAACTACACGGATGATATAATCTATACATTAAAACATTGCTGAAAGGGAGACGGTGTTTGATCAACACTGTCGTGATGCTACGTTAATGTAATTGTTTTGTTTTTAAAATACCCGAAGCACTTACACGGTAAACGACTGATGATCCCAACAAGAGGAAATCTATACATTGTACCATAATAACAAAGTATATGTAAAACAGAGGAAAACACTCAAGAAAATCATATGAATTGCATTAACAGATATTTGGAAATAAGTGACTAAAGTGACATAGAAAAAATTCTGAAAAAGTTTTAATGTTTAGTGTTTGAAGCTTTCTTGACTATGTACATATATATATATATGTGTGTGTGTGTGTGTGTTCGAATTGAAGAAGTTGGTAAGGGTTTTATCTTTTTTCCATATTAAATGAAGTAAATATGCAGTATTAAGCAAATATTGTATTTATTTCGACTACTTTTCATCTTAATATTGATCTTATTTCTAACACAACTCAATATACAACGTTACTCGTTATACAATAGCTCTCTGAAAGATTCGACCTCACATCCTTCTTGCTATATGGAAGCTTGTCTTACGCCCAGCTGCTTTGACCTCTCTACCACGAAAGCTTTATTTTCGATCTGTGCTGTGCTGCAACGCATCTTTCTATTCATCGCGATTAAAACTATCTGCAATTTAAGTTAAAGTGGCTCTTCATTTGAGTAATACTTGTACTTGGTGGTGAAGCTTCAATTCTCTTTTCGTATCGATTAGTTTTGGCCGTCTATTGCATTGTCAGCGGTTGGTGATTTTCCCCTCATCGCAACACTGCCGACAGGTACACACAATAACTGAATGTGAGCACGCATCCATCATGCAGTTTCATAAATCATCTTGCGTAGTCTTTTTGACATAACAATTTGGCTGTGATCAAAGTCAGTCACATCTTTCTACCATATACCACTGATCCTTACATGCACTGTTATTACGAAACAACAGCTATCATTCGTACAACGTGCTGGTCATGGTATTTTGGCTCATCAGTATATAAATATATATATATGAATATTTTTACACTTACTCCTCTTCGTGTGTCCTTCATATGTTCACCCTCATATATAGAATATGTATGTGTGTGTGTGTTTATATATCCCTCCCTTAATACCTTTTACTTTGTCTATTTTTATTTCCTTTCTCTCTCCTTCGTCTCTTTCTCTATCATGCATTTCTTTCTCTCTCTCTCTCTCTCTCTTACTCCCTCTCTCTCTTACTCTCTCTCTCACCCACTCTCCTTGTCACGTCCGCTTCCCCCCTCTCTCTCTCTCCCTCCTTTCATCACATTGTCCTTACCATTCTCTCACGCTTCCCTCTTCTCTCTGCTATCTCACTTCCTCCTCTGGCATCCACTCTTCCTCTCTTTCTCCCCCCTCTCTCTCTCTCTCATATACCTACCTACCATTTTTTCTCTCTAGAAACCTTTCGTCTCACTTCATTCTTCTATATCCTTTCAGTTTCTCTTCTTTTCTATATTTCCTTATCCCTCTCACATTCCACTTTTCTCTTCCCTCTGTCTCTCTCTGTCTCTCTGTCTCTGTCTCTCTGTCTCTGTCTCTCTCTCTCTCTCTCTCTCTCTCTCTCTCTCTCTCTCTCTCTCTCTCTCTGTGTCTAGCCCTTGCTTTTCTTTCCTCAATAGATCACTTCTTCCTCTATTTCTTCTCTCTTTCTTTCTTCCTTTCTTTTCCCCTTGCTCTATCTCCTTTCTGTTATCTTTCTTTCTTCATCTTTCTCATTCTCCCTCTACCGCTTTGTTCTTCTATTCAATACATTCTCTTTCCTTTTATCTTCTTTGATTACGTTTGAAGCCGAGCTCTGTGGATCAAAAGAAATAAAGGGACGCCGCGAGCGCTGATCACTCAGCCATGGAACCTAATAAAATCTGGACACGTAATGTTAATCAAAATATAAACGTCACAAACGCCGCGAAAAGAATTTAAAATAAAATAAAAATAATGCAGAACGCTGCAAGCGCCACCTGGAGGGATTATAAAAAGGAACACTCACAGCAAATGGCATTATCTCAGTGCACGCAACAACCTCACACAGAGATTTTACTCCCCCAGTTTTATGAATGATTTTTTGCAATAATTTTTTGATATCTTCAAATGAAGGCTTCAGTTTGTTTTTTTCCCTGAACAAAATAGAACTCTATCCGTCAATGTCCAAAGAAACTCTCACTCTCTTTTGAGATTATATCTTAAGATAAGATCTTGGATTATTAAATTCTCGTCTAAGTATGTCACGAGAAGTGGAAAAAATGTTTAATTTTCGCATTGTGAGCGTATGTTGTTTACCTCTATAGTTGGAAGAGGTATATATATGCCTGTTTTTCTGTCTACGATATATCCAGAAGTTCTCAATGAATTCCAATGAAACTTTGTGGAAAGGTAGGCAATGGGATACGGGATAAGCGATTGAATATTTGGATGGATCCAGAGATTTTTTGTTACAATTCCCCTAAAGCTCTATATCTGCAAAAGGTCTCAATGAATCCCAGAGAAATATTCTGGAAGGGTTTACCATGGAGTAAGAAGGAATTTATTGAAGATTTGGACGGATCCCAGAGTTTTCATTCGATTGAGATATTTTCAAAATCATTTTCATATTTTTATGTATTTACTCATGTTTATCTACTCAATATCTCTAAAAGTTCTTAATGAATTCCAAATGCATTTTGACAAAGAGTAGGCCATGGGCTAAGGGAGAATTGATTAAAATTTGGTGGGGATCCAGGAACTTTCTGAGCCCTGCAACCATCTGTGAACTGATTTTCAATGGTGCCGGCGTTGGCAGAGTTATACGTTCTTTGAGTGCTTCCCAGTTGTTATTGTGGTATTCAAAGAGATAGACAGACAGACAGACAGACAGACAGACAGACAGATAGAAATCTAGAAAATTCAGAGACCCCTCCGACCATGCGATACCTATGACGAAATAATTTGAACCTCTGGAGAACAACTCTAGCGAGGATGCATCATCATCATATTCATCATCATCGGTCTTTTAGCGTTTGTCGTTGGACATAGACCTTCCCCAGGATCCACCACCTTTCTCTATCATGGACGTCGCAGAGCCAGTATTTTCTGAATTTGTCAAGTTAATCTCTCCGTCGGCCTTAGTTTCGCATGCGGTCTCTGGGGATCCATGTTGTGAGTCATGATGTCCATCGGTTGTCTTTCATTCTTTTTTTGGAGTCGGATAGACAGTTATGAGCATATACACGTAGGGGAAAAACAGAAAAATATCTTTCAATTGAAAATTCCTTGATCCACTCCAATATTTCACCAAGTGTACCCTACCCCTCAGTCCATCTATCCATAGAATTTGATTTATATTCATCGAGTACTTTCGGTCCCATGATTCTGTCGATATGCACAGCTCAAAAAAAGAAAGAAGTATGCCTGTAATGAGTCCCTTGGACTCCATTCTGAAAATTATACCTTTCAGCATCAAAAACTGTGGTAGACTCTTAGTATGCCATAGGGAATACTTTAAAGTATGAAAAAATAATGATTTCCACTCATGCCTGAGTCTCCTTTCTAATGTGTTTTATAGAAAATTAAGTTAATGTCAATGAGTTTATCTTTATTGAATGTGTATAATCTTAATGAAATAATGGCGTCTGTGAACTTATGACATGTCTCTGTTTATAAAGATCACATGAATCACATGTTCTACGTAGAAAAACAGTCATTTTGTTAATTAATAATGGTCTGGCTTTTTCCTTTTTGACAAATTTGGGACTCAACTAAAATCTGACAACAACAATCGTTTGGTAACATTTTAGCACTAAATTTTCACTTTGGCCTTTACAATTATTACTTACTTTTAGATTATTAGATATCATTAGTAACGTACTTAATTTGCTGAAATCTTAATTCCTGTTTTTGAAACAATATAAATGTCTGACAATAAAATTGTTACTTTCATTCCACTTATTTCGAATTCACTAGTTATACTGCATTGATCTGGCAACATTTAGACTTATAGGACTACAAAACATGCCAGAGAGCAGGAATTATTTTTCCAGATATCCGAATAAGAGGCTTGTTGGTCGGTCTGTCGGTTGGTCGGTCCCGCTTACGTTAAACAACAGGAATGGGAAGGGAAGAAGAGGTGTGAAGTCATTGGAATTGTAATATAATTAAGAAACCAACTGCTATGATGTCATGGAAGAATGTGTGAGTTCAGGATTTTTTTATTTTTAAAAAAGCCAAAAATGGCCAAAACACAAAAAATAGCCATTTACACTTTTTATTGAAAATAACACTTCGGAACATTTCTATATCGCGAAATTTTATTTGTATAAAAATTGATTGACTCAAATAAAGACTACTTTCTCTTCTTCCTCCTCCTGCTAATACTTCCACTGATGGTGAATGCATCGTTGAACCTAAGGTTCTTGGTATAATATTGGATAATAGATTTAAAAAACTTTAGCTGTGTATGGATTTTTAACGATTTTTCTCATTGTGTGAAAAAAGAACGATATATGTTGTAATTTATTAAATATAAATGATACCATAATAAATGAAAATTATTTGTTTGCTTATGTTTTTAGTCGTATTAAAAATAATTCAAAATATTCAGAAGAAATTAGAAATACACACCTAATTTTATGCTGATATAAACATCGCTTAAACTTCATTCAATGATACAGTAAATGAATAAATATCTTGTTTCAATGTGCGCTGATAACAAATATACACAAAACTTTCGAAATCCTCTGAAAACCATGATCAACAGTTTACTTTTGGTGAAAAATTAATGAATTGATAATTTATTTGACCTATCAACACATCATTATAATTCGTTTTCTTTCAAATGATCTAATCTATCCTTAAAAACTGATGGTGTGCCTTGACCATTTTAGTATTTGGCTTGTTGTACCATGAGATGGAAAAGGTTAAAGATCACTGCTTTAGACCGTCACGGGTAACAGTTACCGTGAAATACTTTTTATTTCGTTTCTACTGGCCATAAGATTTTAAGTTCAATTACCATTTTTAC
>OY735207.1:61720887-61745887 GCA_963457665.1 Thysanoteuthis rhombus
AATAGGTTTTTAGGCGGCGGGTCAATTAGCGATGGAAGTTTACGCTAAATTAATCCTCCACTTTATGTCCAATATCATTTACTCATCATCATGTTTCTTCAATTGAGAATTTTTTGTGATCACTGCCTAACATGAGGAGAGAGAAATAACTTCATCTATCACCCATTTTCTGTTTTGATTCATTACCTCCAACACGGTATACGATCAAAACATTGACCAATCCCTAACTAGTCCGACCCTTGACCAAAACGCACAGCATTTCCTTTTACTAAAAGTATTTTGTTACTCTGTTCTTAGTTTAGTCTGACACAAGGTCTCAAGAGTTAAGCATTAATTGATCGACTTATCACAGTAGTAGTTGTGTGGGAGTTTAACCTGCTTATCACTTCTCATACGTTCCTCAGATAATCTTATTCCAGGTTGTCATCATCACCATCAGTCTTTTAACGATCGTCGTTGGACTGGTTCCTCACATTTCTTACATGCGTTGATATATACGCACATTATTTCCTGAATACATACATAACTTTTTATATCGACAAAACTAAATTTAATACAAAACTTCATCCACAAATATGCATATGTTCACATAGCGATAAATAGATAGATAGAAATGGACAACTTTATTGAAAACTGAAAAACATAGACAAGGAAAATAGCCCGACTATAGCACTTACAATGATTAAAACAACCGGTCTGATAAAATTCAGGCAATAATTTCTTTTTTTATTAATTTTGACTAGCTTTAACTTTTATCGTTATTTTTAATTGCTTTTTATCACTACAAAACAAAGAATGTTGTGTTACAATGTTTCATTTAGTAATAAGAATAAAACCAGAGTGGCTGTCACAGAGTCAAGCTCCATTTCTATTCCGTTTAAAAAATTTTATTGCAACTTTTGTATTGTACAAATGATAAATAAAAATGATTGAAAAAATCTCATTTGTTGTTTTAGAAAAAAAACAGCGTTCATTTATCATAATGAATGACGGGCAACAATTGTCAGTTTAGCTCAGTCAGTAAGACAGCTGTTACCATCAGTTGGTCATGAGTTCAAATTACGGTAGGGATATGTGATTTTTGCATATTGGTTTACAGCCCTCAGGATTGTTATTGTTACGGAAGGAAACATAGTCGATTGCAGGTTTTGTACTGGGGTTTGTCAAAAATATTTTGTTACAATTCTTCATCCAATAATAAAAATGCAATAAATTCATTTGGTAATGGATTTTCTTAGTCTAGTAGTTACTCACATGGTGATTCAAGTCTATTCGTTTACGGTGGTTGAGGCAGTGAAAGCTATGATTGTCCTGGAAAGGCTGACGAATTATCTCACGAGAAACTGCCTTGTCCCAGAGTTCTCTCACTCTGGCAATAACGAATGGCTCAGTGCATAGGTTCAGAAACTGCGCAATACAGGCCACATCTGGTTCATCACAAGATTTTATCCGGCTCATAGCAACTTGAATTACATTTATAAATAACGAAACTTATTACTTCTCTTTTTTCTTTTTCTTTTTTTTTCTTCCTGCCATACAGTCAAACACTCAACACGTGCTGTTGAATAGGTGATTTTGTCAGAACGTTTGCTAATGTTCTACATTTTCTACTGCTTCAACTGTCCATTTGTTTCACACACATTAGAATGTGTTTCCGCTTCTGTGCATCCGTACCTTGGGGGCACACCCGTAGTACAAAGCAGCATGCACCACTGGTAAGCACAACATTGTTTCTTTGTAATTGTCTCATTGTTCTGATTTGTATCATGCTGATTATCGAGGAGATCCAAATAAAACTTATTCGTTCATTTAGTTTTATTTGTTCATTTATAAAACTGAATGTTTCCTTAAGTTTCGCAAATGTTGTAAAACAGGTCTGGTTAGTCACTCATTAAAAACAACCACTTAACCGACATCATTTGGTGGCATACCATGTTTGGGGGGGGTGAACAATAAAAAAAATTCGAAAAAGCGGTGATAAATAAATAAGGGCTCTGTTCCCTTAAAAAAAGCTGGATTTTCAGAAAAGTGTGAATGCTGCCGAACACAAATTAAGGAATTAATTTAGCATAAATTTATACTGCAAATTGAAACCTATTTGGGGATATCTAAAAAAAAAACAAAAAAACAAAGAAACGTGGTGCAGTTTGTGTACGTGATACAGAGTCGGCCAACCAGATCAGCTTGTTAACTGATGAAACCTTTCTTGACATATTTGGTTGACAGGGTCTAATATTGAGTTCCTCGTACTAAAAAGATTGGGAGCCACAGACATAATGATTCAAGACAATTCTTAGATGTTATTGAAGGCAATGAAAACAATGACTCTTTGGAGCATTGGACGCGTTATTTTGCTGATATGACAACAGAAACAATATCCCGGTCCAAAGTAGACATTTTATAATTTTCAGGTTGTGTGGAGAGTTTGCTGAACACGAAAACCTTTTTAAAAATGATGTTTGGAAAATATCATTCGCATTTCTACTTTTACATAGATATTTAGATTTCTTTATTATTCAAATTAAAATCTGTTGGTGAGGCAAAAGTGTTCAATTATCCTACACACATAAATATACCAGATATTTAGCAAATAATGTCACAACCAGCAAAATTTTTCTATGTGGTATTTTCAATCGTCACATTTCTTACATGCATTGATACATACGCACATTATTTCATGAATACATACAGAACCTTTTACATCGACAAAACTAAATTTAATACAAAACTTCATCCACAAATATGCATATGTTCACATAGCGATAGATAGATAGATAGAAATGGACAGATTAAGACAGAGAGAAATAGATAAGCACAGACTGATAGATAGATGGATAGATAGATAGATAGATAGATAGATAGATAGATGTAGAAAATTTAATCGTGGGGAAATTCGCCCTCGAAGATTCGTTACTGATGAATTCGTTGCGACGATCCATTTATGGATATGTGGTGGAACTAAAAAGACATAAGGGACAAATGTTGAAACTTTGAATGTATAACTAAGTGCAATATGTATTCATTCGTTCTCAAAATTTATCAGTGAAATCTCATTCAAATGAAACATATTTTTAAAGAATTTTTTTCTTATATTTATATAAGATAGGGTTAAATCAATCAGTTAAATGTGATTTATGATTATAGATTGAGAAAAAAGCTTCCCCTCAAAACCATATTTATTCATAATTCTCAGTTTTCTCTCTGATGTGCGACAAATTGATTTTCTACGGCGAAATGATGTTTCAGTTATGTGAATTATACTGTTCATTAAGCTATTTTCCAGACCGAATGCCTGTAACATTTTTTGTGCAAAAGAAAGCAGAAAAAATACAAGCCAAAGATGTACGGAGAAAAGAAAATACTTCATCTCAAAACTCCAAGACAATTGATGTCGAGAAAGTAGAGACGAAGATACCAAAGAAGGATAAAAGATGAGCTCGGTCCAGCTATCAGAGGGCTTTCGGTTGAATAATCGTTGCAACATGACATAATTCGAAGTTAATTGAAGTTCGAATTACATATCGGTTGAAAGAGGTCCGTATATAAAACCAACAACTTGGTATGAAAATACTACAGAAAATGTGTAGAATAAAGATTGTTCTGTTTGATGATTTCATTTCCTCTATAATACGATTCATCATAGGAAATGCAGAAATAAATATGAGAAATTATTACTTGGATCTACTTAGAAGGATGAAAAACAAACGAAAGAAAGAGTAATCAGGAGATTTTGAGGTCAGAATGAATATCATTTTTCTAAAAATGAAACGTGATAAGTTTCTGACTGAATCTCCAAGAAAAGATGTTTTTACTATGATACATTTATTAATTCAGACTGGTTTCCTTGTTTTTACCAGAGCCTTTCGACCACTGTACTTTTTTTGTTTCTGAATGACTCAAACAAGATATTTTTACTATTATTAATTTATTCGTTGAAGGGATAAGTGTCTTTCTTTGTATTGGAAAGGCCATAAATTTTAAGGTTGCCAGGATATATTTAGTTCCCACGAGTGTGGGTTGAATATTTCCTGATAGGCACGGAATATCCGTGACGTCGTGAACATGAGATCGCCATCTTGGATCTTACAAGTAGCGAATCTACGTGTGTTAGATTATGTTAAACAGAGAAAAAGGATATGTCTGTCAGATCTTCTGGAATAAAAACAGAAGCATGGATATGTCAACTGACAGATATACCGACACTTCATGACAAATAACGCCATGGCAAAAATAGATGTATACGTTTCGGTAATAAAGGTAAGAAAAGAGAACATAAGATAATTGATAACAAGTTCGAACGAATAAGAATAGGGAGTTAGAAGAGAGACTCATGACATAGTTGTTCTCTGTCGTTGTCTACTCGGCTGCAGAGATTTGCTGAATTTGGGATGCTTCAATAACGCCTGGTAATTCATGCACTGGGGTAATGTTATTGAAACGGTGATACATGGAAAATGATTAAAGGCTTTTTGAGCAACTCACGCTCACATACCCCGATTAAAGTCACCGAAAAGTGCGCAGGTGAAATGTTTGGAATCACAACACCAGTATAAAAATTTTTTTTTTTTAATTAAAAAAAGTAATTGACAAAGCGAATGCTACGTGAGTCACGGCAGAGAAAGATGGAAAGCATACTGGAGACCAGGTCCACACATGTCTGCATGCATCACGCGCACAGACCGCACCAATGGAGCTAGAGAGATGAAAGCTTCAACATTTACTCCTTATCATATCTAAGGAAAAGCTCCTTTTTTTCAAAATTCCCTTCTTGAGTAGGTTTTTAGTGGGGGATCAAACTTCAAGGTAAGTCCATACTAAATTAGTTCCTTAGCTTGTGTGCGGCTGTGTCCATGCTTGTTTTGTTGTTTTTTTTTTTGTTTTTTGTTTTGTTTTTTTTTTCAATTTTTAGGATTGGCCTCCCAAAAGGAGAAGTAATTATTTGATTGATCACCCTTTTTTCCAATTTTTTGATTGATCACTGCCAACACAACATGCTGCCAAACGGAACGGTTTCTATGGTATGACAAACCAAACCAGTTTCCCCGTCTTTGTTGACTTTATCTTGAGGGAAGAAACCGACAAAAGGTTCAAACCTCGATACAAGAGTTCCAGATGAGACTAGTTGGGCTTATCTGTTTCCCCAGAATCTATCACAATCTTAGTCTTCGTTGTGTTTTTATGTTCAAGAAGGAATCGCTGTGCAAAAATATTCACTGATTCCGTGGACACACAGATCGGAACCATAGGGAGGAATTTGACGGTCAATTGAGTAGACATGCCACATTTTGAGGGGCTGCACCCATTTCGCATACTTTTTATTGCATGACAGATAAACTTGGAAGCCCAGAAATACACAAATACCTCTCTCTCTTTTTTTTTTTAAATAAAACGATGTTTTTGTTAGTTATCACTACACTAAATATCTGTAATACAGCTCAGCACATTTTTGTTTGATAAACAAATATTATTGGTTTTTTTTTTGTTTGGTTTGGTTTTTTTGTTTTTTTCAAGTCCGGGAAATTTTCACTACTTGGCGTCAATCTTATTGAGATAATTTTTGAGGGTTCGGGTTTCAGATGAGGTTACTGTGAGTCAGTCAGGGTAATTGCTGGTTTGTGTCGGGGGTTGGGAATGTTCGTATTTACATTTATTTTGCAAGCATAAATACGGCTATATGTGATAGCTGTAATAGCTGTAATGATTCATATAGAGGAGACTAACGAAAAAGAGCCGAGAAAAAGTATATCCCTGTCCAGTTATTACCATATCTTCTTGTAGAAACGTGTTTTTCTATGTTGTTTGATCTACTTTATTTCTTCCACAAACGTTTTCCTTAGACGAACATCAATCAGGCATGAATGCTGAAAACCCTTTCTTTCAGAAAAACTGAAGGAAAGATTCAAAGGGTTCAAGAGAAACGGAGGGAAAAGTGAATGGGCGAAAACAGTGGAATATCTTTATCTTTTTTACGTCACACTGCGTCATAATATGCCTTTTCTCGAAATAAAGAAATAGTGAGTGGAAGAAGAAAAGAAGACGATATAGTGTTTATAACCAATGTATACACTTCATATATATATATATATGTATATATATATATATATATATATATATATATATATATATATATATATATATATATATATATATATATATATATATGCAACTTTTTATATTTGCCAATAAATTGTATTACATTTCGAGCAATGTATTTTATTTTATTTTTTATGAAAGGATAAAATATTTGGGGGATGTTTTAATGAGAATTAACTTGAAATATCTTTTTGGAAACAAAAAGTTTTATCAAAGAAACAGATGCTGCCAAGAATTGGGTGGACAACGTATCGAGTTTTAATAGGATGTTGTTTTTTCTTTGATTCCAAAAGAATGACTCAGAAAGATGGACTTAGTGTTATATGCAAAGATGGGGTTTAACACCCAACTCGAGATAGCTACTGGAATAAAGCGATGAAAAATACTCAAGATAGGGAGTAAAGCAAAGAAAGCATACTCAAAATGGCTACTTGAGTAAAGCGATGAAAGCGAACTCGAGATGGTTACTTGGGTAAAATGATGAAGGCACACTCGAGATGGCTACTGGAATGAAGCAATGAAGCATACTCGAGATGGCTACTGGAATAAAGCTATGAAGGCATACTTGGGATTATTACTGGAGTAAAGCTATGAAAAATACTCAAGATAGGGAATATAGCAAAGAAAGCATACTTGGGGTGTCTACTGGAATAAAGCTATGAAGGCATACTGAAGAGAGCTACTGGAATGAAGCAATGGAGGCATACTCAAGATGGCTATTTGAATAAAGTGATGGAAGCACGAGATGGCAACTTGGGTAAAGCAATGAAAGCATACGCGAAATGGCTAAAAGAGTAATGCAATATAGGCTTCAGGAGTAAAACGATGGAGGCATACTCGAAATAAATACTGGAAAAAAACGATGAAAGCATTCTGGAAATTACTACTGGAGTAAAGCCTTGAAGGCAAACCTGAGAGGACTACTGGAACGAAGCGATGAAAGCATACCATAGAAAGCAACAGGAGTGATGCAATGAAGGCATACTCGAGATGGCTCCCGGATTACAGTGACGAAGGCATACTTGCCATACAAAGCCGTACGAAGACATTACTGTTCTAAACCATCAAGCATACTAGAGATAGATACTGGAGTGAAGCAATGAAGGCATACTCAAGATGGCTACTAAAGTAAAGCGATGGAGGCACACTCCAGATGGCTACTGAGATAAAACGATAAAGGCATACTGGAGTGAAGCAATGACGGCATACTCAAGGTGGCTACTGAAGTAAAGCGATGGAGGCACACTCCAGATGGCTACTGAGATAAAACGATAAAGGCATACTGGAGTGAAGCAATGACGGCATACTCAAGGTGGCTACTGGAGTAAAGCGATGGAGCCACACTCCAGATGGCTACTGAGATAAAACGATGAAGGCATACTGGAGTGAAGCAATGAAGGCATACTCGAGATGGCTACTGAAGTAAAGCGATGGAGCCACACTCCAGATGGCTACTGAGATAAAACGATGAAGGCATACTGGAGTGAAGCAATGAAGGCATACTCAAGGTGGCTACTGAAGTAAAGCGATGGAGGCACACTCCAGATGGCTACTGAGATAAAACGATGAAGGCATACTGGAGTGAAGCAATGAAGGCATACTCAAGGTGGCTACTAAAGTAAAGCGATGGAGCCACACTCCAGATGGCTACTGAGATAAAACGGTGATGGCATACTGGAGTGAAGCAATGAAGGCATACTCAAGGTGGCCACTGAAGTAAAGCGATGGAGGCACACTCCAGATGGCTACTGAGATAAAACGATGGAAGCATACTGGAGTGAAGCAATGAAGGCATACTCAAGATGGCTACTGAAGTAAAGCGATGGAGGCACACTCCAGATGGCTACTGAGATAAAACGATGAAGGCATACTGGAGTGAAGCAATGAAGGCATACTCAAGGTGGCTACTGAAGAAAAGCGATGGAGCCACACTCCAGATGGCTACCGAGATAAAACGATGAAGGCATACTGGAGTGAAGCAATGAAGGCATACTCGAGATGGCTACTGAAGTAAAGCGATGGAGCCACACTCCAGATGGCTACTGAGATAAAACAATGAAGGCATACTGGAGTGAAGCAATGAAGGCATACTCGAGATGGCTACTGAAGTAAAGCGATGGAGCCACACTCCAGATGGCTACTGAGATAAAACGATGAAGGCATACTGGAGTGAAGCAATGAAGGCATACTCGAGATGGCTACTGAAGTAAAGCGATGGAGCCACACTCCAGATGGCTACTGAGATAAAACGATGAAGGCATACTGGAGTGAAGCAATGAAGGCATACTCAAGGTGGCTACTGAAGAAAAGCGATGGAGCCACACTCTAGATGGCTACTGAGATAAAACGATGAAGGCATACTGGAGTGAAGCAATGAAGGCATACTCGAGATGGCTACTGAAGTAAAGCGATGGAGGCACACTCCAGATGGCTACTGAGATAAAACGATGAAGGCATACTGGAGTGAAGCAATGACGGCATACTCAAGGTGGCTACTGAAGTAAAGCGATGGAGCCACACTCCAGATGGCTACTAAGATAAAACGATGAAGGCATACTGGAGTGAAGCAATGAAGGCATACTCGAGATGGCTACTGAAGTAAAGCGATGGAGGCACACTCCAGATGGCTACTGAGATAAAACGATGAAGGCATACTGGAGTGAAGCAATGAAGGCATACTCAGATGGCCACTGAAGTAAAGCGATGGAGGCACACTCCAGATGGCTCCTGAGATAAAACGATGAAGGCATACTGGAGTGGAGCAATGAAGGCATACTCAGATGGCCACTGAAGTAAAGCGATGGAGGCACACTCCAGATGGCTACTGAGATAAAACGATGGAGGCATACTGGAGTGGAGCAATGAAGGCATACTCAAGATGGCTACTGAAGTAAAGCAATGGAGGCACGCTCCAGATGGCTACTGAGATAAAACGATAAAGGCATACTGGAGTGAAGCAATGAAGGCATACTCAAGATGGCTACTAAAGTAAAGCGATGGAGCCACACTCCAGATGGCTACTGAGATAAAACGATGAAGGCATACTGGAGTGAAGCAATGAAGGCATACTCGAGATGGCTACTGAAGTAAAGCGATGGAGCCACACTCCAGATGGCTACTGAGATAAAACGATGATGGCATACTGGAGTGAAGCAATGAAGGCATACTCAGATGGCCACTGAAGTAAAGCGATGGAGCCACACTCCAGATGGCTCCTGAGATAAAACGATGAAGGCATACTGGAGTGGAGCAATGAAGGCATACTCAAGATGGCTACTGAAGTAAAGCAATGGAGGCACGCTCCAGATGGCTACTGAGATAAAACGATGAAGGCATACTGGAGTGAAGCAATGAAGGCATACTCAAGATGGCTACTGAAGTAAAGCGATAGAGCCACACTCCAGATGGCTACTGAGATAAAACGATGAAGGCATACTGGAGTGAAGCAATGAAGGCATACTCAAGGTGGCTACTGAAGAAAAGCGATGGAGCCACACTCCAGATGGCTACCGAGATAAAACGATGAAGGCATACTGGAGTGAAGCAATGAAGGCATACTCGAGATGGCTACTGAAGTAAAACGATTAAGGCATATTCGATATGGCCACTGGTAGAAAATGACAGAGGAATACTTGAAAAGGCTATTGGAGGAAAGTAATATTGGCATACTAGAGATAGTAGCCGAAGTAAAGTGATGGAAGCATACCCGAGAGGGCTAATTGATGAAAGCTATGAAGGCATACTATTGGTTACAGACTAAAAGTGGTAATCTATTCAAAAGATCTTGATAACAGAGTGACGGATAGAAACTGTCAACCAAAACTGTCACAAAAACCAATATCATCATATTTTATTGTTTTTACATCCAGTAAAACTTGTAACATAAACTACTTTTTTTTATATTTCATATTTCACGGCTGTGGAACAATCCTGCCGTGATTGGGTGATCGAATCGGTCGTGTGGCATCTTTCAGAACGTAAGAAAACAGATTGAGTTAGTCAATAAAAAAAACCGACACTTGATCAACGTCTTCTGGCAGCATACTTTGTTAGGGGTGATCAATTTAAAAATTGGAAAATTGGTTGATGAAAGTATAAGTTACTTCACTCCTCTTTTGATGGGCAGTGATCACTAAAAAAAAGTCTGAATTTTCAACAACGAGCATGAACGCAGCCGGACACAAACTGGAAGATCGATTTAGCATGAACTTAGATTGCAAATTGACCCCGTCGACTAAAGACGACTAAAAACTATTCAGGGTAGCATTTAAGCAAGAAAAAGTTTTTTTTCATATTATAAGGAAAAATGTTGAAATTTCCGGTCTTCCAGCTCCATTGTTGTAGCCTGTAAGCATGATACATACAAAGGTACATAGCCAGTCAGTCCAGACAAACTTGAAAACTGAAGAAACTTTTGTTGGCAGTTTTGATGACAGTTTTCGTTGACGGTTTCAAAAGATTCAAAAGCCCATATACAGGAATCTATGTGTAGGTGCGTGAGTATGATTAATTTTTATTTATTGCTTTTACTTATCAGGAACCGCTAATAAATCACATTACACCTGCTCACCTGATCAACGTTAGTGTGATGGCAGGTGTAGACATATAAATTGCGCAATATCTACCCTATCCCAACCCTTCCGGCCCTACTTGCAGATATAGCTTAATGGTATCAAGCAAGACTGCAAACCATGTCTTTGATTTTATCTTCAGCATCGGATCATAAATACACGTCATCCAAAATCCACTTAACAGAAAATACCTAACCGAGTATGCTACTTGTTTGTTTTTCGATAAGTGAGACCCACGGAGTATTTTAACCCATTTGCTGCGAATGACGTAAATTTCTGTGGTTCTATAGCAAACTCGATAAAATTTCCGTTCTATTGCATGTACGTATACATTTCTTTTCAAAGTCGCCTCATTTTCTTTGTTTATTTCATTCACGCTTTCTAGGACAAATGATGCGTTCATCGTGCAATAACGGGAAATCATTTCAAATAGAGTTTAGAAGTGATATGACACATTCATATGTATGTGTGTATGTGTGTGTGTAAAGAGAGATGTGTGCGGCATAGTGAAATAGATAGACTCTTACAATTTAATCAAGGCAATCTAACTCATTAATTAATTACATAACGCTAAAATGGAATGAAATGTAATAATCTAAACAATTAAAAACAAGTCAAAGTTAAACGTAAGAAAATTGAATTATACTAATCTAAAAATAAAATACAGGTAGGGAGGTTGTGTCCAATCAACACAGCTCGAGAATACCACGGTGAAATGCCTGTGCTGTTCTTTTAAATGCCTAAAATTGGTCCATGGTAAAACAGCTGATGATCCTCACAACAATGTTAAAAGTACAACATAAGAAACCAAATTCAAATAACAGTGATTCAATTAAATATTCTGTATACAACACAAAATATCTGGACATAGTACATTAACAGTGATATGAAAGTAACTGACTTGCATGAGATGACATCGTAGGATGATATGAAGGGCTGTTTTCAATTTTTAAAAAATCTCTGATATCTCTAAAACTTAAGTTCTTTTTCAAGCAAATGTGTGAAGTTCAAAATTTCTAGGGTTGTAAACCAATCTTTTTTTTCGAACTTATGTCATTTCAGGCAAATATTTCCAAGTATCTCTTAATGCAATTCGTGAAAGCGTTTCGATGGGTTTTTCCCACGGAATTAAATATCATGATACTATGTGTAAATTGTTTTACTTGGCATTATCAGTTGTTTACCAAATAATCTTTTAGGGTATTTCAAAACAAAGCAGTTATATTAACATGGCACCCCAGCAGTGTTGAACAAACCCTCTCATCGTTTAGCTATGACTTTAATATTCAGCTTTGTTGAATTATTTTTAGGGTTGTACCATAATACATGTATGTTATTTCATATAGGGTATTATCATAATGTATTTGGATTTATTGTTATTTTATATAGAGTATTATCATGATGTATCGTATATTGATGTTATTTTATACTAGACTTCGTTTCGCTTCCGCCCTTCCGAATAAGGGAAGGCTCTAATACTGATTGATTCCATCCTAATCACACAGCTTAAGGTGAACTCAGTTTGCTGCTGAGTGCATTGGAAATATTTGTCCTAATGAAGAGTTTTCCACAATCTTCACTCTTACCGGGAATCGAACCAGGGTCCCTCTGAGTGTGAGGCAAACGTCCCAATCATTACACCATTTAAGCATACTTATCTAATTGTAATTGATGGCAACAGTCCTATCAGCGAGTCAGAGCTTTTAACTTTCAATGGATCATTTGCAGTGGGCAAGGGCTTTACCTTGGAATGGATAACTATTACGCTTCACTAATTTCAGCGGTCAATGGGTTAACATACCATTAGTGATGACGCTGTGTCTTACATAGTCTAATCTTTATTTGCTGTCAATAGAAATATTTCTGAATTTCTATTATATGATTTTTTAACATAATCTACTCAACTAGTTCTGTTTTTTGTCAAAAAAATTATTTTCAAGAGGAACAGTCATATGATTAGAGGAACAGATGAGTCACACTGCTCGTTATATAAGTGGATTCTGTTTTCTGTCACAATTTTTGTTATGATAAAGACCCAACATGAAAGTTACGACGTTAAAAGAACATAAAGAATAGATTCTATTCAATACCCACGACGTCGTTTACACAATTTTTGAGAGCATTTGGTAACATTTGTAACCGAATGATTAAAAAACAAAGGAATAATGTAAAGCTGTTGAGAGATTTAAAAAGACTCCACGAAAAAGGGCAATGGCTGGTTTTCTTGGATCTTGTATATATTTGTCTAAAAAGAATGTTTTAGCTTCTTTAATCATGAAAGCTTTTTATTACAGATTTTTATGCCAAGAATTGATTTCAAAATGCTGTGAACCTTCTTAGTGTCCCTGTTTATCAACAACTCGCAACAAAAAAGAAATCACCAAATCATGGCTGGCGGGCCTTAATGTATGACCCATACGAACCCATATTTTTGGTGATGGACAAACGAATGAACGATTTTTTAAAATAATTATATGACGTAGTGCGACGTAAAAAACATTCGTCTTTCTCTGCCTTCTCTCTCTATCCTCCCTTAATTATGAACACAATTGACCGATTAAAAAAGGTCTGAACGGAAATCCTTTTGGCTTCCATCAAACTAATCAAAAATATACTTGGCAGTGAATAGATAAAAGAACAGAAGCCAATTGACTTTTTAGGTCCCCTCCTCTACAAATATTTGATCGAATATCAAGCCTTTAGAAGAGAACTTGTGTAGGGTGGCGTAACTGCTTTCGGTACGGAAAATGGAATAGGCGGAGCAAGCTCGAGTTTTGAGAAGCTCTCGATCTCTGCGTGCTAATACGCGTCGGAAAGGCATAAATCCTCTTCCCCACCCCCAGCTATGGATAATATAGCAGGGTGAATGAACGTCGAGCTACCAAGCACGATATCCCCTATGCTCCATAAAGTGTCTACGAGAAAAAGAAATGAATGCATTAGATGTGTACGAAGCTTAGTTTGTCTTATGCAATGGAGCACAGAGTCAAATGAGTTAGGGTTAGGAAGGCTGCGTTGTACCAACCATCGAGGTTACAAGGGTCTTTACTGAGTTGGAAATCAGTATCCGAAATCCTGGTTTTTACTTGAGCTTGAATACCAACGGTAGCGTCAGTTGAGAATATGTAACTACCCCAGCCACCACAGCAACCACTTGTCAACTGGGAATGGCCCGATAATGTTTATAAAAAGTCACTAACATAAACATACGTACTATATCTCTTTTCTCCCTTCCTCCCTTTCTTCCTTTTCGTCTGGCACTCCTCTTTCTCATTCCAACTTCCTGTAAGTTTGTTTTCGTTCTGTTTTGATAGAACAGACCCTGAAGGATTGAATACCTCTTATCCTCTTCCCTTGATAGGATTACATCATTGATTTGTTAAACATGATATCTCTGTCGCAAAATTTATTTTAGGTCAAGCCGAAGTAACATTATTACGCACCGGATGGATTTCCACAATTGGAGTATCTGTTAACCTTTACTGGAGATCAAGGGATAGCTAGTCTCTAGCACTCTCCTCAGAATTCTAGCCGATTTTTTGTAATGCTGTTGTGAAAATGGTTTCGATTCTCCCCCAGATTTCTAATACTTATCAGTGTATTGAGAGGCACTTTACACTGTTTTGGGTGTGCTGGTAATGATAGGTCCGACTGGCGAGGTCGAGTTATTTACCTCTGTCAGCAAAGTTGGAAAAGCAAAAGTATTTGGTCGCGTCTTTCCGTCATGCCGTCGGTCTCCTTGTCTGTCTACCCACAAGATATCTTTGAAAGTGCTCATTAGTTTTCAATTCAATTTTGTGTAAAGATGAGCAATGGGGAGAGGAGGGAGTATTTTAATTTGGGGCAGATCCAGGATTTCTTCTTTTTTTTTTTTGACTGAGAGATCATTTTACTGTTTTTGTTTTTTTACATTAATGTGTATCCACGCGATATCCCTGATAGTTACCAATTAAATTTTATGGAAGGGCAGGCGGTGGACACTGGAAGAAGTGATCCAATTTTTGAGCGGATCCATGCACAATTACTTTCCTGGACAATGGTGTTGGCAGAAGGTAAGCACTCTCTGAGTGCTTGCTAGTTTATTAAGTTTTTCACTTTTTCATATTTCTTTCTGTGGTCCAGTGCAGTGGTTTCGAAACTTTTAAAAGTCAATGACTCCTTCTACGAAGCATTTATTCTGACAGACCCCCAATTTCAACATTTAACTTTTTGAGAGTAATTAATGGAGTACAATGATAAATATTTTTTTACCTATCATATCCATTGTAAATAGATTACATTTATTCGGATTCTTATATATGGTACAAGTCTGTGTACGATAGTTACTTTTTTTTTCTTAACTGTGCGATGGATAATCTTTTTTCTTTGCCACAAGATTCGCAACGAAAGATTCCGGGGGCCTAATATCATTTATTGGTCCTCCAGGGGGTCCACAAACCACAGTTTCGGAACCACTGCTCTAGCGGAACAACAATATCCATTGGATAACCAGATCTGTTTTTGGAGTTCCGATTGGGTGACACGTTTAAAGTTTCTGGTTCATTGTTGCAAAACTCGTCGACCAAAACTGTAAAAATAGTCACTATCCAACAAAAGGCAAGAGAGGTAACTTATTCAGGGATCACCACTTTTTCCAACTTCTAATTGATCGTCCCAAATACAGCATATTTGGCGGTAATGGAGATTCATGATTTCCCTTGGAATGCCAGTTTTTTGTTCTCTTCGATATCCTCTTGCCTTCGTTGCCTCTCCCTCATTTTACTTCTTTTTCTCCTTCCTTTCGGTAAAACTGCCACAAAAATTGTCAACATAGGTCTTATTCAGCCTTCAAGTTGGTATGGCTGGCTATGTATGTATTTGCGTACAGGCCACACCAAATGAGCTAGAGGGATGAAATTTGAACATTTTTCTCCTCATGTCTAGAAAGAAAAAATTCTTGTTATGTGGAGCCTATCAATACCGTTTGAGACAAGTCTCATGTATCATCGTTAATTTTTCAGTTCGTTTGACCCATCCAAGGATTTGAGCTCCAATCTTCAGTAATTTCCGAAGAATTCAGAATAATTCATTATGGATATTATGTATACATTGCTTTGCTAATTCTCATGTGATTTAGTTTTTATCTCTTTCATTTGTTTGAGGTTTTCATTCTTTCTTTTTTTCTTTTTTTATAATTTCTCCCTTTTTCATTGAACTGATTTATAGTAATACAGGCTATCTGATGCAGTCATATGCATTCAATAAGCTGATTACGTTTTTATTCAGTGGTTCAATTCCTTTTGTCCATACATGTTTCCTCTGTGCACCAGATTTATTCTAATTCTATTCCGATGGGAAAGTAACAATTGCTAATTATTAGTTCTGGCTCCTATACTAAGACTTTGTCGTGATGTTGGCCCTGTGTTATTTTATTTTCGGTAAATGAAATGAAGGGCGCTTATTTTTTTTTCCATTGTAGTGGGATATACATAAGTTAGAACAGTAGGGATTTGAAGATTTACTAGTTGAATATTTCTTTTGAAAAGGAGATCTCTATGAACCGAAAATAGATATAAACCAATAATAGATCCCTACATAGTAAGATAATTTTGACAGCATTCATGGGGATATTGGGAGCACCATGCACACGTACGTAGGTCAATAAACGAATTGATATAGAAATGATGTTCAAGATTCGTAAAAGCAAAAAACAAAAGTAAAGAAATCTTTCCTTGGTATTTTTTTTTTTTTAATGTACAAGTTTTCCTCGTTATCCGAAAGAAGAGCGTTCAAGATAAACTCCTATAAACCCAAGGTGTTGTAGCAATTACCATTAATTTATATTGGAAAAAAATTCAGCGTTCTCAGACCCCAAAAATGGTGATGGCGATATGTTAGGCTGAATCGTCGGAGGTTTGGTTGGAAATGCAAGAGACTCGGGTTTAGAGTAGATAGAGAGTATGTGAGGTAGAGGAAGTGAGTGTGCACTGCCTCTATGCAAGACTAACACTGTATGCCATAACTGTATCAAACTCTATCAGCATAAACTGGAAGTATATTTGACGTACTTAGAAATCCAATTTGAAGCCTCACGTAAATAGTTGGTGCATTCGACCAACTTGAACACACAGCTTTTGGGTATTTATTGGACTGGACCAAATTTGACCAAAGGCGTTATGGCAGAAGCATTTAAGGTCGCTTCCAATTGTTTTCGATACTTACTGTACAGCCACTCAACAGGACCAAATCTGGTGCAAGGAAGCATTTCTAGAAAACCCTGGGTTGGAAGCCATTGTGTTCATTGTTGGATAATTGGACGACTACTCTCACTGTTACTATGATGTCAACTCTTACCTCTGATATCCACCTGAAGCCCAAGGTGTATAAATCGTGCCAGACAGTGATAATTCTACTAAATCCAATTTATTTATATTATAAAATACTAACGTGTGTGTGTGTGTGTGTGTGTGTGTGTGTGTGTGCGTGTGTATGTGTACTCCAAAATGTCGAAGTATGAATCACAGGATAGAAACAAAGACTTGTCTAATATCAGCAAATCACACATCTTTTGGTCAAATTTAGCAAAAGGAAAAAGAAGTCTTTTTATGGGGTCTACATTCGCGCTCTTAGAAAACGAGTCCGTCGAAAAATATTTTTTCTGTTTTTTTTGTCTAGGATTTTGAGTGAAACAACCGGAGTTCGATCTATAAAGTCAAACTACATGTCTATTCTGAATCATCATCATCATCCAGAATGTTCATCCATCATTTTTTTTGAAGCTACTAGCATGCAAAGGAGGGTTGATAATATTTTATAAATTTTTTTTTGTGCAGTAATTCTTAAGTTCAAAGTCTTGGTGCTTCAATAGCCGAGTGTTCAGAGCTTCGGAAACTGTAATAAAATTGGCAGCCCAAGTTAAAGTTCCAACAGAATAAGTTTTTTTTTTGTTTTGTTTTTTCCTTTCAGTTTTATATTATTAAACTATTTGACCTTTAGACCTCACAGAAATGTGTGAGTTTTGATAATTCATTTCAGGTTTTAAAGGGGGGTTCTATCTAAAATTTGACTATAATTTTAAACTCAGCACTCATTTTTGGCATATTTTAAATTTTATGAAAACTAATTAATCGATTTCTATGGGGTCTGCGTTCGCACTCTCAGAAAAAGACTTTTTTTGATAAGAATTTCCTTAAACACTATCATAGTAATATCTAAGAAATCAAAATATACCAATATTTTGAATCAGCATCATCTGAGATGGGTCATTATATATCTGAACGTATTCAATGAGAGGGGCTCCAATACTTAGAGGAAAATTAGAGGGCAGTAAATCGTCGGTCCAAAGTCATGGCTGCACAATAGCCGATTGGATCAATCATAGAACCATAGGCATATCCGGAACTAGCCTGTAACAGACATTTTAAGGTTAAATTCTACAAAAACACGTTTAGCACTTTCTAAGATGCCAATAATCCTGAAAGGAATAGTATACAACCAATGTATCCTCCTGATAGTCACTTATGGAGCTGGATTTGTCTAGTTCGTCTATTCACATTGTAGTCTATCGGCCTCGGTTACGCATGTGATCTCTGGGGATCCATGTTGTGAGTCGTGATGTCCATCGGTTATCAGCCATTTTTCCAACATGGCCTGCCCATTGCAATTTATGTTTTTTAATAGATTTTACGATGTCTCGAACTTCCGTTTTCTTCTGGATATACTGTGCTACTTTGTGATATCTCAATGTAAGATTAAGCATGATTCACTCAGAGGCACATTGCATGCTTCTCAATTTGCAGGTCTGTCTCTTGGTTAGGTCCCATGTTTCAGCCCCATAAGTGACTATCGGGAGAATGCATTGCTTGTATACTCTTTTTAGGATTATCGTCTTGTTTTCGAAGGTCTGCCGAAGGCTTGCCATCCTAGAGTGATTCCTCGTTCGATTTCCTCTTATTTGACGATCTCATGGAGATTCGTTGTCTTAGGTACATGTAGTGGTCTACTTTCCCCAGTTTTGCATTTTCTCAGAGCAAAATGATAACCCTAATCTGATCCTAATACAAACATTACAACTGGACATGGACAAAATTTAAATCCTGTGGTCCACTTTGACACACAAACTACTAACGATTTCAAAATGTCAATTTCACTCAATTTATCTAAGCTGAAGGATTTCTTTTCCCTATTCATTTTGGTTTATTTTAGACTATCAAATCAAAGATGGAAAAAAAAAAATCAAGAAACTGTGCTGTGTGAGTCCAACACGGGACGTGATTCAGCAGAAACTGCTTGCAAAGTATTCGGTCAGGGGATCGTCAACGAACGTACAACTCAAGATCCTTTCCAAATATTTCGGAACAGAGACAAAGGCCTTGAATACATGGACGTCCCTCTGTGGCTGACGACATTCAGTTGAGGACCATTACTGAGGTGGAACCACTCAAAACAATTGGAGAGGTCACAGAAGAACTGGACGTAAACTATTCAATAGATGTTCGACATTTGTACCAATCTGGGATAGCAAAAAAGCTCGACTTGTTGCACGAATGATCCTAAATGCAAATAAAAAATGCTCACATGACGCGAATGTCTCTGCATAAATTGAACGAACTAAACAACGAAAGTCTGCCTCTCCTAGTTCACTCGCCAGACCTCTCTCCGACCGATAAAAACCTTCTCAGGCATTTCGACCACTTCCTGTGAGGGAAGGTTTCCAACAACCAAGCATCAACTCAAAACGCCTCTGAAGGTTCCAGGAGCCAGGATTTCATGTCTCTATTATAAATGGACTTGTTTCTAAAGGGTAAAAATGTTTAGACACTGAATGTTCTTATTTTGGTTAATAGATTTTAATACATTTTACTCTTAAAGGAAATAAACTGCTTCAAGAAACACGACCAAATATGAAAATATTCTGGTGCAATAATCATGTTAAGAATAAGAACATAACTATTAAGATAGAAAATGCAAAACTCGGCAAGGTAGACCACTACATCTACTTAGGACAACGAATCTCCATGATACCCTCAAAAGAGGAGGAAATCAAGCGAAAAATCACTTTGGGGTGGCAAGCCTCCGGCAGAGCCAGCTCAACTCTCAAGAACCAGATGATCCCAATAATCCTCCCGATAGTCACTTATGAACTGAAACATGGAACCTAACCAAGAGACAGACTTGCAAACTGAGAAGTATGCAACGTGCACATGAGAGAATCATGCTTAATCTCACATGGAGAGATCACAAGACAGAACAGTATATAAGGAAGAAAACGGATGTCCGTGACATCATAGGAACTATTCAAAAAACTCAAATGGCAATGGGCAAGCCATGTTGCAAGAATGAAAGACAACCAATGGACATTACGACTCACAACATGGATCCCCAGAGATCACATGCGCAACCGAGACCGATAGAATATAATGTGAATAGACGAACTAGACAAATCCAGCTCCATAAGTGACTATCAGGAGGATGCATTGGTTGTATACTATTCCTTTAAGAAACCGAGGCCGACAGAACACAAAATGGAGAGATGAACTGGACAGGTTCAGGAAATACTGGCTCTGCGACGCCCATGATAGAGAATTGTGGCGAATCCTGGGGAAGGTCTATGTACAACGACGGACGTTAAAAGACCGCTGCTGTTGCTGCTGCTGCTGATGATGATGATGATGGTGGTGGTGGTGGTGGTGGTGGTGGTGATGATGATGATGATGAGAAAACTGACAAGAATTACAACGTTGAAAAATGCACATGGCAGGGAACAAATTGAAGAACAGAACCTTATTGACTTTTCTAAATCGCCTCCTCTACATATATTTCTTTCGGCGACGTCGTTATACCTATTAGCTGCATTAAACAAAGTTCCTTCCTAAAGAGGCTGTCAAAGGAATTAATTTTCTATCTGCTGCCTGTGACGTAGAGAGGAAATGCTATCGATTGATCGTGTTTTTGAAAGAGAGAAATTCTATTCCAACCCACTTAAGCGCATCCTGTGTTCGAACACGGCGATCAAATACATTTCCTGTTGTTAAGATATTTTAATTAGGTTGGCTTAGAAGGGAACAGGGTTGAATTGGAAGCTGGAAGCGAAAAGGGAAGTAGGAGAAATGTTTGCCTATTTCCTAAATGGAGAGGACACATCTTGCCTTGAAAATCATAACTCGAAATTATGGCTTTTTCCCCAAGCTTGAACGCCATTTGCTGGCATCGGTGAAGTATCAGGAAACAATATTACCGAACAAGCATGTCTTGGTTATTGCTATTATAGATCTTTTGATGAAACTGAAATAACTACCCGTGAAGATTCGATATTGAAAATTAATTAATAATTCCAACCCAAAATACTCTATAATCCGTGAACTTTTTTCTGCTTTCATTAATATATGTTCCGCCGAATCAGCAAAGTTACCTGTTAGGGAAGCTTCAACTTTTTTACAAAAAAAATGAAATAAATAGGTAGTTTGGGTTCGATCAAATATTCATCTAATCAAAACAAAGATTCAAGAGAACCATTTTTTTACGATCGGAAGTTCATGTAATCAAATTGAAATCGAACTTTTCTCCAAAACATAAGTAAATACGGAGTTACAACTTTTTCTAAAAAAAAAATATATACACATATATATATATATATATATATATATATATATATATATATATATATATATATTAATTAAACATATAAGATATATATAACACATATAATATAATAAATATTAAACATATATATATATGAATTAGATATAAGCTGAAAACATTAAGTTATGATAAGACTTTGAACAGTGCATTTTTGAAAACAAATAGGGTAATACAAAGACGAAATTCTAGCCAAAAGTTCAAAGGACTTGAGAAGCTCAATGGCTTTTTACAAAAAAAGAAAAACTCAAGGTAGGGAGAGTGATAGTTCGATGCTGGCATATATCAGAATAAGACTGTTGGGATCGACTTGATAGATAGATAGATAGATATGAACAGATTAAGGTATGTATTTACTCAGATTAGCTTAGTATAGCACAAGGCCACAATGGTGGGGTACCAGGTAAAAATCGAATTTACTACTAATAGTCTTCTATTACTAGATTATTGACCATTGCTCTCCACGCTTGCAGAAATATATGAGGAGATGGGGTATTTCAACTGTCCCACAAGGCCAGATCAACGTTGTAAACAGTGAGAAGACTAATTCAATAACGACAGTTCGCGACATTGACATACTAACCAGTGTCGTCTGGGTGTCTTTAATAAATAGATATTAGAATACTTACCCGTTTCTCTTTGATGTTTTCGCCGGGTGCCAGAGCTGCCAATCGGGATTTGCTTTTCGTATCCATACTGTCCGTCGTTCTGGCACGGCTTACCTTTTTTCCAGTCGACCGCTCGGACATTTTAGCCGATTTTTGTCTCAGTTCAGACTTATTTCTTTCCTTTTCCGAAGTATTATCCTCCTTATACCAACAACAATTCTCTTTCTGCTTCTTTTGATTGGCAAACAGTCGTGTCACGCGTAAACATAGGCAGAAATATCAGGTATATACATGCTTAGTGTTGGGTTTGGGAAAGAGGGTGATGAATGAGTTTCTTTCAAAGACAATACAATTTTTTTTCATCGGTAATTTTATGGTCCATTTTCTTGGTAGTTTAATTAATAACTTATACATTATTTCCCCATTTTTTAACTTTTTTTTTATCTTATAACTTGCCTCTTTTAAAAAAGTATTTTTGCTTATTTGTTTTGTTGTTTTTTCTTTCCTTTCTCTCTTCTTCGTACACTTCACACCAAAACTTTTCTTTTGTTCTCTCTTCTTTAATATACTCCTTTTTCCCTTGAAATTCTTCTTCCTTTCTTTTTTCTTCTTGACCCCTTTCTTCCTCCTTTCTTTCTTTCTGTCTTATTTCTTTAGCTCTTTCCTTCACTTTTTCTTTTTAATGCACTCCTCGTTTGGACCCTTCTTTTCCTCACAAACTTTTCCTCTTTCTTTCTTTCTTTCTTTCTTTCTTTCATTTCATTTCATTCACTTTCTCCATTCCTATAATAATCCATTCTTTCCATTGTTTCTTCTTCTACCTTCGTTTTCTTTTTCATTTTGTTTTCATTTCACTTTTCATTCTTTTTTTACTTTCTTACGCTGTCTCCATTTTAACCGTTTTCTCTAACGTTTCTTCTCTTTCCTCCCTTTTTTTACTTCTCTTTCTTTTCTCTTATTTCTTTTGTTAGTTTATTTTCCTTATTTCGTCCTTTCCTTCCGTCTTCCTATATTCTTATATCTTTTATTCCTTCCTTCTTTTCTTCTTTCCTAATTCCTCTCATTCTTAGTCTTCTTTCTCCTATTTCTATGTGGTGTGCTTTCTTATTAGAATTATTGTTACTGTACTGACAGAAAAAAAATCGGATTGTTCATTTTTTTTTCTTTAGAGTTTGATCTCCAAGTTTTCTGCCTCAGCCTATTAGTTCTTATATGTTTCCTCTACTAACTTTACCATTTTTTTCCTTCTGCTTCACCCACAAGAAAAAGTAATCCAGAATGTTTCCTTCGATACAGTATTTTGGAATTTAACAACTGACATTCTGACACATTCGCGTTTGTGTCGCTATGTAAATATAGATTTGCACACAGACACACATACAGCCATATATTCTTGAATATTTTTTACATACATACACACAAACGCACACAACCACACACACACTATATATATATATATATATATATATATATATATATATATATATATATATATATGTGTGTGTGTGTGTGTGTGTGTGTATATATATATATATATATGTATATATATATATATATATGTATATATATGTGTGTGTGTGTGTATATATATATATATATGTGTGTGTGTGTGTGTGTGTGTGTGTGTGTGTGTGTTTATAGGTATGGCTATTTATTCTAATGTTTGGGCTGGCAACGCGAAAGACATGTCACCACTCGCTTAACTGCCAAATTTTACAGCTTTGGCTACCTAACTACAGTCCTCAATCAGGTGCAACCTATTCATGTAACTTCATTACAGGTAACCTCATTTCGGCAAGAGAATAAGTCAATTTACTCACCGACTCAAACCCGCTTTCTTAAAGTGGATAGATTGTTAAAAAGAGAAACAAAAAAAATGATTTTGTGGGTCAAGCTCAGAGCGAGAAACCTGGGTCAGATCTTTTCCTAGAAACCGTAAACCAAAAATGTCAACATAGGTTTTTTTGGTTTTATGGTTGGCTGGCTGGCTGTGTATGTCTGTCTCACGCGTAATAAGCCACACCAATGGAGCTACAGAGCTGAACATTCACACATTTACTTATTGTTATGTCAATAAAAACTTTCTTTCGTCCCTTCCCCACCTTGAAATAGATTCTATGGGGAAGCAACTATCAACCATTTTTGTGCCCCGCTTTGTCTTCAGTGATATAACAAAAGGCGATAGTAATAATTCATTCATTGATCACCCCTTTCCCATTTGTTAATTGATCACCCTCAATATGGCATACTGGCAAAGGACGTTGGCCATGTGCTAGTTTCTATTGAGTGGCTAACCAGATCTAATGTGACATCCGGGTATTTATTTAGAAAGATAGCATTCAAAATTTTCAAAAGCATTCATTCTATTCAATTTACAAAATAGATATTTCTTCACAATCATTCACCAAATGTTTGCCTACGTGACTGCGTAACTCAGGAACCACATAGCATATCCACATTGAATTTTTGCATGGATAATGGCACACCTTGTTATGTTTTTAGCTCCTTAGTTTTAAAAAATTTACCTCGAAATTAGTTTTTTGGGTTCGGTGTTCGTGCTCCTCCCGATAATAATGATCAGATTTCTGAATATTTATCTATGAATTACTAAAAGGCAGATTTTATTCATCTTTGTGTTTCCTGTTCCCAAGCCGGGTCTGAATAAGGATACTCCTAGAATACGCTAACTGAAAGAATCCAAGAAAGTCTGGGTGATTTACAACTAAATAAAAATAGTGTGTGGTCGGCGTTAGCGCACAGCCCGATACTGATTATCTGATATATATACATATATATATATATATATATATATATATATATATATATATATTAGACTTCACCACGGACAGAACAAAGTCCCAACTCATCATGATGACCCAAAAGGAATCATTTTCCTTGATTTCTATTTTTGCTTCCAAAGCAAAACATCTGAAGTTGAATTTGTTTTCTATAGAAATCTTTCAACCACTGAAATTTGCACACATGCTACTGAAGATGGGAAACCCTTCCCGAAACATGTATAACATACTAAATAATTCATTTATGGATTAATTAATTAATTAATTAATTAAAATCTACATATGCTTTTAATCCTGATTCTGTCTCATTCCC
>OY735207.1:61748387-61768387 GCA_963457665.1 Thysanoteuthis rhombus
CCAAGTTGTGACATTTTTTGTTTGATCACCACCTAAACACACGCAGTAGCGTTATCCTAGTAAAATCTTACACCCTTTCTATTAAATCACGGGCGTTTTTCGTCGATCGCTACCTTCAAATGGTCGAAGCTCTTTTGTTTGATTTTAGTTTTATTTTAAGATCGTAACATTTGGATGGTGTTGTGTTTAAAAAAGATTCACCTACCATCTGTGATTTTTGCTTGGTTACGGTAACGCACATGCATACATGCCCACATGAAAAATAATGTAGTGTTCCTCAGAATTTTTGAGATGCGGTATTTTCAATATTTCTATTATTATTCGGACTATCCTCCTCTTGTTTTCTTTTTCATACAACGTTTCGGCCGTTGTACTCTACAGCCTTCATCATCAGGTAGGTGTGCGGAAGAAACGAACCGAACCCATTATTTAACCGACGGTGGTATGTTGTAGTAGTAGCAGCATTTTCGAATTATTATTGTCTCATACTGGGATTGAACCTAGAACCATTAGATTACTTGCAGTAATTCTGTAACCACTACGCTATGTGTCCATATAAAATAATTTATCGTACTAAATTTATATATTCGTCTTCCTCTGTGCAGTTTGTACCGCCGACTTATACGTATTTCGTAAAGTTTATACATTAGTCATTTCTTTTACATTTTATATATTACTTTTTTATAGTTAATATATTCGTCAATTTTTTTGCATTTTATTTGCTGGACTATAAGGCAAGTGGTTTCTAAGCCCCAGAACTATCCTCATCGAGCTTTGGTAGGTACTCCCTAGTCATCATATCAGTACATTTAACGCATTGTCATATTTGCAAATCTCTTTTATTAAAATGAACGCTCGACTTATATGCCGGTGTATGCAATATCTGTCATTTCTTTGGCATTTTATGTATTCGATTCTTCTTTCATATTTATATGATCTATATTTTTTCATATCCGTAAAAACTTTGGCATGCTACATATCTATCATTTCTTTTACATTTTATACATTGGTCATTTCTTTTACGCTTGAAACATTTGTCATTTGTTTTGCACATGATATTTTTTTATTTCTTGAGCATTTTATATTTTTGTCGTTTCTTTCGCATTTTAGATATCCATATCTTCCTTCCCATTTTATTGATTCTGTTTTAATTTTTATATTTATCCTTTTCCCTTTCGTGTATTTTATGCATTCACAACAGCCTACAGTAAGTGGCTACAATAGAACCCATAAATAACCCTATCTATTGACTGCTTTATTGCATTTTTCTCTTTACCTTCTCTCGCTTCTACCCTCCTTTCTCTCAACCCATCTTTCTCACTCTATCACCATTCCTAACCTTCTCTCTCTCTCTCTCTCTCTCTCTCTCTCTCTCTCTCTCTCTCTCTCTCTCTCTCTCTCTCTCTCTCTCTCTCTCTCTCTCTCTCTTCCTTACACCGAACTACCCTCCCTATTTTAGTAATGAGTTCGCTTGATCCGGCTCTGTAAGTGCTTTGAAGAGCTTCATACTGAGGGCCGAGCTAGAGACAAACATTTCCTCTCTCAATTTGTTTTAAAAACAAAACAAATTGAAACAGGAAATGTTTGTCCCCGCGTCGACAAAATACTTTTCTAAGTCTTGCCTCGACATGTAGAGATAATACCAAACAAATACAATACCAGATCCGATAATCCGACCTCCATGTTCCTTTCACCATATCGGACGAGTCGGATTATCAAATGTCACCAGTTTAGATTACTCAGTAACACATCAACTTTTAAACTCCGTTGCCTGAACCATTCCATCAAGACGTCATCCTTTCATTTACTCTCGATATCAGTTTTTCGAAAGTTCGTCCCTATCTTGGATCCATTTCCCAAGTTTCGTAGATGTTTACTTGTCCATTCTCCGACATCTCTTCAGATGTACAATTCACAAGAAAAGAGGAAAACATTTTTCTTTCTCTGGGAAAAACGTGATTCGTCTCTGACACCATTTCTCCTACAGGGATTTTTTTTTCTTTTTTCGCACGGATTGTGCACCAGACAAGGGCTAAAAAATGTATTAGTAGAAACGTTGTACTGACAATATCGTACTCAAAGAATAGGTTCAAATGTATGGACAAACTTTGAATTGTTAATGACTGTTCTCAAATAATTCGGTTAATTTAAACATGAAAAAAATATTTTTCTTATTGTAACACCTAGTTTCTAGAGTCCCTTTTAAAGTAGTCCCCTTGCATGATGTTTGTATACTGGCTGACACATTGAACTGCTTACAAATAGTAGCGGTTAAAGTCCGTACAACTTGTATGGGGGCTATTGTTATGCTTTCGTGTGATTGTGCTGTTAAAAGCAGTTTTATAATATTTTCTGGTAGTTTTTAGTCTAATCTTGTGAAAAAAAATATATATTCCAATTCTTTTACGGACCAGAATTGTTTGCCAGACCCGAATTTCACAGAACAACCGATATCTCTCCAATATACTCGATACATCACTTTGAAAAAAACTATAACTTTTCATTCAGACGTTTGAAAAGAGTAAGCTGATGGAAAAAAATGCTTATCACGTGCAACATTGATAATACCTAACAATTTAAGGACTTAATCGACTGTTTCCAACTACGAACTCTAGTCTGACAATTGTCGTATACATCCTGAATTTGTTGTTGCGAAAGTCACTAGATTTTAACAAACACATTTTTGATAATCAGTGAAATTTGTTATTGTAAAGTCACAACACCAGCTTAATTACGAAACTTGCAAAATCAAGGTAAGTCAACGAACCTGGTTGGAGTCGCCAAGACAGATTACCATTTATAGATCAAATGGATTCATAGTACAATCGGACTAATGTACGTACGCCCAAATATGGAAAATAGTTTGGCTTTAAACAATGAGGATGTGGTGAAAAAAATGTGAGAGTTGTAGTGAGTGCAGCGATCCGATCAGCGAATGATTTGGGCATGGGGGGGTATTTGAGGCGTACCGTGATTCAAAATAGACAGCTGCAAGTCACTGTTCTCGTTTATTTGAAGATGCAAAGAGATAAGCTGGATAAAAATGTTGTTGTATAAGGATAGAAAAGGAACGCCGCCCCCTCTACGGAATACGGTATGGGAAACGCCGTACCCATGCATTCCCAGAACACTATACCACTGGGTTAAGGCGTATGTAAAAACTGATCATTAGGTTTTGACTTATATATACCAGCTGAAGTACCTATCTATATCGGGTGACATGTTCCTTCCGCTCAGTGCAGAAAGAGATTTGGGGACGCAGGGGGGTCCTTCCTTTCTGGGCCCCTCTAACAATTAGAGAATACTTATTGTATGATATCAGTAGAGATGCAGTAGGTGAACTACTTATAAAGTATATGGGGAACGCCTTACATAATGCCTCGAGGACATTTCACCCCCCTCCCAACAGCCCTTCCCCAAGTCTCTCCTCTGACTTCACTCTTTACACTGGGGGGGGACTACCTTCATTTCTGACCCCTTAACGTGCGGCTTAGTCTCTCTTCACTGACCCCTTTAGGCGGCGGGGCTATTTAGTTACTATTGACACTGTAAAGGGAGAAAAAGGTCTCCTATCACATTTGACGCTTTGAAGAGAAAGGTTTTCCTACACTTTTCACCCCTCAAATGTAGGAAAAGACCATCTTCACTTTCGACAACTTTTGGTAAGTAAAAAACAAAACCTGTTAAGAAAAAGTTTCCACTCACTTTTGACTCTTAAAGGGGGAGTCCATCATTTTAATCCCCTTGAAAATCTATGTATAAAAATATAAAATGAGACAGTATTATGATTAGACGAGAACTAATGATCCATTCATTGACATTATAGTTACATTGCAAAAAGAACTCCCCTTCTAAAACCCTCTAATAGTTTTTCATACAAATAGCTGAGGTACTTGTCTATGCCAGGTATAATATTTCAGGTGTAATAGAAAAGTTTTTTTCAGGCATGTAAGAAAAAGTTTCCTTCAAATTTGATCCCTTTTTGAGGAAAAAAACTTCCTACACCTCTGACGACTAAAAGATTTTCCTCACACAGATCCACTCAAAGGCGAAAAAGAGTTTACATTCAATTTCAACCCCTGAGCGAAAGAGAAAAGTCTCCTTTCACTTTTGACCCTTCGACTCACAACATGGATCTTCAGAGATTACATGCGTAACCGAAGCCGGCAGAATATAGGATAGAGAGACGAATTAGACACGTTCGGAAAGTATTGGCCCCGCGATGCTCATGATAGAGAGATCTGGTGAATCCTGTGAAGGTCTATATCCAACAACAAACGATAAATGACGATGACGACGATGATGGTATTGAATGATCTCAAATTAAATATGTTACTCTTTTAGTTGAGATTAGCGTACGTGTTTGTTCGATATCATTATCATGAGATCTGGGAATGATTTAGCCTTAGCAAATGGTGCCAAGTCGAAGTTCATTGAGAAACAACTTCCTTAAGCTGCGAAGAAATTGCAAAAAAATGGGGATATCAAGAAGTTCGTTTATCTTGGAGGAACTGAAAAATAGTGAAAATTTCTCTCGTCAGCGTGTCGTGAATTTTCGGCGGAATGTTGATTGCATTAAAGACTTGGTACATCTATGCAAAGCTTAAAGTGTGTGGCTTGCAGTCCAAATATTGTAAGAACAATGCTTGGTCAGCTTGTGTTTTGTGCCTGGAAACCCCTGAAAGTGCTGAGACCAACAGAAGCAACGACGATATAAACGAGTTTGATTGAAGGCCTATCAACTCTGGACATCTGGGAACTTGGTGAAGGTAATTATTGATAGTATTGATAGTATCACACACACACACACACACACACATACATACACGCGCGCACACACACACACACACACACATATATATATATATATGTAGTAGAATGTGGATTCGCTTCACAAACTAGCTCATGCTTCTGCCCTCTTCGGTAAGATTTGTAGACAATTTTCAAAAGCGATGATTAGACATCCCGATCCCTCCAAAACGCATCAGTTTGACTGAATAAATGATAATGAAAACAAAAGAATATGATAACGAAAAAAAAAACAATAAATGAATAGCGTATATCAAAATGAATAGAATTGTATTAATACGAGGGGAATTAGGTACCTAGAATTGATGGATCCAGTCTTTGTCAGTGTTAAAGATAATTGTATTGACTGGAACCTAGGAAAGGGGAAAACATTTGGCTCTGGTTCATTTGTCTGACTGATAGGTAGTTGGGCGGGTTGGCAGATCGAACATAGAATGTCATGTAACAAATTGTTTAAGTATATTAATGGAATCGTCCATTGAGGTGTTACTACCCACTAGAAAATGGTTTCGTTTCAACCATTTATATGAGAATACTTTGTTTGATAATTAAAAGTCTTGAAAAAACATTTGATGGAAGGTTGATGTTACACGACGTGGGAAAATGGACTTTCAAGATTTGTGGACAATAAATGTCAAATTCTTTGATTGAATATGTTGGTAGAGAAACGACTTGAGGAAGTTTTTTCTGTGTAATTAGTATTTTTAAAGATGATGTCATCAGTTTGTTTCCATCTCGTCTAAAATTAAAACCAACACCATGGATTTAACATTCACTTGAATGAACATTCAATAGAAATGACATGAAGAACGAATCATGTCTGTTGTTATACCAAATGATCACTTAACGTTAAATAAATTTTAGGATAACCTTCGTAAGTACGCCTCGTTTCAAAAAATCCATTTAATTCAACTTGTGTCTAAAACAGAGTAAAGTTTCGAAAGACTGAAACACAGCAATCATAATGCCTCTACATAAAAAAGGAACCCCAAAGACCTCAACAACTGCAGGCTTAGTCAACTGCATCTACAAACTTTCCATAAAAATCATTACCAACCGGATCACTAAAACACTAGATGAAAACCAACCACGGGAACAGGTTGGATTTTGGAGACGTTTCTTGACTATGGACCATCTCCATTCAGTAAATCAGCTGAAAGAGAAGGCTGCAGAATACAAAGTGCCACTCGCCATAGCATTTATAGACTTCAAGAAGGCATTTGACTGTTGGAATTCCCATGGTCATGAAGTGTCTAGCATTTTCCTACTGCATTTACTGTCCCTCAGACACCAATTGGTTAGCCTTTTGCTCAATCTGTCTTCCCTTCTTCTCGCTATGTGCCAGACCCTTCTCCATTTGTCTTGCTTAATTGCAAAAAATAAGATGGCGTGAGGACGTAGATAGATTCAGGAGATATTGGCGACGCAACGCCCACGATAGACAGGTGTTGCGAATCTCGAGAAATGCCCAAGTTCAATGGCGGACGCTAAAAGGTTGAGGAGGAGAAGGAGAATGGAGAATGTAAACACAGACCAGTGGGAAGCAGACAACTACATAATGCTTACAAAAGACCCTTGGGAGCGAGCAAAGCATGAAAAGCAAGTGAAATTAGGGGAGACGTTCTTAATATTGACTAAATTTTAATTCAATAATACGAAACACAGTCAACTTTTATCAAATTTTAATAGTTTTTCTTTCGTCTTAAATACTAGTAAAAAGTTGATGATAGGTTTCGACGCCTTATCGAACAAAAAATAAAAATAAGGTAATATTACCACAAGTGTATGTAAAACAATAACAATATCGGCATCACCAGTAACCCTTAAACGCCCCTCCACCATTTTTTCTGGTCTTTTCAGCATGGATTAAAGTGTAGTATTTGTTCCCCAGCATAGCCCAAGGCGCCGGTACTGACACTTGCCTGCCGAATAGGCTGGAGAGGGAGTGTGTGTCAAAGACCGAGTGTGCTGGTGCAATGCGTCTGCCAATGAGGTTATACTGAAGCTGCGCATTGCTTCTTTTCTATTACTTGGCCCAGCTGTGGGGGATACGGCGCCCGGGGCAGCATTGTTCCATTGCATTTAACGGAATAGGTTGGGCTCGTGCCCGACGTTCTCATGGCGGCGGTCGTTTAGGTTGCTTAGCAAACCAAAGCCGAGTCGACTGGATCTATTTTTCCAGGGTGTCTCCTATTTTCCCCACGTAAAGCCCCGACCTTGCGTCACATTTTGCTCTGGTGGGAGAGTAAATAAATAGCATCACCAGTAACCCTTAAACGCCCGTCGTTACCCCGAATTCACCAGATCTCTTGTTCATGGGTGTCGCTGCGAAGATATTTTCAGAATTTATCTCATTTTTTGCCGGCCACAGAGTCATATATGATCTCTGAGGATCCATGGATGAAAGAAATACTTGCTAAAACTTGACTGATTGTAACTATGGCGATTAGCGAGAAAAGAAAGGAAAACAAATTTTGCTACAGAGGAGGAATAGTGAGGAGCTGTTAAGAAATGTGTTGATTTAGAGATAGTTTAGTGGATCTGGAAACATTGAGAAGGACCAAAGTTATGAAGATATTCGATGGAAAGCGAAATAAAAAGAAAACAAGACCTGCATGTTCAATGAGGTGTCCACTATAAGGTTTAAACGCCATTATTGCCAGAACACGTGACCTTAAGTAGGAGGTAATTTTATGTACGAAGTGTCCCATTAAGCAATACCTTTCTATCAAGTTGTAAGTAAATCTGACTTGAATTGGCTGAGAAGAATCGATTTTAAACGCCATTATTGACAGATCATTGGACTGAATGGAAGATTTTTTTTTTTAGTTGATAAGCATCTTCCTACCTATCTTTCTACTGGGACGTAAATAAATCGGACTCAAAAGAACCGAGAAAATCGAATTTAAAAACAAAGTTTAAGCACCATTATCACCAGATCACGTGACCCTGAGTGGAAGCTCTTTTTATGTAAGATGCATCTTATCAAAGAACATGTTTTTCACCAACAACGGACGTTGAAAGACTGATGATGATGATGATGATGATGATGATGATGATGATGATGATGATGATGATGATGATGATGATGATTGTAGCGAGAGAGTAATGAAAAAGAGAGGAAATGAAGGATACAGTAGGATAGTTTTCGATTCTTTCATTTGATCACCCCCAACACAGTATACAGCCAAATGACCAGACTGTTTGTTTTGAGTGACTAACTAGACCCGTTTTGATTTGTTTAGTTTCCAAGAATGTCCTTGCATCAACAAAATACTTCATCGGGTCTTGCCTCGAGCTGTGAAAATATTACCATACAAATACATTACCAAATCCGATATTACGACACCTGTACTTCCGTAACCAAATTGGACAATCCAATGTCACCGGGTTAGATTGCATGTTAACATTGTCAACTTTTTCATTTCTCCGATGCCTGAAGTATTCATCATTACTTCATCATCATCATCATCATCATCATCATTATCATCATCATTATTATTATTATTATTATTATTATTATTATTAAAAATAATAATGAAATTTCTAGAAGAGCGGCGAATAGGCAACGAGAAAGGTCAGAAAATCTTTGAATGAATTTCAATGACATTTCGTGGAAGTGTGAGATATAAGTGACGAAACAAGCGATCAAATTTTGGAGTTATTTCCCTTTCTATTATAGATATCAGCCCACAAAGGAGTTCCATTTTCAAACAAGGGATTGTGACATTTTGTTGTAAATAGCTCAAAATGTCTTGCTCTGGGGCATATGGTTCTTTTGTAAACTTTACTGATCATGAGATTTCACTTCCAACGATATGCAAAATGTATCTTATTGATTTTTCAGAGTGAAAATCCGCCATGATGGAAAATGGCGCTACATATCTTTGCAACTTATCTAGGATATCTATCCAAAGTATTTTTGCCCACTGAACATCCTCTGACATGTCCTAATGGTTTCATTAATCAACTCAGAATTCCCCAAGAGACGCTATCACAGCGCCAGGACTATTCTTGTCATCATTGTTACCAGTGGAAAATAAAGTCAAATCCTGTGTAGGAGTTATACAGTCTTACCTTGAAAAATGCGGTTTTGAACAGTGCAGAAAATGCTGGGACGAATTAAGTGTAATAATCAAGGTACATTTTTTTTGTATATTGCTAGGCGTATTTGCAGAAAGGTAAGTCTGGATTATTAATATGCAAGTGTGTACAAAATAAATAGTAACTCAATGAGACGTCTACAATAAAGTTTAAACGCCATTATTGACAGATCGTGTGACCCTGATGAGGTGATGATTTCAACTAAGAAGAATTTTATGAAATGAAAAACAACTTTCCACCAAGTTTCAAGTGAATCTGACCCCAATATAGGTTTTGAAACATAAATTTTGAACGCCAAAGTTGGCATATCATGTGAGCCTGAGTAGAATATGTTTTATGTAAGACGCATCCTATCAAGAAACTCTTTTTTGCACGTTTCAAGTAGATCTCAAGACAGTTAAGAAAACTAATTTTCCAATTTTGACCACTGAAAGTAAAAAAAAAAAAACATGGATTTCGAACCCTAAAAGTGTGTGGAGGAGGAAAATCTTCCACTAAAAGATTCCACTCCCCATCCAAGAAAAAAAATCCCCCCTCAGTTTTAATTCCTAAAAGTAAAAACAAATCCATTCCCATTTTGACCACTAAAAGTAAAAAAAAAAAAAATTTTGAAGTATTCACTCTTATTTCGACCCCTAGAAGTTGCAGGGGGATTAATTCCTGTCCATGATTCTGATCATAAAAAACAAAAAAAATCCCCTCTCAGTTTTGTTTCCTAAAAGTGATCCCTCAACCCCATCCCCGATTTTGACCGCTTAAAGTTTTTGTTTTTTTTTTAAATTCACTTTGATTTTGACCCCTAAAAGAGGAAAAATATTTTTTTGTGATGGATGAGTACATTCTTACAGACGGACAGACTTTTTGTGAATTATAATATTATGCGTTCTTAGGTAAAAATTACAATAAGATCCCAATGGCGCTGCGTTTGGAAACTTTGCAGAGTCCTTTTTCATTGGGGAGGATGTCATCATCGCTATTTGCACGATACAGAAATATTCTATTTAAGCAGACATACTTGTAACTTGTACGTGATATTCAGTATTTTCATAATGGATGACAATTAAGATTTCTATAAACACACTAAGACAGTTGTAACTTGGGAAAAAACCCAACTGCAAAAAATATCTTGGTTGTCAGCAGCGGTGGAGCATAGAATAAAAGTGTGGGCGTGCATGGCTTTTAGCTAGGAAGTGCTACTGAGCGTAGCGAATCAGTGAACCAAGCAAGACTAGATAAATGGGTTGTTCGAGAGGCATATTTGGTGGGGTACCTTGATTCGATATAGGCAGCTACAATACACCGTTTCAGGTAATTAAAGGGTGCATACAGATGAACATTGTGAGAATTTCAGTTGTATAAAACAAATCAAGATACAGCAACCGTGGGGATAGTTGTATTGGAAGACGTCCCCATGACATTTTGATCGGGTTTTCAAGATTGTACACCTTATATAGACCTTTTATATATATATATATATATATATATATATATATATATATATATATATATATATATATATATATAATATGAACTGTAAGAGTGAGGCAGACTCAGGAGTAAAGTGTTTAGAGGTAAAGTTAATTTATCTGTGGATGTTAATGGTCCAGACATGTTTCGGGATTTATCTTCAGTAGTGTGTGCTGTATGAGTATGTGTTTTTAGGTTTTAAGTTTCTATGTGGAACCGGAGTCAACTATCAGCTAGTGATAAAGTCTATGGTTAAGCAGCAGCAGTTGATCTTGGAGAGGGCAAAGTGTGCCAAGTTAGGAAGGAAGTGATGATTAGTTAGATTTTTTGGGTATGTTAGGGATAGTCTAAATGGAGGGATGATAAGGTTAAGGAGCTACATAGGTATCATGAAACATGCGCTAGTTTGTGTAGCGAATCCTCATTCTAATATATATATATATATATATATATATATATATATATATATATATATAGTAGAATACATACATATATATATATATATATATATATATATATATATATATATAGTAGATTGAGGATTCGCTACACAAACCAGCTTATGTTTTTGCCCTCTTATATATATATATATATATATATATATATATATATATATATATATATATATATATGAGAAAAAAAGAAAGTTAAACTTTTTAGTTATGGTTTTGAGGTATGATAGTTTGTTTTTTTCGGCTGCCTTGTAGAGAGGGTTAAACTCAATTTACTTATACATTAATCTTGATTTGTATTTATATTCCATAGGTGTCATTATTGTTGACTTTTTCTAGAAGAAGGGGAACTCCCTTTAAGGAGAGAGGTAAAGAGGGTAAGGTAACAATGTGTGTGAATGTGTCTGTTCTCATTATGCTTGAATAGTATTCTGATATGATTGCAGATTAGGGTAGTAAGTGATAATATGAATGTATACATGAGAGAATCAATGTTGGTGAATTTATGTATTAATGATAGAGTTGAATTGCATTTCAATCTGATTGTAGATTTATGTAGTAAGTGATGATGAGTATGAGAAGTAGGGAGTATTGATTGATGTGGTGGAGGGGGGAGATTTATTAAGGAGCCCATGGGATTCTAGGGGGGGTCATCTTTGGGATTTTGAAGAAAGGAAAGGGTGCTATAAGATTCCAACTCCAAATTGAAGGATAAGTTAGACAGCAAGTTTTAAATATTCATGAAATTGGTTTCGAAGGCCTATCAACTCTGGATATCTGGGGACTGAGTGAAGGTAATTATTGATAGTATTGATACACACGCACACACACACACACACACACACACACACACATATTTATATATATATGTATATATATATATGTATACGTTACTGTCGAAATGATGGTGCACTTTTCTCATTTCAATTGTCTTATTTCATTTTTATCATCATCATTATCATCATTAATCACTGGAAATAGGCATTCCCCATGGTTCACCACACCTCTCTATCGTGGGTGTCGCAGAACCAATACTTTCTGAACTTGTGTAGTTCGTCTCTCCATCTTGTGTTCTGCCAGCCTGTGTTCTGCATTTGATCTCTGGAGATCCATGTTGTGAGTTGTGATGTCCATCAGTTTTCTGCTTTTCTTGCAACATGACTAGCCCATTGCCATTTCAGTATCGTAATGGATTCTACGATGTAATTGACTTCTATTTTCTCCTGATATATTGTGCTGTCTTGTGATCCCTCCATGAGATGTTGAACCTGATTCTCTCTTATGTTTGTTGCATGGTTCTCAGTTTGAGGGTCAGTTTTTTTAGTCAGGTTTTACATCTGAGCTCCGTAGGTGACCATCGGAGGATGCATTGGTTGTATACAATTGTAAGAACGGCGGAAAACTGATGGACATCACGACTCACAACATGGATCTTCAGAGATTACATGCGTAACCGAAGCCGGCAGAATATAGGATAGAGAGACGAATTAGACACGTTCGGAAAGTATTGGCCCCGCGATGCTCATGATAGAGAGATCTGGTGAATCCTGTGAAGGTCTATATCCAACAACAAACGATAAATGACGATGACGACGATGATGGTATTGAATGATCTCAAATTAAATATGTTACTCTTTTAGTTGAGATTAGCGTACGTGTTTGTTCGATATCATTATCATGAGATCTGGGAATGATTTAGCCTTAGCAAATGGTGCCAAGTCGAAGTTCATTGAGAAACAACTTCCTTAAGCTGCGAAGAAATTGCAAAAAAATGGGGATATCAAGAAGTTCGTTTATCTTGGAGGAACTGAAAAATAGTGAAAATTTCTCTCGTCAGCGTGTCGTGAATTTTCGGCGGAATGTTGATTGCATTAAAGACTTGGTACATCTATGCAAAGCTTAAAGTGTGTGGCTTGCAGTCCAAATATTGTAAGAACAATGCTTGGTCAGCTTGTGTTTTGTGCCTGGAAACCCCTGAAAGTGCTGAGACCAACAGAAGCAACGACGATATAAACGAGTTTGATTGAAGGCCTATCAACTCTGGACATCTGGGGACTTGGTGAAGGTAATTATTGATAGTATTGATAGTATCACACACACACACACACACACACACACACATACATACACGCGCACACACACACACACACACATATATATATATATATATATGTAGTAGAATGTGGATTCGCTTCACAAACTAGCTCATGCGTCTGCCCTCTTCGGTAAGATTTGTAGACAATTTTCAAAAGCGATGATTAGACATCCCGATCCCTCCAAAACGCATCAGTTTGACTGAATAAATGATAATGAAAACCAAAGAATATGATAACGAAAAAAAAAACAATAAATGAATAGCGTATATCAAAATAAATAAAATTGTATTAATACGAGGGGAATTAGGTACCTAGAATTGATGGATCCAGTCTTTGTCAGTGTGAAAGATAATTGTATTGACTGGAAACTGGGAAAGGGGAAAACATTTGGCTCTGGTTCATTTGTCTGACTGATAGGTAGTTGGGCGGGTTGGCAGATTGAACATAGAATGCCATGTAACAAATTGTTTAAGTATATTAATGGAATCGTCCATTGAGGTGTTACTACCCACTAGAAAATGGTTTCGTTTCAACCATTTATATGAGAATACTTTGTTTGATAATTAGAAGTCTTGAAAAAACATTTGATGGAAGGTTGATGTTACACGACGTGGGAAAATGGACTTTCAAGATTTGTGGACAATAAATGTCAAATTCTTTGATTGAATATGTTGGTAGAGAAACGACTTGAGGAAGTTTTTTCTGTGTAATTAGTATTTTTAAAGATGATGTCATCAGTTGGTTTCCATCTCGTCTGAAATTAAAACCAACACCATGGATTTAACATTCACTTAAATGAACATTCAATAGAAATGACATGAAGAACGAATCATGTCTGTTGTTATACCAAATGATCACTTAACGTTAAAAAAATTTTAGGATAACCTTCGTAAGTATGCCTTATTTCAAAAATCCATTTTATTCAACTTGCGTCTAAAACAGGGTAGAGTCTCGAAAGACTGGAACACAGCAATCATAATGCCTCTACATAAAAAAAAACCCCAAAGACCTCAACAACTGCAGGCCTAGTCAACTGCATCTACAAACTTTCCATAAAAATCATTACCAACCGGATCACTAAAACACTAGATGAAAACCAACCACGGGAACAGGTTGGATTTTGGAGACGCTTCTCGACTATGGACCATCTCCATTCAGTAAATCAGCTGAAAGAGAAGGCTGCAGAATACAAAGTGCCACTCGCCATAGCATTTATAGACTTCAAGAAGGCATTTGACTGTTGGAATTCCCATGGTCATGAAGTGTCTAGCATTTTTCTACTGCATTTACTGTCCCTCGGACACCAATTGGTTAGCCTTTTGCTCAATCTGTCTTCCCTTCTTCTCGCTATGTGCCAGACCCTTCTCCATTGGTCTTGCTTAATTGGAGAAAATAAGATGGCATGAGAATGTAGATAGATTCAGGAGATATTGGCGACGCAACGCCCACGATAGACAGATGTTGCAAATCTCGGGAAAGGCTCAAGTTCAATGGCGGAGGCTAAAAGGTTGAGTAGGAGAAAGAGAATGGAGAATGTAAACACAGACCAGTGGGAAGCAGACAACTACACAATGCTTGGGAGCGAGCAAAGCATGAAAAGCAAGTGAAATTAGGGGAGACGTTCTTAATATTGACTAAATTTTAATTCAATAATACGAAACACAGTCAACTTTTATCAAATTTTGATAGTTTTTCTTTCGTCTTAAATACTAGTAAAAAGTTGGTGATAGGTTTCGACGCCTTATCGAACAAAAAATAAAAATAAGGTAATATTACCACAAGTGTATGTAAAACAATAACAGATATGACATTGGGCTATCAGGGGAAAATGGAGAAAAAAGTCTATACGGTTACATTTGATTATCTGCTAGGTGCAGGCTTCTTGTAGCTCAAGTGGCTGAGCAGTCGGTAAGGGTAGCCAGGTTTCTTGAAGAAAAAGGGATGTAATTGTCAATTTCACCGAGAGCTTCATATGATGAAAAATCATGATGATGTTACTACTAATAATACTAGTGTATGTACTCCAAATATGGTGCCTACTTTTGGGGGTAAAATAAAGAGTTTATAAGAATAAATCTGATCATCTACCAACCACAAGATCTTGTAGGTCAGTTGTCGTAGCGAGATAGCCTCCCTGATGCAAAAGCGATGAGAGTTAGGATATATCATTTAGCTTATTCTCTATTTCCTATCTACACAATTTCTCACTGCCGTAAATCGATAGTCTGTATAGTTGCGATGAAAAGCAACCAGACTAGGGATGAAATATATCGGCATCACCAGTAACCCTTAAACGCCCCTCCACCATTTTTTCTGGTCTTTTCAGCATGGATTAAAGTGTAGTATTTGTTCCCCAGCATAGCCCAAGGCGCCGGTACTGACACTTGCCTGCCGAATAGGCTGGAGAGGGAGTCTGTGTCAAAGACCGAGTGTGCTGGTGCAATGCATCTGCCAATGAGGTTATACTGAAGCTGTGCATTGCTTCTTTTCTATTACTTGGCCCAGCTGTGGGGGATACGGCGCCCGGGGCAGCATTGTTCCATTGCATTTAACGGAATAGGTTGGGCTCGTGCCCGATGCTCTCATGGCGGCGGTCGTTTATGTTGCTTAGAAAACCAAAGCCGAGTCGACTGGATCTATTTTTCCAGGGTGTCTCCTATTTTCCCCACGTAAAGCCCCGACCTTGCGTCACATTTTGCTCTGGTGGGAGAGTAAATGAATAGCACACCAGTAACCCTTAAACGCCCGTCGTTACCACGAATTCACCAGATCTCTTGTTCATGGGTGTCGCTGCGAAGATATTTTCAGAATTTATCTCATTTTTTGCCGGCCACAGAGTCATATATGATCTCTGAGGATCCATGGATGAAAGAAATACTTGCTAAAACTTGACTGATTGTAACTATGGCGATTAGCGAGAAAAGAAAGGAAAACAAATTTTGCTACAGAGGAGGAATAGTGAGGAGCTGTTAAGAAATGTGTTGATTTAGAGATAGTTTAGTGGATCTGAAAACATTGAGAAGGACCAAAGTTATGAAGATATTCGATGGAAAGCGAAATAAAAAGAAAACAAGACCTGCATGTTCAATGAGGTGTCCACTATAAGGTTTAAACGCCATTATTGCCAGAACACGTGACCTCAAGTAGGAGGTAATTTTAGGTACGAAGTGTCCCATTAAGCAATACCTTTCTATCAAGTTGTAAGTAAATCTGACTTGAATTGGCTGAGAAGAATCGATTTTAAACGCCATTATTGACAGATCATTAGACTGAATGGAAGATTTCTTTTTTTAGTTGATAAGCATCTTCCTACCTATCTTTCTACTGGGACGTAAATAAATCGGACTCAAAAGAACCGAGAAAATCGAATTTAAAAACAAAGTTTAAGCACCATTATCACCAGATCACGTGACCCTGAGTGGAAGCTCTTTTTATGTAAGATGCATCTTATCAAAGAACATGTTTTTCACCAACAACGGACGTTGAAAGACTGATGATGATGATGATGATGATGATGATGATGATGATGATGATGATGATGATGATGATTGTAGCGAGAGAGTAATGAAAAAGAGAGGAAATGAAGGATACAGTAGGATAGTTTTCGATTCTTTCATTTGATCACCCCCAACACAGTATACAGCCAAATGACCAGACTGTTTGTTTTGAGTGACTAACTAGACCCGTTTTGATTTGTTTAGTTTCCAAGAATGTCCTTGCATCAACAAAATACTTCATCGGGTCTTGCCTCGAGCTGTGAAAATATTACCATACAAATACATTACCAAATCCGATATTACGACATCTGTACTTCCGTAACCAAATTGGACCATCCAATGTCACCGGGTTAGATTGCATGTTAACATTGTCAACTTTTTCATTTCTCCGATGCCTGAAGTATTCATCATTACTTCATCATCATCATCATCATCATCATCATCATCATCATCATCATCATCATTATTATTATTATTATTATTATTATTATTATTATTAAAAATAATAATGAAATTTCTAGAAGAGCGGCGAATAGGCAACGAGAAAGGTCAGAAAATCTTTGAATGAATTTCAATGACATTTCGTGGAAGTGTGAGATATAAGTGACGAAACAAGCGATCAAATTTTGGAGTTATTTCCCTTTCTATTATAGATATCAGCCCACAAAGGAGTTCCATTTTCAAACAAGGGATTGTGACATTTTGTTGTAAATAGCTCAAAATGTCTTGCTCTGGGGCATATGGTTCTTTTGTAAACTTTACTGATCATGAGATTTCACTTCCAACGATATGCAAAATGTATCTTATTGATTTTTCAGAGTGAAAATCCGCCATGATGGAAAATGGCGCTACATATCTTTGCAACTTATCTAGGATATCTATCCAAAGTATTTTTGCCCACTGAACATCCTCTGACATGTCCTAATGGTTTCATTATTCAACTCAGAATTCCCCAAGAGACGCTATCACAGCGCCAGAACTATTCTTGTCATCATTGTTACCAGTGGAAAATAAAGTCAAATCCTGTGTAGGAGTTATACAGTTTTACCTTGAAAAATGCGGTTTTGAACAGTGCAGAAAATGCTGGGACGAATTAAGTGTAATAATCAAGGTACATTTTTTTTGTATATTGCTAGGCGTATTTGCAGAAAGGTAAGTCTGGATTATTAATATGCAAGTGTGTACAAAATAAATAGTAACTCAATGAGACGTCTACAATAAAGTTTAAACGCCATTATTGACAGATCGTGTGACCCTGATGAGGTGATGATTTCAACTAAGAAGAATTTTATAAAATGAAAAACAACTTTCCACCAAGTTTCAAGTGAATCTGACCCCAATATAGGTTTTGAAACATAAATTTTGAACGCCAAAGTTGGCATATCATGTGAGCCTGAGTAGAATATGTTTTATGTAAGACGCATCCTATCAAGAAACTCTTTTTTGCACGTTTCAAGTAGATCTCAAGACAGTTAAGAAAACTAATTTTCCAATTTTGACCACTGAAAGTAAAAAAAAAAAACATGGATTTCGAACCCTAAAAGTGTGTGGAGGAGGAAAATCTTCCACTAAAAGATTCCACTCCCCATCCAAGAAAAAAAATCCCCCCTCAGTTTTAATTCCTAAAAGTAAAAACGAATCCATTCCCATTTTGACCACTAAAAGTAAAAAAAAAAAAAAATTTTTGAAGTATTCACTCTTATTTCGACCCCTAGAAGTTGCAGGGGGATTAATTCCTGTCCATGATTCTGATCATAAAAAACAAAAAAAAATCCCCTCTCAGTTTTGTTTCCTAAAAGTGATCCCTCAACCCCATCCCCGATTTTGACCGCTAAAAGTTTTTGTTTTTTTTTTAAATTCACTTTGATTTTGACCCCTAAAAGAGGAAAAAATATTTTTTTGTGATGGATGAGTACATTCTCACAGACGTACAGACTTTTTGTGAATTATAATATTATGCGTTCTTAGGTAAAAATTACAATAAGATCCCAATGGCGCTGCGTTTGGAAACTTTGCAGAGTCCTTTTTCATTGGGGAGGATGTCATCATCGCTATTTGCACGATACAGAAATATTCTATTTAAGCAGACATACTTGTAACTTGTACGTGATATTCAGTATTTTCATAATGGATGACAATTAAGATTTCTATAAACACACTAAGACAGTTGTAACTTGGGAAAAACCCAACTGCAAAAAATATCTTGGTTGTCAGCAGCGGTGGAGCATAGAATAAAAGTGAGGGCGTGCATGGCTTTTAGCTAGGAAGTGCTACTGAGCGTAGCGAATCAGTGAACCAAGCAAGACTAGATAAATGGGTTGTTCGAGAGGCATATTTGGTGGGGTACCTTGATTGGATATAGGCAGCTACAATACACCGTTTCAGGTAATTAAAGGGTGCATACAGATGAACATTGTGAGAATTTCAGTTGTATAAAACAAATCAAGATACAGCAACCGTGGGGATAGTTGTATTGGAAGACGTCCCCATGACATTTTGATCGGGTTTTCAAGATTGTACACCTTATATAGACCTTTTATATATATATATATATATATATATATATATATATATATATATATATATATATATATATATATATATATATATATATATATATATATATATAATATGAACTGTAAGAGTGAGGTAGACTCAGGAGTAAAGTGTTTAGAGGTAAAGTTAATTTATCTGTAGATGTTAATGGTCCAGACATGTTTCGGGATTTATCTTCAGTAGTGTGTGCTGTATGAGTATGTGTTTTTAGGTTTTAAATTTCCATGTGGAACCGTAGTCAACTATCAGCTAGTGATAAAGTCTATGGTTAAGCAGCAGCAGTTGATCTTGGAGAGGGCAAAGTGTGCCAAGTTAGGAAGGAAGTGATGATTAGTTAGATTTTTTGGGTATGTTAGGGATAGTCTAAATGGAGGGATGATAAGGTTAAGGAGCTACATAGGTATCATGAAACATGCGCTAGTTTGTGTAGCGAATCCTCATTCTAATATATATATATATATATATATATATATATATATATATATATATATAGTAGAATACATACATATATATATATATATATATATATATATATATATATATATATATATATAGTAGATTGAGGATTCGCTACACAAACTAGCTCATGTTTTTGCCCTCTTATATATATATATATATATATATATATATATATATATATATGAGAAAAAAAGAAAGTTAAACTTTTTAGTTATGGTTTTGAGGTATGATAGTTTGTTTTTTTCGGCTGCCTTGTAGAGAGGGTTAAACTCAATTTACTTATACATTAATCTTGATTTGTATTTATATTCCATAGGTGTCATTATTGTTGACTTTTTCTAGAAGAAGGGGAACTCCCTTTAAGGAGAGAGGTAAAGAGGGTAAGGTAACAATGTGTGTGAATGTGTCTGTTCTCATTATGGTTGAATAGTATTCTGATATGATTGCAGATTAGGGTAGTAAGTGATAATATGAATGTATACATGAGAGAATCAATGTTGGTGAATTTATGTATTAATGATAGAGTTGAATTGCATTTCAATCTGATTGTAGATTTATGT
>OY735207.1:61770887-61788387 GCA_963457665.1 Thysanoteuthis rhombus
GCAATCATAATGCCTCTACATAAAAAAAAACCCAAAGACCTCAACAACTGCAGGCCTAGTCAACTGCATCTACAAACTTTCCATAAAAATCATTACCAACCGGATCACTAAAACACTAGATGAAAACCAACCACGGGAACAGGTTGGATTTTAGAGACGTTTCTTGACTATGGACCATCTCCATTCAGTAAATCAGCTGAAAGAGAAGGCTGCAGAATACACAGTGCCACTCGCCATAGCATTTATAGACTTCAAGAAGGCATTTGACTGTTGGAATTCCCATGGTCATGAAGTGTCTAGCATTTTTCTACTGCATTCACTGTCCCTCAGACACCAATTGGTTAGCCTTTTGCTCAATCTGTCTTCCCTTCTTCTCGCTATGTGCCAGACCCTTCTCCATTGGTCTTGCTTAATTGGAGAAAATAAGATGGCATGAGAATGTAGATAGATTCAGGAGATATTGGCGACGCAACGCCCACGATAGACAGGTGTTGCAAATCTCGGGAAAGGCTCAAGTTCAATGGCGGACGCTAAAAGGTTGAGTAGGAGAAAGAGAATGGAGAATGTAAACACAGACCAGTGGGAAGCAGACAACTACATAATGCTTACAAAAGACCCTTGGGAGCGAGCAAAGCATGAAAAGCAAGTGAAATTAGGGGAGACGTTCTTAATATTGACTAAATTTTAATTCAATAATACGAAACACAGTCAACTTTTATCAAATTTTAATAGTTTTTCTTTCGTCTTAAATACTAGTAAAAAGTTGGTGATAGGTTTCGACGCCTTATCGAACAAAAAATAAAAATAAGGTAATATTACCACAAGTGTATGTAAAACAATAACAGATATGACATTGGGCTATCAGGGGAAAATGGAGAAAAAAGTCTATACGGTTACATTTGATTATCTGCTAGGTGCAGGCTTCTTGTAGCTCAAGTGGCTGATCAGTAGGTAAGGGATGTAATTGTCAATTTCACCGAGAGCTTCATATGATGAAAAATCATGAAGATGTTACTACTAATAATACTAGTGTATGTACTCCAAATATGGTGCCTACTTATCGGGGTAAAATAAAGAGTTTATAAGAATAAATCTGATCATCTACCAACCACAAGATCTTGTAGGTCAGTTGTCGTAGCGAGATAGCCTCCCTGATGCAAAAGCGATGAGAGTTAGGATATATCATTTAGCTTATTCTCTATTTCCTATCTACACAATTTCTCACTGCCGTAAATCGATAGTCTGTATAGTTGCGATGAAAAGCAACCAGACTAGGGATGAAATATATCGGCATCACCAGTAACCCTTAAACACCCCTCCACCATTTTTCTGGTCTTTTCAGCATGGATTAAAGTGTAGTATTTGTTCCCCAGCATAGCCCAAGGCGCCGGTACTGACACTTGCCTGCCGAATAGGCTGGAGAGGGAGTGTGTGTGTCAAAGACCAAGTGTGCTGGTGCAATGCGTCTGCCAATGAGGTTATACTGAAGCTGTGCATTGCTTCTTTTCTATTACTTGGCCCAGCTGTGGGGGATACGGCGCCCGGGGCAGCATTGTTCCATTGCATTTAAAGTAAATCTGACTTGAATTGGCTGAGAAGAATCGATTTTAAACGCCATTATTGACAGATCATTAGACTGAATGGAAGATTTCTTTTTTAGTTGATAAGCATCTTCCTACCTATCTTTCTACTGGGACGTAAATAAATCGGACTCAAAAGAACCGAGAAAATCGAATTTAAAAACAAAGTTTAAGCACCATTATCACCAGATCACGTGACCCTGAGTGGAAGTTTTTTTATGTAAGATGCATCTTATCTAGGAACATGTTTTTCACCAAGTTTCAAGTAAATCTGACTATATGGGGACTGACTGACCGACAAGGTGATGATGCCTTCAAAAATTAAAAGTGAGTTTTAGGACAACGAATCTCCATGAGACCCTCTAAAGAAGAAGAAATCAAGCGAAGAATCACACTAGAGTGGCAAACCTTTGGTAGAGCAAGTTCAATCTTCAAAATAAGGAGATCCTATTAATCCTTTAAAAAAAGGTGTATAACCAATGCTTCCTCCCAATAGTCACTTATGGAGCTGAAGCATGGAACCTAACCAAGAAACAGATCCGCAAATTGAGAACCATGCAACTGGCACATGAAAGAATTATGCTGGGCCTCACATGGAGAGACCACAAGACAGCACATCAAGTCCAGGAAAATACAAGTGTCAGGGACATCATATAATCCATTTAAAAAAAAAACTCCAATGGCAGTGGGCTGGCTATGTTGCAAGAATGGCAGACAACTGATTGACATCGTGACTCACGACATGGATCCCCCGAGATCACAAGTGCAACTGAGGCCGGCGGAATATTAGATGGAGAGACAAGCTAGACGAATTCAGAAAGTACTGGCTCCGTGATCCCATGATGAAGAAGTGTGGCGAATCCTGGGGAAAGTCTATGTCCAACGACGGATGTTGATAGACTGATGATGATCATGATGATGATGATTGTAGTGAGAGAGAAATGAAGAAGAGAGGAAATGAAAGATACAGAAGGATAGTTTTAGAGGAGAGCGTGAAAAGAAGAGGGAGCGGATAACCTAAGTGAAGAGAGAAAAGTATGAGAGACAAAACTGGCTGCATCGGGGCCAAATCTCCCTGTGATTAACCTTATTAGTTTTTAAAATTTTCCTACTTTTGTGAGAAAATAAGTTCCCCTTCACCTGAGAAATATCTTCAAATTTGGTCATTGAAGGAGTCTTGATAAAATAGTATCTAAACATTTTCCAAGATAAATGGCACGGAAATCTAGATAATTCTAGGTATAATTTAGGGAAACTCCAGGTACAGATTTTCAAGGAAAGTGTCATTGTCTTCCTTTATCAATCGTCTTGTAGGATTGAAATAATGTTGCATGCCAAATTTCCGCCTTCGCAGTAGCTTCGAATGGTTTTTAATTTTTATGAGGATTAGTGTTGCTGTGTTGTAATCATTCTTGTTACTTGGGGGAAATGAAGTCAACTTCAGAGTAGGAATGTCACAAGAGGTGTTTGGGCAGAGCAGAAGAAGGAACAGGGAAAGAGGGGAAACAATTGCCACACACAGGAAATAACGAGAGAGGCGGGGTTCGGGAGGTCAACGCGTAAAAAGGATTAGAGAAGTGGTTAGAGCAGCGGTTTCAAAAGTTTAAAAACTCGAGGACCTTTTCTATAAAGGAAATATTCTGGCAGGCCCCTATTTTAGCATCCGATTTTTAGATTTTATATGAAGTACAATAATAAGCAATACTTCACCTTTAAAGACCGCATTTATTTTTAATGGATTATATCTATTCGAACTCTCACATATGCTACGGGTTTGTATACAATAATTACATTTTTTTATGGCTGTGCGATGGATGACGGTGTTCCTCAGGCACCAGATTTGCAATCTCAGTTTCAGTAGAAACATTGCTGCAGACCCCCGAGCAGACCTCCACGGGCCCCAGTTTCGAAATCAATGTATTAGAGGAAGACAGGGTAGAAGAGAGAAGGGGTAGATAGAGGTCGGACGAACTGGACAGAGAGGGAGCCAAAGTTTTAAAATAAAGATAGGAACAGAGCAAGTAGAATAGAAAAAGAGGATGGAGGTCACAATACAAAGAAGAGAAATTCAAGCTGTGTTGGGGGTGATCAATTAAAAAATTGGGAAAAGGGTTGATCAATGAATAAGTTGCTTTTCTTGTCTTTTGATATCTCCGAGAAAAAAGTCTGAATATTCAAAATACAAGCGGACTCAAAAATGGGATCAAATTAGCATAAACTTACACTGCAAACTGAATCCTTCTCGAATAAAAAAGTATTTTGAAAAAAGAAAAAAAGACGTTTTTATATATAAATAATAAGGAGTAAATGTTGAAAAATTCAGCCCCCTAGATTCATTTGTGTGACAAAATCAGTTAGTTATTTCATGTCAAAAATCAGTTAGTTTCTTATTTCAGGTCAAAATCAGAGGAATTTCTCTAAATCTGGTATCAAAAATTTGTTGATAGATGGAATCAGGTTATCAAAATTTAAGGAGAGCATATAAATGATTAAGTGTATCTTTCATTGTCGAAATCTTGCTCAAACCTGGGGTTGACTTCGTTCTTTTACCGTAACAAGAACATGAATAACAAGAACAATCCTCAACAAAACTGACAAGTCTTCGATACTAATGGAAAGTTACCATACACGTATGCAAGGGCGTATTTCATTGTTATACATGAATACATATATGATAAAAGTATATATTTTAATAACCTTTATTAAATATACGATACAAAAGTTGCAATAATCATTTTCAGTTGGAATAAAGGTTGGAGGGGAGCCTGGCCTGTAACCATTATATTAGGGCTTTCAAATAAATTGAACTTTCGTTACAACCTATTTCCCACACGTGCCAGAATCCGTTGTTCGTGCCAAGATAGCAGCCAGATTTCCGAATGCTGATTTTCTGAGCTGGCGGTACCTCCCCATTAAAAAGATTGACATAACACAATCTTCTGCCATCTATTTAAGCTCATGCCGTACTATCATTGAACTTCAAAGAGGCAGTGAAAGAAATAGCGACAGAAAGATGCCCTGACTGTATGACCAAAAATAGTGACAAGAAGTTATAGATATTTCTTAACTTAAACAGAGATTGACGGTGCGTTAGGAGGATTGTCTTGCGTCGATATCCCAACTGTTGAAATCCTATCTGTCTTGAAAATCAGGATTAGAAATTTTAGCTTTTATCTTGGTTCGAGGACCGACTACTTGTGCTAGTGAGGAATACACCCACTATTCGACCACCGCGTCCTCGTGCAGGAAAAAGGAAGCTCTAAGAGAATATATGGTTAAACAGAGAGAATGGCGACGTAACAAAAAATTAAAAAGGGAGAAACACAGAGATACAAAAAGGTGAGGATGAATAACAGAGAGAGAGGGGGGAGAGAGAGGAGAGAGAGAGAGCAGAAATGGGACAGAAATAGCGTTCCTCTTAAATGATACGGATGTTAATTGTCCTCTGGATTGTTTTTTCATTCGGTTCATCATGTTATTATTGTTATAATCTTCATTATTGCAATTATCATTGATGTTGTCTCTATCTCTATTGAAAAATAAGCCAGTGGTTAGTGTGACTGTTGAACAAAAGGAATTGTTCAAATTTGACGACAGAGAAACGTGGGATAGAGCAAATTCAGTCTACAACTGAATGTGTATGGCAACATTTCCGATTCTCTTTACACACGCAAGAAGTGCTGACTTCCCGGGACATGAAAAAGAATTTCGAAGTTCATCTAGCGTTCAACATAATGCAAAATGGATAAGAATTGCCGGAGCAAATAGATCACGCTGGTGCGAGCAGTTCGGTCATTGATTTTGCTTTCTTGTCTGATATGAAAAATTGGGTAAGTTTTATTCGCCTTCTTTCCAAAGTTAAACTTATTTCAAACTGACGTATATCATGAGTTTTGTCTCCATGTTTTTTTTATCTTTATAATTTTAAATAGATAAAGCGTTTTGAGTTCAATTTTCTATCTTTATTCTTTGGTTGCCAAAAAGATTCATAGCGACGCTGGAGAAATATGTGGATACATGTGAACAGACTGAGATAGATAGATAGATAGATAGATAGATAGATAGATAGATATGAACAGACTGATACGGATAGATGGATGGATAGATATGATCAGACTGATGGATAGATAGATATGAACAGACAGATAGATATGAATGAACTGAAATAGATAGATATGAACAGACTGAGATAGATAGATAGATAGATAGATAGATAGATAGATAGATAGATAGATAGATAGATAGATAGATAGATATGAACAGACTGATACGGATAGATGGATGGATAGATATGATCAGACTGATGGATAGATAGATATGAACAGACAGATAGATATGAATGAACTGAAATAGATAGATATGAACAGACTGAGATAGATAGATAGATAGATAGATAGATAGATAGATAGATAGATAGATAGATAGATATGAACAGACTGATACGGATAGATGGATGGATAGATATGATCAGACTGATGGATAGATAGATATGAACAGACAGATAGATATGAATGAACTGAAATAGATAGATATGAACAGACTGAGATAGATAGATAGATAGATAGATAGATAGATAGATAGATAGATAGATAGATAGAAGCTATTTTTCGATCAAGTTAGACCAACTGAAGATTAAAGATTTAAAACATTGAAAGAATACGGAATTATCCAAGAAAGGAGTCTAATACTTAATCAGGATATTATTAGATTGCAAGTGTCTTTGGTGACCAAGCAGAAATTGTTACAATTTACTTTTTTTGTTACTGTGCCTCCCCTGAACGCATCACCAAATTTAGCAGAAATTTGATGCGCATACTCATTGGACCATGGGGAATGTTTTGAATTTAAAAAAAGGTGAGAAAAAATATTTCAGAGAGGGTTCCATTTACAAAGTAACTATAATGCTAAACTGAACTCCTTATTTCCGTTCAATACGCATACATATATTCTATCATTTATATACATATTGAAAACAGCAGACAATCTTTGTCTAGATAACTTTTTCGCTGATATGTCTTGTTTGCAAACAAGCTGTTTCAAAACAAGATCAAAATTTCTATCTTGTTCTGAAACAGCTTGTCCCCAATTAAGAAAATTCAACAATAGAGTTGAATAGACGAAGTTTATCTGTTGTTTTTAATAACACATGTTTAAAAGGGATACAAGAATATTGGTTCAAAATTTGAAATTATTTTGTCTTATTCAATCAATATACCCTCTAAACCATACACAGCTTATAATACACATTTTCTCTTTTCATTGACGTGTATTTTAACCTGAAGGATTTACGCACAATAAAATGCTAATTTTTTAGAAAAATAAAAAAAAAATTTTAAATAAAAACAGAAGAAATGTAGTGATGGGATAGCTGGGGGACATCTGTTACTTTCATAGGATAACTTGTATGTTATCAAGAAATGGATCTATATGATCCAAAAGAATGATTATGTATTGCGTTATATAATATTACGTCTTTGCGCAAACGAAGAACTAGTTCAAATGAAAGAAGAAGCACTAAAAATTAGTACAGTAACAGAAATTTCCGAAAACAGCATCCCATCTAATAGACATTGATGTTATTGGTTTCCTCACTTCTACCAAAGGATTTTTCAGATGCGTACACACGCATCTCTATAAGAGGGTCCGTAGGTCGGTCGGTCTGTCGGTCGGTTGATCCGACTGCAATATGTTCGAAATCGATTTTGGTACAAGATAGAAAGAATCTTTTAGATTTGCTTCTTCACCGTGCTCTAACCCAGAGAATAAAACTAGATCGGGTAGTTTCCACCCGTTTCGTCATGTTTCAGAAAGGGGTTCAATTTACCATGCAATTAAAATGAGGGATTGGGTCCTGGCTTCATGGCCTCTCAGCATTACATCATTTAGAGAATTTAACTATTTAAAGGCGTCTTCTTATTAAATGTGGCTGGTGATATCAAAAGAAACAATTATTGTATTGTAACACAGCTTGCAATATATACATTTTGTCCAGAGCAAAAATATTTTGTTTTGACGCTTTTCCCACGATCGAGTTAAGGTTAGCAAGCGCATCAATACAACGTTATTTTCTCCGGTACAGGCTCCGACTAATCTGACAGTGTGTTTCGGGTGATTTACACATCGAATGGCCCACTGCCGCTCCTTATGACCTTATGGAAGCAAAGCAATATCCAATATTCACATAAAAGATGCATCATTCCCTGAATTATAGACCAACACCGTTTCCAGACATACAATTCCACACCATAAAAGACCTATCCCCGATTTCACCCGTTGCTATTTGGCGAATAATCAGACGCTTATTCTACGAGGAAAAATAAGGATTTTCGTTTGCCATACCCTGCGATAACCCAAATTGCTTTAGGCGGTAATTCATGGTGATCACAACGATTTTCGAACCATATTTATTGTTTACACCATTTTTATAACTTCAGCAGTAAAAAAAATTGTTAAAAAGGTTGATAAATGAATTAGTTGTTTCTCTCGCCTTTCGCCGGGCAGGCCTAATTTTTTTTAAAAGCCTGAATTTGAAAAAACAAAAAACAAGTTTAAATGCTGCTGGACACAAATTAAGAGACAATTTCAGTATATACTTACATTGAAAATGGACCCCACCCCCGAAAAAAAAATTATGGGCGGAAATATTTTTTTTCTCAATTTCGAGCGATGACCTTATAAATTGAATGGCGATGATGTTGACAAAAAATACGTCTGTAAGATGAGTGTATTGCTATGTAATTTCCCTGTTGGAACATACCTACTTTATTTTATTATAAAAAATAATGCGTACATATATCTTATCATAGACAATGTACATAATTAAAAGTGCAGCAATTCTATTCAAATTTGACATATGATATTATGATCAGAGCATTACACGAAAGATACATGATTATTTTAAAGTTAGTGCATTGTATCATCGATGATGTGTGTGGGTGCGTTTGTGTGTACGTGTTAGACGCAGGAAAAAGAATTGCAGGAGATCACGTAGGTAGACCTTGTGACACCTGCTCTCCGTGCCTCAGTGAATTTAATCATTTACAGCCATTTAGTAAATCTCCACAACGCTTTAGTGAGTAAGGCAAGTTGTGCTGAATGGAAAAATATTTACGTATTTCATCGAACCCGCGAATTTTTTTTTTTTTTATCAATATACCAAGCCTATCCGGCGGTATTGCAGCACGTATGCATAACACACCTTTTATAAAACTGTATTTTCAATTTTTTTGTAGAGATTTGGGTGTGTATATATATATATGCATGCTGCCATTGGGGAGTTGGATATCAATGCATGCTGCCATTTGGGTAGCATTTATAACCAAAACAAATAAAGTTACAAGTCTTTTTGTCATCAATATGCAAACTAGAAGATGCTTTTCATTCTGTGACGACTTCCTTCGGGGTCGCCACCAGCTGCTTCGTTGTATTCTCCTTATTCTCGCCAGCGGTACTGAAATCTTTTCGGGGAAAAACTGAGGGGAGGGGAACAGATTTGGTTGATGCAATGATCATACCCAAAACTCTCCATGAAACGTGAAGGGTGAGCAACTTAAGTCTCTGAGAATTCAACTGTTACTAATTGCACAATTGCACAAGCTCCCTCAATGGCGTGTCACTGTCCAATGAGTAACCCGACAAGAATATATATATATATATATATATATATATATATATATATATATATATATATATATACACACTCACACACACACATATATATATATATATATATATATATATATATATATATATATATATATATATATATATATATATATGGGAGTCATATTAAAAAAAATTCCCAACGAAGAATAGATATGGTCAGAATAATTTTTTTCAAATGACATCACTTGCGTTTTTCACTGAAAAACGTGTAAAATGTTGTAAAAAAAAAAGCATCTAGAAAATATCTAGATTCTGGAAGATCTAGTTGTTATCAATAAATCCGTCAAAATAAGACCCAAAAGAGGTCAAAAAACCTTCTTTTCCAAAAATGTAAAAAAATTAAAAATTAAAAAAAAAACATTTATAGAAAGGGTATAGTGGAGTACTGATACCAATTTTCATATCTGTAGACAAAACAGTGAGGCCTGGATCATTGGACCACACAAACACACAAATACATGCACGTATAATAAAAGCATAAAACCTTTAGCCATCTTTGAAGGTTTCATTTTGACAACAATTCAATCTTTTTTCCACACTGTCTTTTTAATACCGATAAGAATACACAAAGAAATACATGTGGTACTGTAGTTCTGAGATTAACAGAACATAAACAAAACCTACCAGCGAACGAAGAAGGGGAAGGAATTAAAGGTGCCATTCAGATCTCTATCTGCCGTCATGGTCTCGATAGCTCAATCGCTTGCCGGAGTCATAGGCTGCATAAGTGGTCCCATGGAAAAAGGTGTAGGTTCGAATTTCACCTGGAGTTCATTTCTTTATTTTCTGATCAACATCGTTGTTTATCTCACGGTCCGAGCAGAAATTCTCGGGTTGAACCACGAAGCCCTTCCTAAAATATCCCCCCCCCATTAATTTTTTTTCAAAAATGAAAATTCATGTGCTCATTTTTGGCATCAGTATTACGCACTCAAAATGGACCATTGGATTCAAATAATACTTGCCTTTTATTGTCAAATTTGGGTTTGGATTTTGGTATTAGGGAAAGGGCTAGGGTAAGGGGGTTTCCCCAAATAATGGTTTGATCCATTTAACAATTTAAGTTTGATTCAAAAATTATTGGAATGTGGCATCCAGAACTACAAAATATGCCTAAATGCATGCCTTGTTGTGCTAATTGCAATGACATTTGCTCCTTCTTGCGTAAAATCCGTTTTTAATACTAAAAATCAAGCCATGCAAAAAGAATTTCTTTTTGTTCGAATACTTATAAGCAGTAGTATATATATATATATATATATATATATATATATATATATATATATATATATATATATATATATATGTATGTATGTATGTATATGTGTGTGTGTGTGTGTGTGTGTGTGTGTGTGTGTGTTATGTAGAGGGGCAAGTACAGAGGAAATTTCGGGCCTATCAAGCATCCTCATTCCCCGATACGCGTATGATTGCTACCTTGGTCATTTTCCTCCACGGATGGAAAATTTCCGATATGTTAGCGACAGAACTTTCCATAAGATTAAAAAAAGCATGCTTGGTGGAAAATTTCCCTAGAAAATTACATCCGGTTTTAAAAAAATCGAATGTGAAACTAGATTTAAAAAGGTTATTTTTGAGAAATACCATAAATTCTGCGTCAGCCTATCGTAGTATAATGTGATTATGACTCATTTTGAATATAGTATAAGGCTCTGAACTTGCAAATCAATCATAACAACTGATCTCAGTAGAGAACACTACAATCGCAAAAGTCACAACCCGTGAAAAGCAACGGTTCAACCAGGTAAAATTACCTCGATTTTCACAATAACATACTAACATTTTTTTTTATTTTATTGTTTTCAGCTGCTTTTTTTTCTAAACCTTCTCTCTTTGAACTTGAAAGTTTTTAAAGTATCTCTGATATAACGAGTAGGATTTCTTGAACTCGTTAAAAACTTTTATTCACTTTAATGATTTGTAATGCAGGTCTATGTCCAACGACGGACGTTAAAAAACTGATGATGATGAATGCAGTAAGTCTTTTTTCCGAGACGTTATTGTTGGACGTTTGTCTTATTGCTGTTCATCAACCCGATTCTGAAGCTTTTCCTACTTAGATCACTCAGCATGTTTTGCAGCTCATCTAATGTTGCTGATTATATTGCAATATCATCCGCAAATCGTAAATGAATCAAATAACCTCAGTACATATTTAACCCTATTTTCCCGAAACCATGTGCTTTCAAAATTTGCTGTGAATAGTATAGGCGAAGTTGTATCCCCCGGTCTTACTCCTTTTACAATTGTTATCGTGTTAGTATCTTTATGAATACTGAAGTAGCGGTTTATAATGAATCACAGATAATGTTATCAAATGAGTATTGCTATCAAAATCGGACGGTTCTGAACACTTTATAGAAAATGAATTGATAATTCTAAAAATACATTCATATTTCTTGATATAGTCATGTAAAGTTTCTTCTAACTATGAATTTAATGTTATAAGATAAATTTATAACAATGCGTGTAAGTTGTTCCAATTTTATATACTTTGCTTAATGCTACCGGTCAGCCACAGTTATCAAAGATTCGCTTTTCCAAAGCGATAACAATAAGCGGCTTCCTCTGCTTCTAGCAGTACAACGAATCCAGGTGGTTGAGAAATAAAGCATCAATGATGACGTTTGTGTTTTAATACCGACGGCACTTGAAATAATGTTGCCACTCGAGAGCCTTTCACGCTGGGTTTTATTTTTTTTTTTTTTTTGGTAGTGCAAAAAAGCACTAAATTGACAGGGGTGCACTTGAAATTTTAGCCAATCTGGGGGGGGTCCTCACCTTTTTCAGCCTTTTTTAGCATTTTTTGTATTTTGAGGTTGTTTTTGGCGTTTGAGCCGGCAGCATGGACTTGAACCTTTGATACATTGCCAGGGCTTCGGATTTCCTCATTCTAAGGCCACCAATTTTACTGCTATATTTCCACTTCCCTGCATTTTCTGCACTAATAAAATATTCATATATATATATATATATATATATATATATATATATATATATATATATATATATATATAGGGAGAGAGAGAGAGAGATTTTATCATTAAGCGCAGAATTCTGCAATTAGAATTTGTTACACCAAATTTCGGCATTCAATCGGTATGTTGTGCTATGAAAATCGGTAATCAAGTTCTTGTCAAAAGAGAATAAGACATGCGTTACTGGGAGGAAGGGGCTTTTATGTGTTCATTTCATAATGTATGTGTATTGTTGATAGATTAACTATAGAAATACATTGATAACCAGGAGCAAAGGGATTGTCAGTGGTCAATAATTAAAGCAAGCGTTACAGACATACTAAGGCCATTAAATTCAATTAAGTCTAGGCTGTCATTTTTAGCTCTCTTTTTACAATTTTTAGCATCTTTTTGGTGTTTTGCCATGTTTTAACATTTTGGAGGGGGGCATTTTTCATAAAATATAGTTCTTTTTGGCAGTCAAACTAGTGCAAAAATAGTTTTTTTAGATGGAAACACTGGCTCTAATAGGGTCATCATTTGATGAAGACATTGTTGGCGATACAGCTGTTGCAGTGCCTCATCAAAGTTGCCATTTTGGCCATTTTCTGACCAATTTTAACCAATCTGGCCTCTTTAAAAATTTATTTTATAATCGCAATTTAATACACAAACAACTGCAGTAAAGTTGCTAAAAAAGTTGATGAATGTTGTAGGATTTTTTTTTCAATTGAATTAATACTAATAATTTATAATGATTTACATGTGAGAAAAGAAAATGATAAAATGATAGCTTAAATGAAAGTAATTTGGACCAGAAAAGTCTCCAACTATCTGACGCTATTGATACTAGTGAGATAAAAGAGACTAGAAGAGATTTATTTTAAATAGATTGGGTTGCAAGTCAGTGTCAAAGGAATATAAAAATTGTTATAACATTTGTGATACAGCGTTTTCATTCAACCAGACATCTGGCCTTTATTGAGGGAAATGCTGCTGGTATTATTTTTTTCTCAACTTTTCTTCAGCTCGGCATTTTCCATTTTTTTTTTTTTATTCTCAACCTCTAAATTACATCAGTCCACGAGTTATTTAAACCAGTATCTTTATCATTATTGTTTTCATAACAACATTTCGACTCATGCATTCTTCGGCATGCGGGAAATAATAACAGTGGCTCGTCTCTGATTATCAGAACATGGTTGATTACTAGTCTTCACACTTAGTAATACTTGCAGGCTCTGTTTTTGTAGTTGTTGTTTTTTTACCCAAGCCCCACGTGACCAACACTTCGAATTTTTTAGGGTCTCCGCCCGTTTCTCTACCACTGAGTTACTATAATGCTCTGTTCGTGTTTCACTCGTGTCATATTCAGCAGCAGCAGACGTTGAATTGAATTGACGAAAACGAATCATCCTGTCCCTAAACGTTAGTTACAGTACTTGTAGTACTAATAGTAGTTGTAGTAGTTGCTGTCGTAAGAGATGTCATTGTTTGGAAAAGTAGGAAGCTAGCTTCAAGTACCAGGCTCCATCCAGTCTGTTCAGCTTCAATTCGCAGCCAACGTAATCGAAATATGTTTCATGGGCATATTTCTTCCAACAGTGAATTCACAATTTGAATACCTATCAGCACAATCACAAATAAACACCCCTGTTAGCATCAGAACTGGGAAATGTAAAACACAAGTGATCATGCACTTGTCTACATCCCGAGGGTACTGGTCCGGACACTAACTGATTGCTAACACGTCATAAGAAATCAATCGAAAGTAGACTCATATCGCCGCTACAACGATATCTACCCTTTATTTTATTACATGATGGATTTTACATCTACTGGATAGACTGGCTGTAACAAGCATGGTTTTATGAATGTCTGAACCCCGGGTTAGATATGCGTGAAGTAGGAACACGATTTGTCTGCTAACAATATTGACTAGCTATTTCAAACTTGGAACATGTAGATGTTTCTTCCCCGGCGATGGATGCGTGGATTTAAAGAAAGTGCGAAAACACTAGCTTCAGGGGCAAAGAGAAACCTGCACAATAATCAGACGTCTCCTTTACGAACAACAACTCGAATTTGAATCTTCGATGAGATAGCGTTTATTAGTCGAAGGGGACCACGACATGCTCATATGGGACAACACACATATTTAAGGATAAGAAGGGAGAGATAACAGTGATTGTGGCAAGGTGGGGTCCAACTCAATCCGTCAAACAAGTAATGATGATCGGTGCATTCGATAGGGACATAAAGAATACTAGATTTATTTTCGGTGTTTTGAACGAAAATGAATTGAAAAATAATTCTCCCAAAAAGCAGTCCAAGGATTCGAACATTGGTGAGTGCTTTGTTTGTTTTCAATATCGTTACAGGCAGAGTCAAGTTCACACCTTAGTGTTTGGTTAAGTTTAAATGGAATCGATACCAATATCAGAGGGTAGTAAGCATATATATATACATATATATATATATATATATATATATATATATATATATATATATATATATATATATATGTATATATATATATATGTATGTATATAAATATATGTGTATATATATATATATGTGTATATATATATATATATATATATATATATATATATATATATATATATATATATATACATATATATATATATATATATATATATATATATATATATATATATATATATATATATATATATATACAGAGAGAGAGAGAAAGAGAGAGAGATGTTTATTTCACTGTTTCACATATTCTTTATTATTATATAGTTTTGGGAATTTTTAGAATAAAACAGCACTTTTGATCAATATATATATATATATATATATATATATATATAAGAGAGAGGGGGGACAGTGCGATAGGGAATGGGGGCAGTGACAGAGAAAAAGAGAGCAGAAATCGCTCAAAGTGATCACTTTGAGACAAAGATATTCAGATAACAAAAATAGACTGATAACATTAAGCAGAGGATATAAAACTATAAATGATTTACATTCATTGTGACACATTTATATTCATAATTATGTTATTAATCCAATTGTTACCAAAAAATTGAATTATAGATATCATTATGAAATTCGTTTTTTTTTTTCAAATTTTTTTCTCATGAAGCGTTCGAGACCTACTGATATGGGTGACAAAAACCACTAGATAACATTATCCGTGATTATGATAAATGACCTCCCTTTCTCTGTCTCTCTCTGTCTCTCTCTCTGTCTCTGTCTCTCACTCTGTCTCTGTCTGTCTCTCTCTCTCTCTGTCTCTCTGTCTCTCTGTCTCTCTTTCTATATACATATATATATATATTTGTGCGTGTGCGTATATATATATATATATATATATATATATATATATATATATATATACATGTGTGTGTGTGTGTGTGTGTGTGTGTGTGTATATGTGTGCGTAAGTATGAGTATACAACCGATTTTCGACTTATTGTTTGGATGTATCCATTTTGTTTTAAACGTTTTAATACTTCGTTTTGTTTTTTTCAAGTCATTCTTCGTTATATCAATGTTTGTTTTTGTTTTTTTAAATAGTAATTTTGATGAAACACTTGAGCAAGAAACAAGGGAAAACAATGACATGACGGAAACTCCTTTTTTTCCTCAATCATAATAAATGTCCCAGTCACTTTGGGGGGAAAGGAAGATCATTAGTGAATCAATAGAAAGTGGCTACATTTTTTTTTTACAACCTTTTTTTTTTTTAATTATTCATAAAACCAAAATGGATGTTTCAACTCTTTCATTATTCTCCCGCTATACACAGATAAATATTAACAGAAAACACGCTTTTCCTCAGCGATCTTTCCAAGTTAGTTGATATTTTCCGCATTTCTAGGGACGTGTCTCAGGATGTTTCAAGTTTTGTGTTTTTCTTCTATTAAATCTATAAAAGCTCTCGTCAATAAATGCATAATCATTCATATGCACGAATGCACACATCCATCCATCTGCACGAACACATACATACACACACGAACAACAACAATACAGGCAAGTGCGTGCACACTCACGACATTCATCATACACGAATAAAAAATAAATATTTACAAGAGATAAGACTTCACAAGCCGTTTTTGGGTTTTTTTTTTTTTTTTTTTTTTGTCATCGACTCAACGGAGTGGGGGTTTTAGGAGAGCATGCTAAGTGGACGAAAGTCGTTTATATGGCTCTAATGTAAGCACATTTGTCACTTTTCCTTGTTCACCGGTAAGACATTAATTCAATTTGAAATTGAAACTTCCATTTTTTTCTTGGTAACGGACCTATGACGATGAATATCTGCGATCTGGCACGAAGAAAAAAGGCTAAGATGTGCTATATAAATGACTATTTTTAAGTGTACAGATTATAAGAGGAAGACCATGAATTGTTTGTTATATATATATAATTGTTGTATTATATAAATATATATACATGTTATACTTACACACACACACATACATATATGATATTCATATATATTATTGTGTCATCTACAACCAGCTCTTCAGTGTGGCTATAGACTATCCATTATCCCATCCAGTACCACAAGGCAGGATTGAAAACTAGGAGAGCATGCTAAGTGGACGAAAGTCGTTTATATGGCTCTAATGTAAGCACATTTGTCACTTTTCCTTGTTCACCGGTAAGACATTAATTCAATTTGAAATTGAAACTTCCATTTTTTTCTTGGTAACGGACCTATGACGATGAATATCTGCGATCTGGCACGAAGAAAAAAGGCTAAGATGTGCTATATAAATGACTATTTTAAAGTGTACAGATTATAAGAGGAAGACCATGAATTGTTTGTTATATATATATAATTGTTGTATTATATAAATATATATACATGTTATACTTACACACACACACATACATATATGATATTCATATATATTATTGTGTCATCTACAACCAGCTCTTCAGTGTGGCTATAGACTATCCATTATCCCATCCAGTACCACAAGGCAGGATTGAAAACTTCAACTTCAGGCTCGGAGGCTGATATCCTACCGCTGCACTACGGACGGTCAGTAAGGTTGAATTTAAGCGGTAATTTTATGCATAAATTCCCCATCTACCAGAATGCTCCATTCTATGTTGGAAGAGCATATATATGTATATAAGAGAGAGAGAAAGAGAGTGAGAAATTAGCGTGCATACTGGGAAAGGGAGAGAGATGAGCATATATATATATAAGTTATATTATTGTTTCGATGTATTACATCTCTTCAGTGGGGCTATAGACTTTTCATCCAATCCAGTACCACGAGGCCG
>OY735207.1:61793387-61818387 GCA_963457665.1 Thysanoteuthis rhombus
GTCCTCAATTTGTGAATGAGTTTGTGATCAATGAAGATTACGTGACCGAGTTGCTAGCGTCCAGAAGACTTTAGATACACTACAAGTGGGGAGACCGACCGTGACGTCTACATTCCAGAAATTGAAGATATTTAGTAGAAACTTGCCTGCCTTTTGACTTATCAATGCGAGACTTGAAATTTAAGAAGAGAATTACAGATACATGGAAAAGTTTACGAATGGCAGCGTCGGCGAGAGTATTCGTCGCTCCGAAAAAATGAACGAGAAAAAAAGTAATGACTAAATTTCCTTTCGATGTGTGTTATGTAATGGTTGACCAAAGCCTCCACATGAAAAACATTAGAAAAAAATATTCGGTACAAATATTAGTTCAAGTATTCCTCGCCTTACGGCGGTTTGCTTTTACAGCGGTTTGCTTTTACAGCGCTGTCGTTCGAAATTTAGCTAAATTTCGAGGTGACCTTCCTCGGTAATAGGTCCTTTGAGTGACTTATGATTAATAAAGAATTTAAAAGTGTTGTGGCCTAGTTGCAAAATGTTGTTTTTATCAACGAAATATTGTATTGGGGCAATTATGTTCTTTGTTCAACAAGATGACGTTCTTTTTAGAGAATTACAAACAACTGCTATCAAAAAAGGTAACTCTCTCTTCTGCTTATTTCTCCTTCCTCTCTTTTATTCATATCCCCCCCCTCTCTCTCTCTCTCTCTCTCTCTCTCTCTCTCTCTCTCTCTCTCTCTCTCTCTCTCTCTCTTAACATATCTTGCAAAAAAAATGTTTTTGTTCAAAATCTCCTCAATATTTTTTAGAGATGGATTCATTTTTCAATATGAGTTTATGCTCAATTACTCCCTTAGTTTGTATTCGCTTCCTTTTTGAAAATTCAGACGTTTTTAGTGATCACTGTCCAATAAAAGGCAATAGAAGTAACTTGTCAAATGATCACCCAAGTTTTCATTTCTCTCTCTTCTCTCTTTCAGGACACAGCAGGATGAATAATGAAACCTTCAACTTCAATTTGGAAGGAAAAAAGTACGTCGCCAATTTCTGTTATGTGTACAGTTCTATGGTCGACGACCAGATGCTCTTCAAAGGAATCCTTAGCGGCAATGGAAACCTCATTGGCCACAAATGTATCGTTCGGACCAACAGCCATGGGACGGAGGAAAGCTGGCAAAATTACTTGGAAGTTCGAAAGAAACTCAAGTCCATCGAGGATATTTTCCGAGGCAACAATTGTCCTTTGAATTTCCATGTTCCGAAATGCGGCTTGGCCGAGATGGAAAGAGCAGCATTTCCTTCAAAAGTTGCATCAGTTATAAGACGCTGGCGCCGCCCAAAGAAATACGAATGGGTGCTGGTCGATCTGTATCGATACCCCCGCAAGGAGATTATCTGCGAGGGGGCCTTATTCTCTGCCATGAGCCACATCAGCTTGATGCAGAGCCAAGGACAAAGCTATCTAACCAATTTTCGAGCTTTTAATTTTAATAAGAACAAGATCTGCGTCACGAACGCTGACATATCGACCGACTTAGCAGCCTTTAAACAAAATCATATTTGTACGGATTTATGCTGGATGGAATTACCGTGCCATCGACCTGAACCAATTGTCATACCGAGCAGAGATATAAGATTTGGAGACTTCTCTATTCTGAACAGAGAGCCTATGTCAGCTCCACCCCCTTACACTGAGTACGAATATCCGTTCCCGTCAGCACCGCCAATCAGTTACATGCATTCCTCCATCAGTTTTCCAAATGACTATTTTTTTAGACAATTCTCGGTCGAAGAAAATATCGAACGCAGCCTAGAATAGTCGGCTAAAGAAGCCACTCGAGGCGCAGCTATTTCCTATTTTTCACCTGCAATGGAGTGAAAGTCGCTCAAGATGGGCACTCCTCCAAGCATCACCTAAAGTGGAGTGTGAGTCACCCTAGAAGGGCACTGCTTCCAACATCATCAACAGTGGAGTGAGAGTCGCCCTGAATGGGCACCCCTTCAAGAATCACCTACAGTGGAGTGTGAGTCGCCCGGGATGGGCACTCCTTCGAACATCACATGCCTAGCTTCAAGCAAATCAATAATCGCTTATTGCTCAATATCTGTAACCAGTTCGTATCAACAATAATTTACGGAATATCCTTCAAGTGTGAGCGAAGATGCGTGAGAATGTTTATTCAGCAATACCTTGACACAGCTGTCAATCGTTTCATTCAGTGCATACATGAACACTCTATTTTTTTTTTACGAAACTTTGCTTAGTCTTGCACAAGACCATAAAAACGCACGCACATACACACATACACACACACACACACTCACAAACACACATATGCATTCAGATGCATGCCCACGCATGCATTTATATGCACATGCAGTCGTGCCCGCTCAAACAGGCATCTAGAATATATGCACGCAAGTTATTCAATTCGTGAATAATATTTTCTATTGATTTAATTGTAATTCAATTCATGTTTAATATGATAGGGGGATATATAGATTGTATACTTATAAAATACACGTAAGATTTGTTCATTTACTGTCCAAGTCTACACGTGGACAATTATATCATTAAGAAATGGAGGTATAATCCGATAGAACATTTATGAATATGTTGTATCATTTGAAACTCTATTTGAAATGACCCCAGAAAGCACACGGATAATGAGTCACTTGGCCTAGACAGAGTAGTTTAATCGCATATATATATATATATATATATATATATATATATATATATATATATATATATGTTGGTTGATAAAGAATGTGATAGATATTTTTCAAGCTTACCTTAGTCTGTCTCAAGGCCACAGTAGTGAAAAAGCTAGTGAGGAACAAACTCACTGTACATGCAGAATAGATTAACAAACTGAGACAAATAATATTAATAGTCCGAGATCGATAGATAGATGGATAGATAGATTGACATATAGATAGATAGATTGACTGATAGATAGATAGATGAATAGTGTCACCAGAGTAATATGTCAAGGAGATCGAACTCTTACTGCAAAACCTGCACAAATTCAATATAATGGGAACATTGTGCCATCTTTGAAGATATTTACTAACTGTAAAAAAAAATCAGAAATCAGGAATACGACATTGTTCTCTTGAAACAATATTTTTGGTCTTGTATCTTGAGGATTTCAGACGAGGAGCGCTTGTCGTAATGCAATAATTAACGGTATAGTAATATGATGAGTCCGTTCTTTACAGGATGATATCTGTAAATGGGTCCATAGTTTCAGGTTATCCACTTTATGCTACATGAACCTGAAGCTGATCGGAGAACATTCCGATCAAACTCGTTAATAATAACGAGAAGAGTACGAGTAACAAAGATCCCGTTATAAGTTGTAAAATTACAGTATTAAAATTAACAGTATTTTAGCACAAATATCAAAATCTATTTTGCAGGGTACATACATACAAACACTAAGCTATCCACTTTTCATCTAGTCTCATATTTGCATAGCAGTTTCCGAAGAGAGGATTTCCAGTTTGAAAAAAAATTATATAAAATTTTTCATAAGTGCAGAAAATCATTTTGAGAATCCCTTAAATGAATTTAGCTTGTATTTTTATATCGAGTATATGCTAAAGCTTCCTGAGGAAAAACCGTTTTAAACCAGTTTATCAATTCACTAGTTTAAATAAAGAGCACAAGAAACTTCTGCACAACCATAATACTGGGTTTTTTAACAACTTCGAAAACGCTATAATTGAAAAAAATATTTCAAAAAACGTATTTTCAATATGAGATTAGATAAAGAAAAGTCACCAAAAACTTATATGCGGCGGGATATATATATATACAAAAATTTTTTACTGGAATTTTATTTTGATATACAATTTTGATCTTTGTACCAAATAAAATAATAAAAACTTACTTTTTCTTTTGTTCGTCTTCGTTGTTCTTATTTGAATTTCGTTTAGATAATTTATCTGGTGGTGCAGAGTGGCATAACGTTTGCCAAGCAAGGACAACAGAAATCAGTGAAACGTATGTCTTATGTCCACTTCTCCTATATCCATAATTTCTTACTGAGCCCAGACCTATCGGCAGCTACCGAGACGGAATGCCTCGTCTCTGGTACGCCAAGAAAATTGACGGAAAGGAGTGAAGATAAGCTGGCGCTTTAGGCAAAAAAAAAACACACAGACAAACTACTCTGTCACAACTAACTCACTTGCACAGGCAGTAGCAGCCCAAAACTGTTACCCACATCGCCAACCTTGACAGAGGTCATTAAATGAAGATAGTTTTTTTTAATTGCAGGTAACGAAAGAGTAAAAACCAGTACTGTAATATACAATTAAAATATAATTCTCTATGTTAGATATACTAGTGTAGTACCCGTAAAAAATGACCGGATTTTTACGCTGTGTGAATAGACAAACAAGCATAGAAACAAGTAAACTTGGTGAATACGGTCTCTATAAATATAAAAACGACGTGTATGGCATAAACTAAATGATAAGAAAGGAAGGTGTTGTGCCATGTTAATACAACTGTTTTGTTTTCTTAAATTCCCGAAACAGTTACTATTGATGATCCCAATAAGAGACAATTTATACATTGTGCCATAATAACAAAGTATAGGGAAACAAGAAAACAAACTTTGAAGAGAATTACATGGATGGCATTAACAGTTATGGGGAATAGGTGACTGAAGTAACACAAAAAATATTTTGAAATGTTTTTCAATGTTTAGTGTTTGAAGCACTAAAGCTTTCCGGACTAACACACAGACTATCAGCAAAATCTCGGACGAAACCAGGAAACTCATTGAAAGACGCAGAAACCTCAAACTACCACCAATAACAAGGGGAAAATAGAGGAAGCTGAACTAAACAAAACAATCCAAAATATTTAGGAGAAGACGAAAGAAGGTATACGACAGCAATCATCGAAATCACTCTCAAAAAACGGCGAGGCTTTGGGACAATAAATAAAGCTCTCAGTATAAGATAAACAAATAACTAGCATACTCGAAGAAAACGGAGACATAACGACAGACGGAGACAGATGGGTCGAACGCGCCCAAGAATTCTACCAAGAACTCTACTCTTCAAGACATGGGCAACTAAGCAACGACTAGGATACGCAAGACGCTGACAATCACTTTGAGGCCTCCCCAGAAGTCACTCCATGGGAGGAAAAATAAGCTATCAAACAAACGGGGAAAAGCCCCTGGACAAGAAAACATCACCATCGATCAACTCAAGAAAGTTGGTAAGATCGTCTACAAAAAACTAGCTTATCTGTTCAACTTGTGTCTAAAACAGAGTAGAGTCCCTAAAAACAAAGCCATCATAATGCTTCTACATGAAAAAGGAAACCTCAAAGCACCATCAACTACAGCCTACTCAACTGCATTTATAAACTGGTCACCGAAATCATCACCAACCGGATCACTAAAACACTTGATGAAAACCAACCACGGGAACAGGTTGGATTTAGAAGAAGCTATTCGACCATGGACCATCCCCATTCAATAAACCGCAACCTGGACTGGGAAAATTGAGAAATCAAAATAGACGGCGAATATCTGAGTAACCTCAGATTTGCAGACGACATTGTCTTTTTTGCAGAGAACCTATACGACTACCAACTAATACTAAATGAACTAAATGAAGAAAGCAAAAGAGTCTGCCTACACATGAACTTCAGTAAAACAAAAGTCATGTACAACAATCACATCAAGAATAAGGACATAACTACCAAAATCGAAGATACAAAACTGGGGAAAGTAGACCACTACATCTACCTTGGACAATGAAACAGATCAATCCCAATCCAAAAAATCCTAAGAAGAAGAGTATACAACCAATGCATTCTCCCGATAGTCACTTATCGGGCTGAAACATGGAACCTAACCCAGAGACAAACCTACAAACTGAGAAGCATGCAGCGTGCGCATGAGAGAATCATGCTCAACCTTACATGGAGAGATCATAAGACAGCGCAATGTATCAGGAAGAAAATGGGGGTCCAAGACATCATAGATCCTGAGAGACCACACGCGAAACCGAGGCTGATAAAATACAAGATGGAGAGATTAACTAGACAAATTCAGAAAATACTGGTTCCGCGACGTCCATGATAGAGAAATGTGGCAGATCCTGGGGAAGGTCTATGTTCAATGACTGATGTCAAAAGACTGATGATGATCTGATAGAAAAATTCAATGAATAATTTCCTTTTTGTGCTTTTTCTGTTTTTCCCACAAGCTTTGTCGAATGGATTTTGAATTACTTAATCATTTTGATTTAGAGATAGATCTGCAAATTGAGAACCATGCAACGTGCACATGAAAGAATTATGCTGGAGAGACCACAAGACAGCATAGTACATCTGGGAAAAGACAGGAGTCAAAGACATCATAGAATCCATTAAAAATCTCAAGTGGCAGTGGGCCGGCCATGTTGCAAGAATGGCAGACAACTGATGGACACCGTGACTCATGACATGGATTCCCCGAGATCACATGCGCTACCGAGGCTGGCAGAATATTAGATGGAGAGACAAGCTGGACAAATTCAGTAAGTACTGGCTCCGCAACACCCATGATAAAGAAGTGTGGCGAATCCTGAGGAAGGTCTATGTCCAATGATGGACGTTAAAAGACTGATGATGATTTTGGTACTGAAGCTGCTTAATTCAGACCCAAGATCACACACATTTGGCAAGCTTGGTTGGGTGTTTAATGTAAGGTCTCCACGGATGTCGATCTGACTTGAGAGTAAAATCTTTTAACCCAAGTCTTATTCCAACACCAAATTGCTTTAAATATCGCCATGCTTCGGGATCAGGTCCGGCATTGATCTCGAGATAGGGGTCAGGGTTAAAAAGGTTTAGACTATATATGGGGTTTCAATTAGACACCCTACCTCCAATATGTACAAGGGGTTGAAATAAGGCCCCTTCAGATATGCATGATTCAGAATTAGCGCCTCCCCGGAGAAATAAATATGCAAGGGATTGTAATCAGCCCCTAGCCAAATGGGAATTAGAGTCGATAAATTGGTAGGATTAAGGATAAGGTTCTTTTCTTTATAGTCGAAATTTGAAAATGTATAACTTTTTTACTATACATTGAATGAATGAAAATATCACTCATTATTTTAGAATATATACACATATATCTTTTTAATGTAAGCTTGTAATAGATAACTTAATTTAAGGGAAGAAAGAGAGGAGAGAAAGTTGCTAGGTAGTTTACTGGAGAGAGGAAAGAGAAGGGGGTAAAGAGAGTCAAGTAGTTTGATAAGTGGGTAAAAAAGTCAGTTTGATAGGATTGTGAGTTATGGGAGGGTAGGAATAGAAAGATAAATGGGATTGTCGGAAAGAAAGTTAAACAGTTTTAACGAGGTTAGGAAGAGACAGTGGAAATTTTCGTAGTGTGTGGAAAGAAAGGGAACGGGAAAAGTAAAATCAGTTGAAAGAGAGGGTAGTAAAGGAGAGCACAGAAAAATGTTACGTAGTTTAATTAGAGGGGTAAGAGGAGATGGTAGAAAGAGAGTTATGTAGTTTATTGAAGGGTATGTAGATTTTTACATATAGAACTAATTCCTGTTCGTATAAAATTTTTGAAAAATCATGGATAGACAACGAAACTGGAAGTGGCAAATAAGAGAATGAGAAGATAATTTTAGTTGTCAAATCCCGGGATATTCCAGGGGCCCTGTTAGTATTAATTAAACGATTAAAGAATTGAACATAATCACGTAATCACCTTTCCCTCATATGGTGTTACCCGTGGTGAAGGGTTCTATCAAGTGCGTGTATTTGTTTGCTAGTTTATTCGTTTGTTCCAGCGCTCGTGGCTATACTGTTTTGTCTACAGACAAAACAGTATTGGAATCAGTACTCCACTAGACCCCTTCTTGAAGTTTTTTTTGGTTGTTGTTTGCTTTGAGAAAAAAAGCCTTTTTAACCTTTGGGGAATATTATTCTGATGGACCCCATTGTTAACACCTGGATTCTCTAGAATCTCGATGTTTCCAGGAGTTCTTTTTTATTCTATATTCGATGTTTTCAATTGGAAAGCATCATTGATATCAAAAATAGAATTTATTCAATTCATTATTATTTCTACAATAGAATTTTCTTACAAATCTTCGAAACGGTTGTTCAATTATTGACTGTGAGTAACTTCCAATTCTGTTACAGGGGTGGAAATAACGACTGCGATAAATTACTGCAGCTAGAGAGATAGATATACAAAGATGTATCAATATGTCTATGAAAGCCAGATCTGGAATACTTACGTCATATCGTTAGATTTAAGTGACTCATTGAGAATCGTTGAATCAAGTGTATTGACAAGGAAGAATATTATTGTTGTATAAAACAAATTCTTTTTTCATCATTACTCTTGTATTAATGATATACCTGCGTAAACAGGGTTGCCAATTTAGATAGAGTGTTTTTGTTTTGTTTGGGGGTTTGTTTGGGGGTTTGTTAGTTTTTTTTTCGAATTGGTGAGTCCAGTGTTGACAATATTTAGATATTTTTTTTTGTGTTTTAAAATCCAGTATCGCCAATTGAGATGTCTGTTTTTTGTCGGTTTTTTTTTTCGAATTTGTGTGTGACTTCAAGAATCGAAACATTGAAAAATCATACTTAGATTGGCAACCCTGTGGGTGAATGGGCGTAGATAGAGAGATAAAAATTTAAAAGAAATTCCTTGAAAACTTTTGGAGATACCGTGTTGGCAGACGTGAGCATATGCATAAATGTATGGACAAAAAACAGAAAAATATCTCTCAATCAAAAGAATTCCTGGATCCACCCCCAAGTTTAACTACCCCTTTTTTTTCACCCTATTTTTCACCTTTCCGCGAAATTTCATTGAAATCCACTCTGTTCTTTCGAAGATACCGTTAAGACAAACGAGATCACGAGACCAAATGCAATACACCTCTTTAACTTCATTCACTGGGATAAACAATGGATTGCATGAGAAAATGAAACAAATTTATTGATTGCTCTATCGGTTGCCACGACATGCGACCAACTTAATCTTAATGACTTAGAAAATTAAATCCGCTAATCGAGTCCAAATTACACATCATGGTAACTGAAGTCGCTACTTCTTTCCTCTCCTGGAGTAGAGATGGGAATCAAACGCCTAATCTCACTACCAGTTCATATTTACAACTTTTTTTATGCATGATCCCTTCGAGTTTGGAAGGGTTTGAGAGTATTTGATCAAAACAACATATAGCAAAATACTAATACTTAGACACACAAACACACACAAACACATGCGTGCGCGTATACACTCACACACCGAACCAGACAAACAAGCAGATGCTCTCTAAAGCACACCTAAATAGATATGCAGACGCACATACATGAATATATATGCATGTAGAACATACATATACGAAAGCTCTTCTATTTTTGAATAAAATTCTGTTGCTTAATCTAATTTATGTTAAATATATATATATATATATATATATATATATATATATATATATATATATATATATATATATATATAGCCACACTGAAGAGTTGTAATACAACGAAACAGCTGTCTGTGGACCACACAATAATTGACTCACCTCTATTCAAGGTTGAGCACTCTTTAAGTGAGGTAACTCCTCCACAGTAAGCTTATGCAATGCTCTTCTATAGGAATAGAGCACTCTGGTGGATGGAGAATATAAGCTAAATAAATATATCGCTTACATTCACCTTTACTGGCCGCCCAGTTCCCTAGTGCAGAGGTAGGATACCGGCTTCCGGGTCTGAAGTGAAGGTTTCAATCTTGCTTCGTGGTACTGAATGGGATGATGGATAGTCGAAACAGCTGTCTGTGGATAACACAATATATATATATATATATATATATATATATATATATATATATATATATATATATACTGGTGGATTACTTACGTCTTACTTACTTGTTTCCCTCTATGAAGATGGTTATCAAGTGAGTGATAAGATGAAATATTTTTTTTTAAGATCATGAAATTATCAAAAAGCATTTATTAGTATATGCATACTATGAATAATCCAAATTACCTTAATGCACGATATGTTCAAGATTCAAATTCTAAACGCCGTTGGTAAAAAGCGTACACAGTTTGAGAATAAATCGCATCACGTACATTTTCAAGACCATTCACTCGATAATCACATATAAGTGTGGCGCAAATTTATCGTAAGTAACCCAGCGATATACTTTACTAACTCTATTTCGAAAATATTGAGCACTTTTTATGAATACAACATGATTATTTTTTTTTCATTGTCTAGTATTATTCGTTGCAAACTGAGTTCCGGCTTGAAACTCAAGGCAAGCAACGATGTTATGACTTAGCGGGTACTTGCATTTTCCCATGTATACAAAGGGCAGGTCAATACAGGAGGTTTCTCAAGAGACGGTACATACTTGTATAAACGACAAAATATTTACATGGACAGTACTTTGAGAAGGATATGGGTGGTGCATATGAGGAAAATTTTCTTTACCTCATAGATGCTTAGGTTTCCTGGTATTCTACCTAGATATTTGTCGACTCCCTTTTTCATGACCTAAGGGTTCCTAGAACAACCGGTATGATTCTAGTCTTAAGTTGTAACATTTTGCGATCTCAATTCTGATGTCTTTGTACTTTGACAATTTTCAAAACTACTTCTGCAGCTACGTTTTTGTATGATGGCATGGTCATATCTAATAATAGGCTTCCCTTTTCTTTCTTGTCCTTGATAATTATGCCTGGTCAGTTGGCTATGATGGTTCGATCTGTTTGTACTGGGCAATTCCATAATATCACCAGATCTTCTGTTCCAGTTACAGGTTCTGGGTAGTGTCCATACCTATATACTGTATGTGGCGTGCCAAAGTGCTTAAAGACTATCCATTAGACCTACAAGCCCTCTACCCTGTCTTTATTTATATGGGGCTTGAAAAGAACATTCAGATATAATGTGGTCGATAGTCTCAGCTGCATTGTCACAGAACCTGAAGTTGGGCTAAGCACCGTTTTTGATAACGTGTGCTAGGTAGTTCCTGGGAGGCTCTGGTCTTGAGCAGAAAGGTAAATCCCTTTGTTTTTGGCCTCTAACCCTGAACTTTGTTGCCTCTGATGGGTTCTGATATTATCTACATTAGTATTTTGGGTGGGAAGTGGGTATTGGCTGTGCAGGGGTTTCTGTTCCCAGTATTCTCTTAACATTGATAATCCTTTGCTTGGCTACAGTTTTTGCAATTTTTTTTTCTTTTGCAGCTTTCGTTGCAGATTGTGCAATAGCTTGTTGTTTTATGTCGGGCACGTTTAGTTCATCGCAACATGCCTTGGATTCCTTCACAACTGGGTGAGGCCTTTTTGCTGTTTCATGGTTTTTCTCCACGGTCAACATGCATTCGTCACTTGCCTGCAAGTAAAGATAATGGTTGCAGCTTTGCATGACAGTTCTAACAGGATCGTATCTCTACCGCTTTCTTTTCTAGGGAGGTAGAGCCGACCTACATCTGCATCTGGGGTGGTGCATTCTGCTTTTGGTCAGGCGATCCCTTGTTTTAGCATCCATTCTGCTTATGTCAGTTATGTTCCAGTTTATAATGTCAAAACTGTTCTGTACAAGATATTCCCGAGGTGTTGATGACTTGGATGCAGTTAAGTTCAGCTTTAAGGATTACCCAAAACTTTCTATAGTACTCCTTTTTTGCTCTTTCTTTCATGAATGCATGTTGGATTCCATTGCCTTCATTAATTCTGAGGTATTTATAGGTACCTTCCTGTTCGAGTTCTTGAATGATTATGTCCAGATCTAAAAGGACATCTTGTATTGTTGAATTTATTGCCTGAAGGTTGCTTTTGGACACTTATTGAGGCCAAATTTCATTCCAATAACATCAGTGAACCTCTCAACGGTTTGCAACAGCCCCCTTCACTCAGTCATCCGTTGCATAGAGTTCAAGATCACCCATGAAGAATAGGTGGTTTATTCTTTTGTTACCGGTTTTATGTCCATAGGTGATGTTGTTGAGTTCACTTGAAAGAGGGATGAGGACTAAACATAAAAAGAGCGGTGAAAAAAATCCCCTTCGAAGGTTCTACATTTAAAGTCTAGATTCCTGGATTCAGAGATACCTTTATTGTGGTTGAGGAGGAGTTTGGTGTTCCATAGTATCATGCTATGTTTGAGGAAATCAATTATAGTAAGTGCAAATTTATTTCTAGCATCCAAGTAGGCAGTACACTATCAAACGGTTTTTTGGTAATCTATCCAGGCTGTACTTGAATTACGGCATTTGGTCCGACAGTTCTTGAGTATCGTTTTAATAATAAGAAGTTGGTCTTTGCACCCATTAAAAGTTCTTTTGCAGCCTTTTTGTTCTCGGGGGGAAATATTGTTATTTTACAGGTGGGAATACATTCTATATGAGAGAATTGACGTGATCGGTCTATAGTTGGTTTTGAGGCAGGTTCTTGGCCTGTAGTTTTCTGGGTCTTTTGTTTTATAGTTTGGGGGCAGGAGGCAAGTGGTGTTATCGTTTAACAACACAGCTGCTTCATATTGGATAGAGATTTGGGTAAATTTACATGGGCAGATGACAGAGTGTTCAGCCAGATCTTATCCATTCCTGGTGATTTCCATACGTGTGCCTTCCACAGAGCATCATGGACTTCTTCCACTGTCATATCGCCCCATCACTGTAAAGTTTTACCTTCCATTCATTCATCTTCTCTCCATTTACGTTAAACGTTTTACCGTTGTTCAAAATGTTTGCCCAGAATCTCTCTACATCTCCTATTGTAGGGGGTTATTCAATCCCACCGACTGTCTTCCCATGTCTCAGTAAAAGTTCTTGGTGTCTGTGCTAAACACTAGGTAAAATTTGATAATTTTCTCAAGCCGTCGTACCTTTTGGGCTTCAACTTGTATCTTCTGTTTGATTATTTCTCCAATTGGAGATAATTCTTTTTTCTGTTATTAGTTTATATTTTCTCATGGCCTATCTACATTCTTTTAATTTTGATGTACACGTCTTCAGAAAGCTCATCAACCATAACTTTCCCCTTGGGGAATCTACCTCCTTCCATAACTTTTCTTTCCACTTTGGTTGTATATTGCAATTGATTTTTGTTTATTTTGCACCCGATGGCATTTGTTGCTGTATACGCAGTAGTGTATATCATATCATCTAGAATAGTTATATTCATTCCCTCCATTGATAGATTTCTATTGTTTCTTCGGATTGTAGGGAGTGATCATCTACTGTGGAGTTTTAGGTTTTTATTTTGACTCAATCCCTAACTGTGTTCTCTTTCATTATTATTATTATTATTTGGAATCTCACACCAGTTGCCTGGTGGTAACCGCTGGAGTTTGAGTGACAGCAAGTCTCCTCAAGTCTCCAGCCCTCCTCTCCTAGTACTCATAGGTCGCAGTAATTCTGCGATTTACAGTTTCACACCGGTTGCCCAGTGGTTATCGCTGAAGGCTGAGTGACAATAAGTCTCCTCAGGTCTTCAGCTAACGTCTCCTCTCTCTTTCGCATATCATGACAGAGCTATGATTCGTTGCAGTACTTATATCTCTAGTACCTTCCTCAGTATCCGTGCAGTTCCCAGTAGTGCTGTGGTCTGTACGGTCTCTATCCTTCCCTTAATCCCGATCTCCTCCAGTCTCTCCCTCAGTGTTTTGGGGACAGTTCCTAGTGTGCCCACTATGACCGGTACTACCCTAGTTTTCATGTTCCACATCTTCCTTAACTCCCTTGTAGGTCCTGGTATTTTTCCCTTTTTTCACCCTCCTTCTTTTTTACTCTATGGTCTGCATGCACAGCAACGTCTACTATTTGGTAGGCCTTCCTTTTTTTTGTCTACTATTACTAAGTCCGGTCTTCTTGCCTGGATGAGGTGGTCAGTTTGGATGTCAAAGTCCCAGAATAGTTTGTGTTTGTCAACTCCAAAACTGCCTCCGGCTTGTGCTGATACCACTTTTCCACATGGTTGAATCCCATTTGTTTGCTTAGTTCCCAGTGTATCATCGTTGCTACTCTATCGTTTCTATGCTTATACTCCTTCTGGGCGAGTTGACTACATTCACTAGTTATGTGGTTTACTGTCTCATCTCTTTCACCGCACATACGGCATTTGCTGATTGTCTGTGTTCTGTCGATTTTTGTTTTTATGTAGTTTGTCCTTATGCTTTTGTTTTGGGCTGCCATGATGAGCGATTCTGTTTCTCTCTTAAGGTTCCCCTTTCGTAACCACGTCCATGATTTCTCGTCTGCTACATCTTGTATCTGTCTTTTAAACTCGCCGTACAATTTTTTCCCTTCCCATCTTTCTTTTCTTGTTTGCTGTACTGTTCCATTGTTTTCTACTTTATTGCTTGTTGCACTATCTCTCGCGCTCTTTATGATTTCTTTACTATTTGTTTGCACATATCTTTCTAGGACTACTTTAGCTCTCTGGACATAATCTTCTATGCTGATGAGCCCCCTGCCACCTTCTTTTCTCTTAACGTATAGTCTATCTGTATCATCTCTAGGGTGTAATGCTTTATGCATAGTCATAAGTTTCCTTGTTCGCCTATCCATTGATTGGAGCTCTTCCTTTGTCCACCCTAGGAATGGTCCTGTATACCTAACTTCTGACACAGCCAAGGTGTTCATTCCTTTTATTAGATTTCTGCTGTTTAATTTGGTTTCTAATATTTTCCTTATCCTTCTGAGGTATTCTCTCTTTATTTTCTCCTTCATCTCTTCCCGTTTTATCGTGTCACATTCAAGGACACCTAGGTACTTGTATCGGTCAATGCCCTAATCTTGCTGTTGTCCGGGACTTCAATTCCTTCAGTCATTGAAAGCCTTCCTTTGTGCATCACCATGATAGCACATTTTTCTATTCCAAACTCCATTCCTATGTCCTCACTATATTCCCTTACTTCGTTGAACAGAGTCTCAAGCTCTCCCCTGTTTTTTGCAAACAATTTAATATCGTCCATGTACATTAGGTGGTTGACCTTTCCTTTTGTTTTAGAGAAGTGGTATCCTTTGCTGTTTTTCAGGATTCTGTTAAGCGGTATCATTGTTAGAACAAATAATAGTGGGGACAACGAGTCTCCTTTGAAGATTCCCCTTTTTATCCCTACCTCTGCTAGTTTGTCCCCTGCGGCTGTCAAATCTACTTTCCAGTCTTCCATCGAATTATCAATGAATTTAACCACCGGTTCGCTAATTTTGAACATTCTAAGGCATTCGAGTATCCAGCTATGTGGGATCATATCTTACACTTCTTTGTAATCTATCCATCCCATTGCGATATTCTTTTTCCTTTTTCTTACTTCTTTTAAGATCATCTGATCAATGTAGAGTAAGTCATTTGCCCCCCTTGGTTCCTTTTTCTGCAACCTCTCTGTTGTTCTGGTAATAGTTCCCTTCTTTCCATTGATATATACATTCTCTCCGCTATTTGTTCGGTCAGGATTTTCCACATAAGTGGTAAGGACGTGATTGGTCTATAATTGCTTGCCATATTCCCCTTTTCAGGGTCTTTTTGGATGAGGGTGGTTCTACCTTTGGTCATCCATTCTGGCGCCTCACCTTCGTTAATGTAACTTTGGAGTAGGTGGGTGAGTCTGTAATGTAATTTGGTGAATTTCTTGAACCAATATCCATGGATCCCGTCGGGAACTGGTGCTTTCCAGTTGGCTATTTTCCTAAGAGTGTGTTTCAATCTGGTTTCATTCAATAATATTGGTTCTCCATTTTCTATATCTTTGAGTTCTTTTTTCATGTTTCCTAGCCATCGCAGGGTTACGTTGTGTCTTTTCAGGTGCCCCCATATGCTGTTCCAGTAGTTCTTGGTCTCTGTGGTGTCTGTTTTTATGTCTTCTGTCTTCTTTCTCCGTTCAAATCTTGGTAAAACTTTCTCTCGTTGTTTTGGAATGTGAGGTTTTGTGTGTATTGGGCTGTTCTTAGCTTGTATCTCTTCAGTCTTGCCTCCTTGGCTAATCTCTTCTGATGTATCTCTTTCACTGCAATTGGGGTGCCCTTTTGTGTTATCTTGTATTTGTTCCAAAGTCTTACTCGTAGTCTGTCTGTATGTGGTGCATTTCTCAGGAGTACTTCATCTCTCTGGAGCTGAGAGATCTGCTTTTCTAATCTTCTTTCTCAGTCAGGTTTTTCCTCCCTATTATTATTTGGGGTTCTTTCTTGTGTTGTGAAGTTATGTTTTACCATTTTTGCTCCAGCGTAATTTAAGTTGTTGAGTTCCAAAAGGCTGTTCGTTTCAATATGATGTAAAAGGCAGTTGACATGTTCAGTTACTTCTTCGAGTTTCTTTCTGTCTTAATCTCTTAGAGAGGGGAGTGTTGTTTTCTCTTCTCGCATGATTTCTTTCAAAGTTTGTATCTGGGTTTTTTCTTCTTCCGTTGGGGTTTTGTCGTCTCTCTCTGGCGTGTGACTTTCTTCAGGAATCTTGTGCAGAATTCTTCTAGTTTTGTCGTTATTATTATTATTATTATTATTATTATTATTATTATTATTATTATTATTATTATTATTATTTGGATTTTCACGCCAGTTGCCTGATGGCTACCGCCGGAGGTTGAGTGACAGCAAGTCTCCTCAAGTCTCCTGCCTTCCTCACCTCACTCTCATAGTCCACAGCAATACTGTGGTTTACAGTAAATAGATAGTCCTCCAACAGCGGAACGAGGGTTAATAAACCAAATTTCTACATTTAATTGACATATGGTCTCTACTCAAAGCATAGAGCATTATTGGAACATGACTATATAATTTATTCACACACACATGCACATATATACATGCACATGCACACACACATACACACACACACACACACACACATATATATATATATATATATATATATATATATATATATATATATATAATCAAAAAAATGGATATATAATCCAAGGGAATAATCACAAATGCTGTTTATTTTTTTCGAACTCAACTTGAACTAACCCGTTATTTCCCGATGAATGTGTCAGCTGGCCAAGACAACGTAAATAGAATAAATATTTAAAGAATTGAACGCCAGTCTTACCATTGAGCTAGACAACCAGCCGGTAAGTCGAGGACAGCGGCCTATTTCTTTCATTGTTTATTCTTTTTACGCTGTCTTGGCCACATTCACCGTGTAAAAACGGGAAGTCAATTCAAATAGAGTTTCGAATGAAAAGAATATAATGCATTTTATAATTATATATACATACACGTGTGTGTGTGTGTGTGTGCATGTGTGTGTGTGTGTGTTAATCTTCTCTTTTTAATCATTCCAAAAATAAAAGTGGTGAGATCGAATTTTTATAATTCAATATTTATTTTCAAAAAGTGCTCAATGTATTGGACAACCGTAACCCTCAAAGAAGGAGGGGGTTGTATCCTTCTTTTATAAGTGCATATGTTTGTTCGTGTATCTGTTTGTATGTTCCAGCGCTCCTGGCCATACAGTTTTGTCTATTGACTTGAAAATTAGCATCAGTACTCCACTTGACCGTTTCTAGAAGAACATTTGATTTGGGGGGGGAAAAGCTTTTTTGAACTCTTCGGGCCTTACTCTAACAGGTTTATTTGGAAAAAAACACTCAATTTCCCGTGGAAAACGCCATTGTAGTCATTAGTAAAATTTATTTTGACCATATCTATTATTCAATGGAAGTTTTTTTCTACATGATTTAAATGTAGACCCAACGGTTATTCAATTATTGACAGTGATGTCGAGTTAGTTGAGTTTTAAAACCAAACAAGGACAGTATCGTAATTTTTTTAAAATGGATATATATAATCCGATATCCATTTCTTAATACATAACTGTCGCACAGAAAGAAACGAAAAGACCAAAAATAAACGAGATGAGAATTTGGAGTGAGAACAGTTTTTTGAGCCTTTGCATTACCGGCGTCTGTTTAGCTCAATGATAAGAGTAACGCCAAGTTAAAGCAGCAATCGGTTGCACGCAGGTTTGATCAGATAAGAGTTCATATATAATATAATGCATTTTATAATCATATATATAAGTGTGTGTGTGTGTGTGTGTGTGTGTGCGTGTGCGTGTAATCATATATAGAGATATCTGTGTGCAATTATTATTATTAATGATGAGTTGTTTTATTTGTATTTCCCGCGCCCTGATATTAATAGGTGTTGGTTACCTGGACATGTAATAACTTGCAAATTAGTCTTGCAGTTCTTTACTAAAGCAGCAGTTTTCCTACTTCCCCACCGTGTTTTTTTAGATCTCTTTACTAAGCTAAGCCGAGTAAATACTAGCAAGAATACTTGGTGTTGCCTAGTGAAAGATATCTTCAAAAAGAAAACACAGGAAAACAAATGATATTGTATAGAGATCTCATCAAAAGGAAAAGTGAAATTCATTTTGACCCCCAAAAGGGGAACTGAATCCCCACCCCAATTATGACTCTTATAAGGGAAATGTAACCCCAATTCTGATCCCTAAAATGAAAAAAAAAGTTTCTGTTCCTTATCTTCACCCCGATAGGGAAAAAAGAGCCCCCTCCTGATTTTGACCCCTAAAATGGAAAAAAAATACCCCCACCGAATTTTGACCTCTAAGAAGGGAAAACGACCTTTAAAAAGGGTCCCCAGATTTTGGCATCAAAAAAAAAAAACTCCTCCGATTCGGCTCTCTAACAGGAAAAGCCCCCCCCCCATATTTCGACCTTTGAAAGGGGAAAATGTATCCCTTCACTTTTAACCACTAAAAGTGAAAGGTTTCTTCGCTTTTGACTCTTAACGAGATTACCTATTTCTTTGCTAAACATTTCCCCCCTCTCGTGAATATATAAACTCTCTCTCTCTCTCTCTCTCTCTCTCTCTCTCTCTCTCTCTCTCTCTCTCTCTCTCTCTCTCTCTCTCTCTCTCTCTCTCTCTCTAATTATTCGTTCTAAATATCTTTAATGCAAAGAGAGAATTATTATTTGCACAATTTGATAATGGAGAGGAATTCAACTTTATATTTAATCCAAAAAAAAAGCTTCTTCTTTTTTAAAATAATCAATGTCTACACCGTATTTTTTTTTTAATTATCCTATCAAATTTCCAAACAAAAAAATTGAAAGATTTACGGTGTTGTGTAAGAGAATAGGAGGGAAACACGTAAATCTCTCTCTCTCTCTCTCTCTCTCTCTCTCTCTCTCTCTCTCTCTCTCTCTCTCTCTCTCTCTCTCTCCTCTCTCTCTCTCTCATATAAATAAACATTCTTCCTCATACAACCTTTTTTTAAACATCACCTTGGACACTTACAAACGCCTTCCACATCACAATCCTGTCATAACTCCTGTACATAAGTTATGAGTTCAGTTTACCATAATACTTTTATTGTTAATTGAAACCCTCTCCTCCCAAAATCTCGATGGTGTTGGAGTTTTCCAAAAAAAAAAGAAATAACCTACGTTTGATTCAGAGGTTAAGTCATTATGCGAGTGAAAATTCAAACCCTTGGGATTTTTAGTTTGGCCAAGTTCTTTCTCTTTCAGTAACCTTCTACATAAGAGTTCGAAAGATATCTGCTCCTCTGTACGATTTTCAGCACTTTGAACCTGGTCTCCCCGTTTGTATCTTATCACTAACGGAGCCAAATTCTCGAAAGCACGTCAACAAATGACCAATCATTGACTTTGGTGGTAGTGCCTACATTCTAAAATAACTGCAATATGCTCTTTGGGTTGACAACGTTAAAGGTATTAACAGTAAAATTATTTTACTTCGTTGCTCACATGTACTTTTCCATCATTATTTCCCAGGGCTCCCTTTATATATCTGAGAAGATGAAAAGACAAAAAAAATATTGAAATAGAAAAATTCAAGATCGATTAAAAAACTCGATTTTTGCACTAAACTTATTTCCAATTGATTTTCCAAGTTGATCCCCTTTGTCTTATGTTCTATTCACAGTGCAACGTATTTACTCTCAAACCCTACGAGAGAAAGTTGTGACACAAGGTCGTTTTTAATGTGGGGTCCCAGTTACGGGATAGCTGCAAAAGCTGCTCCAGTCCCAGTAACTAGTGTCACAAGGGCGTCAGGGCTAGCCCAACCCATTCCTTTCAAGTACGATGGGACGGCGAAGTGCTCCCTCAAGATTGGCCTGAATGATATTTTGAGGCCACAGGACGAATTCTAAGCCTCTTGCACTTTGAAATGCCGAGCCTCAGTAATCCATCTTCGGCTACGGCATTGCACCGGCGCTAAATCAAATAAATTAACCAAACACTTCATGATATAGTTCTAGTCATATCAAAGAGGCGGGATCAGTTGGTTTGCATAAATTGAATTTCTAGCCTCTATGATAAATTTTAAAGGGATTATTTTTGTTATTTACAAGTTTATAAATAAGATGCAATGTGGCGTAAAAAAAGAAAATAATCCCCTTTTCTTCGCTCACTCTATCTTCACTTCCGTATGAAAGCTAAGAACCAATTCAAATTCAGTCAAAATGGAGAACTTCTTGGCATTCAGAGAACCGTCGACTTTCGTTGCAGTTAATATTACACGTTATTCTACTGATCATTTGTTAAAAGTGTATGTCATTAACAAAAAATCATATAATATTTTCCACAATAATTGATTCAAGTCATAGAAAATGGAAACATTTTCTCTTCTAAGGGACATTACTCTGATTCATATATTTGTATATCACGAAAGTTACATCCCTTGCAATTAGATGAGGCCATTGTCGAAATTTGTTCTCAACATTAACAAAAAATCATATAATATTTTCCACAATAATTGATTCAAGTCATGGAAAGTGGAAATATATTCTCATCTAAGGGAGATTACTCTGATTCATATATCTGTATATTGCAAAAGTTACGTCCCTTGTAATTAGATGAGGGTCATTGTCGAAATGTGTTCTCAACGCTCAAAATTTCAATCTTCAGCCTCGGTCTCGTGTATGTTGAATTAAATTAACATATCCTTCTCTCTTTTCAACTTTTTCATATCTTCATTTATAATAGTATAAAAGAAGTAAGTTTTTTTCATCTTATGCAGCTTGTGCTTCTCAGCTTGGACAATCAGTGCTTAACAACTGTTATCGGTCAGTTATGTTATTTATTTACAGATGTCATATTATATCGAGATAGTGTATCCTGTTTTCATAAAATGTAAGGGAGATAACTCAAGTCCTGCTGGGCCGTTTATAAAATGAATTTATTAACATGACTTTCTTTTCATTCATTAATATATATATATATATATATATATATATATATATATATATATATATATATATATATATATATATATATATATATATATATATATATATTTATATATATATATATATATATATATATATATATATATATATATGCCCATCCGAATACATATGTCGTTAATTTGATAAAATGTGTTATTGTTACTGTTTATACTCACTGAGTTCCCATACAAGTGGTAATTTATACTGGAGATTAAGTGACAGCAAGTCTCCTCAGTGCACCAGTATTCCCCTTAGGAGTCAAGCTCTTTTCAGTAATAATTTCGTCTGAATGGACTAAATCTTCTTCCTGTCATTTCGATAGAATCTTTTGGATTGCTTAAAGTGTTCCAACTACTATGGGCACTACTGGCATCTCCATGTTCCATAATTCTTGCTGTTCTTTTGCAAGGGTTAGATATTTTTCTAGCTTTCTACCCTCTTTCAATTTTACTCTGTGGCCAATCAGAACAGCAACATTCACGATCTGAAATCTTTTTTTTATTCCATTGTTAACGATGACTGAATCTGGTTTCTGGTTTTGATTCCGTGATCTGTTTGAATCACAAAATCCCAGAAAATTTAATTTCTATTATAAGTTCTGTAAATATCATTTGATCATCTGATATTAATCCTTGGTCATTTGTAGCCAAAGATCTGCACATGACCCATAATAATTTAATTGATAATAATACCACTATCTCTTCGCCTCCAAGTGCAAAAAGAATGGCCCAACCAAAAAGTTCCTGACCAAACGCCTCCTTAAAATGGCCACATTTGCGATAGGGATGGCCAATCCAAAAAGTTCCTGACCAAACGCCTCCTTAAAATGGCCACATTTGCGATAGGGATGGCCAATCCAAAAAGTTCCTGACCAAACGCCTCCTTAAAATGGCCATATTTGCGATAGGGATGGCCAAACCAAAAAGTTCCAGACCAAATTTTTTTTTTTAAAGGCTGCATTTGTAAAATGCAGCGACGCTTTCCTTCCTTTTTTTAGTAAAATGATACTCATGTCCATTTTGTAACGAAGTAAGTTTTAATTCAAATAAACTTAGTTTTTCGTGTCTTTTCTCATATTGCATGATATCAGTTGTGACTTTCTTGCGTGACATTTTGTCATAAGTCTTTTGCGTCCGATCAACCTTTTGTTGAGATCTTAATGAAAGCTTAAAATTTTGGTACTTGATTTATTAAGTATAAATTACCTAATGAAATAGCTTGAGGCTCTTGGATGCTGATCCATACATAAATAACCCCTGATTTTTCACAGGTATATGCTAGTTAAAAATTAAAATCCCCAGCAGACAAACAGATGAAATTGAAGAAAAATCAAAAAAATATACCAAGACCTCGCCTGAGAACTAAAAATACGTTGGAATGAAAATGATTAATTAATTCCTGAATTCCATTTATGAACGAATTATCAATTGCCAGAAATATGATACTCAGCCAAATTTGTTGTTCCTTCACCCGGAGACTAATATTGACCTACACACGATGCATGTAATAAACCAACGATTTCGAGACCAAAAGTCAAGGGTCAACCTATACACGCGTGCTCATAGACAGAGGAAGGTAAAAAAAAAACTTACAAAGAGGAATATAAAACCTTTTATTTCTTACATAGTTGAAGCAACGACATTGAAATTTCACGAAGAAGTTCAAAAGTCCGACTGAGAGAGCTCTTCAAATTAAGTATAAAAACATGAAGAATTTTTTCTCTTTCATGGAAGAAAAAGCTTGGGTTGCGTTCTTGAAGCAAAAAGAATTGAATTTCTAGTTCTCAGGGAGACGTCCTCAAGGCCTGAACCTCTCCATTGCACTTAAAGGTAGAGTCAGAATCAATCTCTGATGCCTGAGACGTCCTATGGTTGAGAAGCGACAGAACTAGACAATATCTGGTACTAGTCACATTCACACGGTAGTATCACATTCTGCCCTCGTTGGGAGGCGAATAAATATCGTCTGCTGACATGTCCGCTCAAAGTGTTGAACGATTGGGACAGGCTCACAGATGGATCAAGAAATATATCAAGTAAGATGTGTGCATTTTATTAAAGGGCTTTCCATCCTACATCTTCTATCTCACTAACAATGCCTTTGTATGCCTGCTCAGCCGGACTCTCCAAAAATGGAGCGACTACTGCTTAACAGCTTGAAAAGCCAACGAGTCAGCCTCTTGTAAATATTTACTCAACACGACTTGTATGGATCAACGCCTGCTACAAACAGCAAACAACGCAGCCGGAATTACAATAATCGTGTCGACATTGTAAAACTGGTTCTATTTACCTCTCTGTCATTTTTTCTATATCACTGCTTCATGTGGACGAATCAATTTACAGTCGTGAATGCCATCTCACAATGTCGATGAATATACCAACCAGTCGAGTGGTCGAGCTATTTCCATCTCGGAAAAGATCATTTTATGTCAATTTCAAACACTGTAACAAGATTGATCGCTGGGTCTATTTTCTATGGTACGCTGGCCTCTAACTCAAGCTTGATCCAATTTTCAATTCTTTACATATGAACAGGCTTCAATGGAACAAATCTGTTCGTTTATAGATCAGTCTGCTTATCTATCTATATCTATCTCGATCTGTTCATTATATCACGATCAAGATAGATAGATAGATAGATAGATAGATAGATAGATAAGTGGTCAGGTGAGTAATGTCTTTTGGCAGCATGCTGTGTTGGGAATGATCAATCAAAAAATTGCAATAAGGGAGTGATCAAAGGATATGTTAGACTTTATTATCGTGAATTAGTCAGACACTTGAATTTAAGAATTTTGAATTTTGAAGACATAAATAAACAAAAGAGGGGGGGTGATGCTATGACGTCATGTTTTGTCAACTTGCGTTTAGGTGTTCTCTGGATTTTTTGTATAACAATGAATTTCTGTTATGAAAAATATTGTCAAACTCCGACTATTGAGTTTTGGCTTTATTTTCGTTTGTCTCAACAATGGCTATGACCTCAGCAAAAACCAGTGACGTCATGATTGCTCGAATAAGAGTTACGTACGCAAAAGCTGATGACGAATTCACTCTTTCAACTCAAGTTGACTTGTCTTATTTAAACTAAAATAGGACCTAGAATGGGATGCGTGGTTCTGGAATAATATTGTATGGAAGAATGATTTCTCTTTTGTTTACCTTTTAGATTTTGATAAAGTGAGATTCTGACCGTAGTGCAGCCAAGCTTGTTTTGCTAAAAAAAAAAAAAATACTGAAATCTTTGATCCAAATTCTGTCAATTTTGAAAGTGTATAAGGATGTTAAGAATATCTTCTTTTTTTATTTTCAAATGCATCGGACTCTTTTATGCCTAAATAGAAAATGCAAATATAAATAATAAAATACAGACACGTCCGCTTACTGACACGTTTGACCTGGTTATTTTTTGTAAATGATATCGTTAATTTTATCACATTGATCAATTCCTAAGAAAACAAGTCTGGTCAATCACTCAGTAGAAAACTTCATACGACCGACGTCTTTATGCTGTGGGGTGATCAATTAATAAATTGGAAATGGGTGCAATCAACGAATAAGTTTGTTCTTGCGCCTTTCGTCGGTCAAGGATCTCTGAAGAAAAGTCAGAATTTTCAAATGCTTGAATGGGCACAAACTAAGGGATACATTTAACACAAACTTACATTATGAATTGAACCCCTCATTAAAAACCTGCTTAGTTGAGGACTTTCGGGAAAAAAAAGTTTTTTTCCAGACATGCAAAGGAA
>OY735207.1:61820887-61825887 GCA_963457665.1 Thysanoteuthis rhombus
TTGTGATGTCTATCGGTTATCTTTTATTCTTGCAACATGGCCTGCCCATTGCCATTTAAGATTTTTAATAAATTCTATGTCTTGGACTCCCATTTTGTTCCTGTTATACTGTGCTGTCTTGTAATCTCTCCATGTAAGGTTGAACATGATTCTCTCATGTGCACGCTGCATGCTTCTCAGTTTGCAGGTCTATCTCTTTGTTAGATTCCATGTTTCAGCTCCATAAGTGAGTATCGGGAGAATGCATTGGTTGTATCCTCTTCTTTTTTACGTTTTTTACTCTTTAGGTATTTAATCCGGCGTAGGCGGGTACTTCAGCTAGTAAATGTGAATTGTGTGTGTGGCTGGATGGGTGGATGGGTGATCGAGTGTGTGCGTATGTGTGTGTATTAGCGGTAATATCAGTGTGACCCATGTATGCATATGGATACAGCGCTGCGTTTATATATTGAGATGTACGTATTCCAGGGTGGGCCACTTTGTGCGTGTGTTTGCCATGTTAGTGGTCGATTCCGGTGAGGGGAACGGGGGAGTCCTGTGCCAGGTGGCCCGGGCGTTGCGATACACTGACTAAAAGTGTGCGCTGTCCGGAGCTAGAAGGATAAGGGTCGGGGGGGGGTTGTGGAAGAGGGATGGAGGAATAAAGCGACGGGTTTGGGCCGGTCGAGCCAACCCGGAAATATACAAATACAAAACCTGATAGACAGGTTTGACTTTTTTTTTTCAAGTGAACTGGTAAATAAACGTGGTTCAATCTTTGAGAGAGAAAGGAAAATAGGTGGTCGCCTGATGTTATTGTTAAATATGGACGGTATTGAATGAGATGGCGACCGGTTCAGCTAGGTTAAGGATTTGATGGGAAAGGAATTGGCGAGAATGGGAACTAATCGAGAGAGAATGGAGGGGGGAGAAAGGGTGAAAGAGGGGTGATCATGGAGATCCAAAGGAGAGTAAGGTGTGAGAGAAAGTGTTCAAGAGGGAGTTGTAATGTTTTAAGAGGGAAAGAAGACAGAGGGAATAAATTAATGGAAGTAAGCAAAGGGGGGAAGAAAAAGGAAAATCGAAAATGAATGCAATAAAAGAACAGAGGCGGTTAGATAGATAGATATGGACAGACCAAGATAGATAGGGAGATAGATAGATAAAAAAGACATAGATAGATAGATAGATAGATAGATAGATAGATAGATATGGAAAGACATAGATAGATAGATAGATAGATAGAGATGAGGGAAAACGTTAGGGGAATATCTGATCAAATCTAGAAATAAAGAAACAAAACTAATAAAAGAAGAGAAGAAACAAAAATTAAAAACCTTTAAAACAAAAGCGATTGATTTAGAAGAGAATGAGACAAGCCTGACTGCTGCAGGCTCAGACTCTACCCTAACTTCTATTCCAACTGAATACGATTACTGCCACTTTTGTATTGCATATACAACAAATAATAAAAATATGTGTGGATTTTTTTCGGGGGTGGTGTATGAATGTATTTATTTATCAAAATGAAATAAGCGCAACGGAAGATTGCACTCAGGCAACAGGAGTTTATTCAGTATTAAATAAAAATTCGGTATCAAAAGAAGAGGAAATAGAAACATAACTTTTGCCAGCAATTATTCGTTTGATCATTTATCAACAGGCTCCACAAGGAGCACGGTGTATTAATCACTAGATCAACCCTGAAATATAAAAGCTTGAAAACTTCCGAATGAGAGATCGACAAATGAATAGAGAAAGAAACGAGAGAAAAAAAAAACGTTATTCTCATTAGAAACTCTTTTTGAACCGACATCGTATTTTTTACATAAGTCAGTCGGCCTGAATAGAATGAACAATCTAAGAAATTGGCTCAGTGGTGAGAGGGGCGTCGTGTTAAGACGGCCTCCTGTTGGGCACCGGTTCATTTCCTGCCACAGCCCATTTCTTTGATTGTATATACATATTAGTGGTTCCTACAATCTTGGGCAATGATAAAATAATCGGTTTCTCATTGAAATACTTATGTGCAGTACATTTTCATTTAAACAAACCAATGTTTATTTGAATGGCACTGTTCTTAGGGCATTTTATCCTTTATATACAGTGTGCCACGACTCAGATGAAATTTACCAAATCTCAAATAAATTCATGGACATAATCTTTTAATGAATCATACGTGCGTGTTGCCTTATATTAAGTCATACATGAAGTCAACTCAACAAAATTGTTTCGAAAAGGGTTAAAATTAACTGTGTAGATCAGAGATACCAATCGGCTAATTGTTATGAAAACTTCAAGACTGTAGCTATTTCATTGCCTAGTTGGAAATTTTATTGAATTTTTTATAGAAAAATATTGTTGATTGCTTTTACCCAAACACCGACGGAATTTACAAGGCATTTCATTTAAAGCTGCTTGTGTGGCAATTTTGAGTTCATGTACTGTATTGAATTGCTTCCCAATTTCAAAAACATTCCTTGCCAACTATTCACATGCATTTTCAATGATATTGAGATCGGGGTTGTTGGCCGTCCAGGCCAAAACGTTCACACCTTGCCCTTGGAGAAGATGTCGGGTAACTCTTGCAACATGAATAATGCTGGAACATGAACTCCGAGCCATCAATCCGAACACATAAAGCTGCTATATTCGCCTTTCTTAGCAGTCCCATGTATACTCACATTGGAGTGCCATCTTTCCGCCCAAATCAAACAGCAGCCTATATCACGGACACTCCAACCACATTAGCACGATTTGAAAAGGTTTCCTTTGATAATTTTGACAGTAATATCAAATGCTATGTGGGCCATCCAGGTTGAACTTCTGGTCTGGGTAGAGGGCCTGAACCAATTTTCATCCCACGTCTGATTAAGTCTTGCAAATACCAGTTTGCGTTTTTTGTGGATAATTTCCAGAGCTAAATGCTGTAATTTTCTTCCGTGCCTGGATTCTGACCTCTTTGTAGTTTGAACTTGAACCCCTGTTTTTGAAATCAAACGAGACATTGGGATTTTGCCGTAGGCCACTGATAAGTGCTTCATCATAACGGTTGGGCATCATTTTGGCTCTACCATCTCTATCCTTAGCTCCATATTCATGTGGATCAAGCAAATGTTTTCACGACTGTCTGACCTCGATGAATATATTCAGTTATTTCACATTCTGAGAGTCACGAATGCTGAACTCCAAAAATCTTACCTCGTTCAGAATCGAACAGCTTCGGTCTCTCTCCCATACCATGAAAAATTAACACTTTTTTTTAAGCAACAACAGTAATCGAAAAGTTGAATTTTGAATCCTTTATCAACAAGTTTAAAGTTTAGTTGTAATGTAAATTTTCAATTACTAGAATTCCCTTAAAACTGCTCAACTGATGAACATAGCTCTAATTTTTTGTCGGTGCTTTTTGTTCATTCCAGATAAAAATGAATTTATTCAATCTTTTTAACTGCCCTTTGAAATTCAGTGATGCACTGCATATGGCAGGACAGCTGATGAGAGATAACGAGACACACTCAGAGGATAGGTATAAATAGAACTGGCTGGGGCAAGGCTACAAGTGTAGGAGCATGGTCAGTAACTAGATTGATGACCTTTGAGAAAACATAACGACCCTTTGACAAAGCCGGAAGTGGGTCTTACAAACGATTGCTCATGTGTACCTAAACCGGCGACATCCTTGATGAGGAGGATAATGATGCATACTAAGCTTGGTTTAGGATGGCACAAGGAAACTACTATTGAGGTGTACCCAGTGAGGATGCAACTCACTATACTAGCAAGTTGGCTTGTAAAACAAGGGTGTTCACCATCGTAAAACGTTAGTCACCCTAGATAGATGAATGAATTGAAAAAAATTATTTTTACTTGAAATTCAGTGACAAAAAAAAGAAAGAAAAAAGAGAGAGAAAGAAGGAGGGGGAAAAAGAGAAGGAAAAAAGAAAGAAAGAATGAAAAAGAAAGAATGAAAAAAAGAATGGAAAAAGAAAGAAATATGTGGGACCTGTTCTTTAGAGAATGCAAGTGATGAGGAAGAAGAAAGTCGGAGCTAAGGTGTGAGTGAGTGAGATAGAAACAGTGGAAGGCTGGGGTCGAAAGAGAGGACAAACGAGCCAGATAACAGCAATTGGGGAGGGGAAGAGAGCAGGGTGGGGAGAGCAGGGAGACTGGGAACATCAGCCACGTGGATAAACGAGAGTTGAAAAAAAACGTCAATGAGACATGAATGACGTGGAGGAACGGTAAAGAAATTAGCCGACAATGTGCAGACGAAGAAAAAAGGAGCCAATAAAAGAGGTATTCTGATTTATCTATTCATTCTCTCTTTTGATTATTTCTTTGGCTTAAATTGGTGATTCGACGGTCGAGATTAGGGCGGTGGACGTGGTGGGTGAGGATGGTAGTGGTGGTGGTGCGTTTTTGCCAATTTGCAAGTATAAATTATGTTTCTTCGTGTGTGGTCGTGCGCATGCGCAAACCAACAGGTTTCAACTTGGTGGAGAAATAGAGTTGAACACAGAACAGAGCGTGAACTTTTCTATCCCTCTCATATCATCATTAACCACTTCTCGCTTGCTCATTAAACGTATATATACCGTTTCGTTAACTATCAAATGTTTGCATGCATACAACCGCCACATACGTCTATCGTACCAAATAGATAGATAGATAGAGAGAGAGAGAGAGAGAGAGAGAGAGAGAGAGAGAGAGTGTGTCATGAGTGTTTCTGTCTGTGCGGCCAAAATAGTAGCGTATTTGCTTTTTACGTTCGAACCTCAAGAAAATGTCGGTACTTCGGATGCTGATTTTCTAAACAAGTCAGCAGACTAGCTAACTATACTGATGTGTCAAAACTAACTAAATTGATGTGTCAAAACATTAGAGACAGTTACTTAATAATGCGTAGTTCTCCCCTTCGCCTGAATAATAATCTTGAATGGAGTTGACGATGTTTTGGAGTCGTTGCGGGGATATACCTATCCAGGCATATTCCAAGGCTGTCCATTACTGGGTAGTGT
>OY735207.1:61828387-61830887 GCA_963457665.1 Thysanoteuthis rhombus
ACCCCCCCCCCCAAAAAAAAGATTTCAAGTGAAGAATCACCCTAGAATGACAAGCCTTTGGCAGATCAAGCTCAACCTTCAAAAACAAGAAGATCCCAATAATCCTAAAAAGAAGGGTATACAACCAATGCATCCTCCCAATAGTCACTTATAGAGCTGAAACATGGAACCTAACCAAGAAACCTGCAAAGCGAGAACCATGCAACGGGCACATGAAAGAATTATGCTAAACCTCACATGGAGAGATCACAGGACAGCACAATGCATCCGGTAGATGACAGGAGTCAGGAACATCATAAAATCCATTAAAAACTCAAATGTCAATGGGCTGGCTATGTCGTAAGAATGGCGGACAACCGATGGACATCGTAACTTACAACATGGATCCAAGGGATCACATGTGCAACCGAGGCCGGCAGAGTATTAGATGGAGAGACGAGCTCCGCAACTCCCACGATAGAGAAGTGTGACGAATCCTGGGGAAGGTCTCTGTCCAACAACTGATGATCATTATGATGAAATATTGAGAATGCCAGCCTTTTAGCTCCATTGGTACCGTCTGTACGCTTGACATATAGCCAGTCAGACAGACCCACATGAAAACTGACAAAACCTATTTTACAGTTTTTGTGATAGTTTTGGTTGACGATTTCCTGGTAATAATAGGATTTCCCACGTGACAATGCATATTGGGAAGTGATTTGTCTCAATTTGAATGTTCAAGACAGAGGATCATGGGGGGGGGGGCAATTCCCTCCCCAACGAATTCGGGCAATTTCAGCCCTTTAACTCCATCGGTGTAGTCCATGTGAGTGATACATAGATACATATACACACAGCCAACGAGACAGCTAAACCAACTGAAGAAAAATAAGCTGATGTCGGCCATGTTGGATTCTGACAGTTTTTTGATTGACAGTTTGTAATATTGTGAAGAGAGAGAGATGGGGAGTTCATGTGCACTTAACGTAGGAAGATGTTTAAAATGGTAATTTCGATTAACTTCAATATCTTTACAGATATACTTCACTACCATCACCACCATCACAATCAAACTCTTACTTTTTAGATGTATCCAACATCTCTATACGTCACTTAGTCTGTACCCAGTTAAATGACGCCATTTATTCTTTTTTTCAATCAATTTTCGTGATATTGAAAGAATATCTGTGGTTTCCCTTTCGGTAATACGTTTGTTTTGTTTTTGTTTTGTTTTGTTTTTTTTGCTTTTCTGTCATCAAAGAACAATTATTTACTCTCTCTTGTCATAAAGTTCACGAGTCGGGAAGGCATGAGTCGTATATACCTGGACTTCTGGCAGGATTCTAGAAGTGTTCATGCACAATTCTGTAAGAAGGTTTGTTGGTCCCCAGTCAACTGAGGTCATCAAAACAATATTTTATTCTTTCTTTATCAATTCTCGTCATAGATATAAAATTATGTCACCGGTGTTTACAAGCGAGGGATTATAGACTAAAATTGTTTTTGTTTTTTTTTCAAATATAATTGATATGATTTATAGTTTTCCTTCTGGTGCCCCCCTTATCCGCAGTTTCTCTTCCAGTGGGCCCCTTATCTGCGGTTTACCTTTCAGAGACACTCCATCTATCCGGTTTCGCTTTTAGCGGTACGTGAACACATCATTAGAATTCCGTTCTTGTTATTACGATCCTATTTTTCAGATTGTCAAACTCCTACTATTGTTGGAGTTGACTATATTTTCTTATCCTAACAACAATGATGCCAAGTTTAGATTTCCAGTGAAAAGGTTAAAAGAAATTAAATGACGAATAGATAGAGACGAGAAAAGAGAGAAACAGATCTTATTCCGACGACACCAATCCACGAAAGGTAGAAAGAGATTATTAAATAAAGATAGAGAGAGAGGGGGAGAGACGGAGAGATAAATAGAAAAAGAGAGAAATGAAGTAGAGGAAGAGAAAATACGAAGCTATGAATGCTTGACCGAATTATCTGGTGTCGCTAACCAGGCTTTTTTAAAATTGGAATCTATTACTTTTTTCTATTCTTCTCACCCCTAACTGTTTCTATTGGAAATGTACACACAAACTCTCCACGGTGAGTCTGCAATTTTTTTTTGTTTTGTTTTCAGATCATTCGGACAAGTGGCTAAATTATTAATTTTTTTTCTCATTTCTGTATTTGTCACGTGTACAGACTGCAATAATGAAGTCAGAGTGAAGTTCGACCCTGTAGCAGTTAGGCTTGTCATCTCACTGAAACCAAAATTTTGAACTCTCACTAATGGCATCATTGAATTTTAGAACAGATTCCTTTTTTCCATGAAAACATAGAAGGTGCGACGATTGAATAACGAGACTGGGGTTTATGTAAGTCAAACCACAGCATGCATCACGTGCGAATCACGTGGTTTGCATCGGCAGATGAGCAAGCAAAAAATAACCCCTGAAACTTTCAACCCGTTCGTGTCTTCAGTTCGATGTGACGCATTTACGAAGCGTACGTGTTTTATGATGTG
>OY735207.1:62502459-62687459 GCA_963457665.1 Thysanoteuthis rhombus
CAACCCATCACATTGATCCTTCCAAAGCATCCTGAAGACCCAGGCAAACACCCTGACCAGCAGGTAACCCCTACATCAACCCACACACACACTCTACCAAAAAATGAGGAAAGCCCCCTACCACTAAATATGGAAGGAGGGTTAGAAAACCTGATTCCAACACTAGTAAGCAGTTTAGAAAACTTACTAAAACACTATTACACACCATCATAATACTAAACTGAACAACCCTCACCACACAGAACACTAATACACACAACTCCTACCATTAATATCCTCACACCCACATCTTAGACACATTCAATAATGGAAGCTTCAAAGCCACCTAGACCCATAGGAAAAACTTCACCTTAGCCTGTTATAACCCCTGTCCAACTCATAGCCAAAACATTTTCAGAAACATTTTCAGTAACTTTTAAGGTTGATACCTATGTAGCTCCTTGACCCCACCACCCCTCCTTCTACACTATCCCAAACATACCAGAAAATCCACCTCCACAACACTACCCCCTACCTTGACACACTCTGCCCTCCCCAAGACAAACTGCTGCTGCTTTACCAAAATCCCAATACCTGCTGGTCATTATTACATTCAGCAGGAGGCATCTAGTAGCCCTGACAACAAAACTTACCCACAATGCATAGCCTCTGGCAGTGGACTCTGGTTCCACATGGTACATTTTAATTCACACTCACACAACACACACCACTGATGATGGGAGAAATCCCGAAACATGTATGGACTATTGACATATAAGGATTAATAAACCTTACCACCAAAAACTTCACTCCCGAGTCTGTCTCACTCTCTAAAGTACACATTATATATATATGTATATATATATATATATATATATATATATATATATATATATATATATATATATATACTATATATGTATATACTATATATACATACTATATATATACTATATATATATACTATATATATGTATATATATATATATATATATATATATATACTATATATATATAATGTATATATTATATATATATATATACATACTATATATATATATCATATATATATATGTATACCACATATATTTATATATACTATATATATGAATACCATATATATATATATACACTATCCATATAGTATATATATATATACTATATATATATATATATACTTTATATATATATGCTATATATACTATGTATATATATATATAATATATATATATATATACTATATATATATAATATATATATATATATACTATATATATATAATATATATATATATATATACTATATATATATATATACCATATGTATATATACTATATATATGTATTTATACTATATATTTTTACATATACTATATATATAGTATATACATTTAGATATTATATAAATATACTATATATATACTATATACATTTAGATATTATATAAATATACTATATATATATATATATAGATAGTATATATATACTATATATATATATGTATATATATATATATATAGTATATATACTATATATATATATATACATATATATACTATATATATATATATATATATATATACTATATATACTCTATACATATATATAGTATACATATATATATACTATATATACTCTATACATATATATATATATATAGTATATATATATATACTATATATACTCTACATATATATATACTATATATAGTATATATATATACTTTATATATATATACTATGTATATAATCTCTCTCTATATATACTCTATATATATATTATATATATATATATATACTGTATATATATATACTATATGTATATATACTGTATATGTATGCTATAGATATTTATACTATATATATACTATATATATATATATATATATATATGTATATATATATATACTATACATATATGTATATATAATATATATATATATATATATATATATATATATATATATATATATATATATATATATGTATACTTTATATATATACTATATATATGTATTTTATTTCACATATAGGATTTTGAATATTCATGAATCATGTTTTTATATATATCGGGGACTGGATATATTATTGCATAGAATGATGATAATTTGCATTTTGTTCTATTGAAACTTCTTTCAGCCTGATTCCCTGTTATTAAATCGTGAAAACACCATTTTGCTCGTGCGATGTAAATTTCACGCGAATAAAAGGAAATAATACAGTTTTTTGCTTAAAAATGTTAAAATATCAAAAATAAATTTTCAGTATAATATAAGCACGCCATTAAGAAATCAGGGGTCAGATAAATCAGAAGTGGACACGATGGAGATTTTTAGGATAGTATTTTGGGTGTGTGAAAGAGTAGCAGTGAACTCCACTGGTACGTGGGAAGAATCCATAGACTATTCAAATTCTGGGAACATAATATGAAACTTTTCAATGTACTCGTGGGGACTGTGAACAGAAGGAACACCTTTCATTTTCTGAACAGCAAAGACGTTGACAAAATTTTGCGACAGAGAGTTCAAAGTCAATAAAGACATTTAAAACCAACTAGATCAAGTGGTTAACCACCTTCAGATCAAGCTGAACCTTCAAAAACAAGTCGATTCCAATAATTCTAAAAAAATAAGTATACAACTCATGCATCCTCCCAATAGTCGCTTATGGAGCTGAAACATCGAACCTAACCAAGAGACAGACTTGTAAACTGAAAAGCATGTAACGCGTACATGAGAGAATCATGCTCAACCTCACATGGAGATACCACAAGACAGCACAGTATATAAGGAAGAAAACGGGAGTGAGACATTATAGAATATATTAGAAAACTTAAACGCCAATGGGCAGGCCATGTTCCAAGAATGACTGACAACCGATGGACGTCACGACTCGCAACATGGATCCCCAAAGATCCCATGCGAAAATGAGGCCAACAAAATACAAGATAGAAGGATGAATTGGACAAATTTTGAAAATACAGGCTCTGCGACGCCCATAATAGAGAAATGTGGTGAATCCTCTATGTCCAACGACGGACGTTAAAAGAATGATGGATAAATTCTTCGAGAATCCGGATATGTTGTATGACAATTTCAAGGCGGAAATTGAAGTAACTAACAGAAGTGAGAGACATTGAAAGAAGTTTGAAATCTGTGAGTCCTTTGGAAAGGATCCATCGTGGGACAGAGTGGAAATCATCTCTGATTATCTGATTAATTTTCTTTAGTTATCTATGTCCAACGAAGGACACTAGGTTGATGACGAATCTGCACTTGGTGAATATCTCAGCATAGAACTGATTCACGATGACTTGCTTGCGAGATCATATTGCCAACCGTTGCGAAACTGTGAATGCTGATGACCTTCATTGGATTCATGTAAGATCTGATAGCGAAGTCTCTCAAAGTTAGAGAATACCGCCACACTAAAACCTACAGAGTTAATACAACAACTTGATACGAAGTGATAGCCATGGTTATATTATCACTAGAAGCTACTAGCCCATCACTGTTGCTACCTATTCTGAATTAAACTACCTTTCTTCTCTCCCCTCCCCCTTTCTGCACTCTTATTAAACTGCCTTTCTCTCTCAACTTTACATTGCCATCCTCTTAGTAAACAACCTAATTTTCTTTCTTATCTCCCTCTCCACCGTGTGTATCACCTTTGCAGTCATCATCCTAACCTGTTGTGCACATGGTAATCGTCCAGGTTCGGCTGGTGACTACGACTGATAAGTGTGACCGGCACACTGGGAGGGGTCATGAACTAGTATTACTCAGAATGCTTGAATTAATATTTTGTAGAATTCGGTGGAATCTACATGGACACTGATGAACTGGCCCTAAAAAGTTTTGATCCTCTGAGAAAATATCCCATGACCATGGGCCATTGTCGGGAAGATGCGTTGGGTGTGCAAGCAATTATTGCTAGCAAGGACTCGGCCTTTCTCAAAATTTGGTACTTGAGTTACCATACTTTCATGGACAACAGCTGGGCAAACAACTCTCAGTACATGCCTTACAAGCTCAGCAGGCTTCTGCCCGAACTTATTCACGTGGAAGGTATTTTTGCCTTTGCCAGCTTTAAAGGCAAAGTAAATGATTTCTTCAAGAAAGTAACAGATTGGTCTCAAAGGTAAGTTTCTAGATATTTTCTTATTCTGGGACTAGGACCGTGCACATCTTCATATGCATGCCTGGTTGTGAGTAATGCTAGTTAATTGATTGCATATTTTCTCATCAACTTGATCTGAGGAGAAAAAATGTTAATAATTTAAAAAAGATATATTGAATCTGCATTGAAATTGATACGTAGAATATTTGAATTTTTCAATATATACCCCCACTTATCCAAATTCGTTCGGAAATAACATAAAGTTATGATCATAATCAATTTAAAATTGGCCATCTAATAGTCCCCGGAACAATAATAACCATGAACAGATAATGACTGACCATTTAATAGCACAAAAATATATCCCTGAAAATCCTCTATAATCTTTGTTCACATCCACTCCCTTTTTGGGAATCCATTGATCCTTTTTTTACCATTTCCTCGTAACTTTACATTTGCACTCAGCCTATATGATATTGCAAGACATAGTTTACTTGAAAAACGAACTCTTCAGTATTGTTTCTTTTAAAATTACCCCTTTGACAACGCCAAAGGGCAAAACATGTTAATACAATAAACTTGATTTGAATACTACCATTATCCGTATTGTCAACTTATATAAACTTTTCATCTTGTAATGCTAAAAAAGAAAAAGCAATTTAAAATCAATTTCCATACATAGTCCGAAACATTCTAGACCATGTGCTATACAAGCCACTTTTAATCCAATCAGTATTGTTTCAACGTTTTTCTTGGTACTTGTAAGTCAATCGTTAAATGACACACCTAATATTTTGATTTAATCTTAATTATGGAGTCAGCTGTTTCACCATAGTCTTGTTTCGAGAGTATTAAAACAGGGCAGGTTTCTGCTATGGCACACACACACACACACACACACACACACACACACACACACACACACATATATATATATATATATATATATATATATATATATATATATAAGATCGGGGCCGCTCCTTTCTGCTCTTAAAGCAATGTTGAAGTTGGCCCAGTGACATAGGGACCAATTTGCCCCATGTCATGGTAAGTTGGCCCACAGTATGGGGCGTGTCGGGCCCTTATTTTCAATAAACAGAAAACAATTCATGAGAACACGGAGCAGTTAGTGAATCTTTTTATGCCTCTCTCTGCAATCCAGAAAATAAGAAACATTCAGTTGTGATGTTAACGACGTCAAGATCTTTGTACAGTGTGTAATGATATTTGACACTCCTCCAGTAGGCACAGTAAAAAAATGAAGAAAATTAAGATAGAGGGTTGCACTGCATTCCTGGAGACTATTAATTGAGAACAACAGATCTGCATAATTTCCTTGTGTCCCAGATTTGTGATCAAACAAACACAAACAGAAGAGATAACAACACTTTGACATTAATTTGTAATTTTAGAAATGGATATAATCTTGGTTTCACTTTTCATCCTTTGGAAATTTCAACCTTAAGTGTAAGGGTAATGGTCAGCGAGATAAGCTCGAAATGCAAATAATGGTTCCATAGATGCATCCTAACATTCCTTTGGTTAAAATTCCTATCATAAAGAATTAACATTGTTATCATCATTAATATTACTGATGATAATGATGATGGTTGTGATGACGGTGCTGTTGGTGATAGTGATTATAATGATCACGAGTATGATGAAGATCGTTAAATGACACACCTAATATTTTCAACAAGATCTACCAGATGCAAGTTAGTTCAGCAATGTCTCCAGCGAATCTAAGAAGGGCCCTGTCAAGCAGTGCGTGGGCAAAAAAAAATGCCTTTGACAGCACACCCTCTATTACTGTGTAGACCAGTACTAAACAGCCCCAACTGCGATAGACCTTATGTTCAAATTGTTATTGCTATCGCTTATTGTAAGATTTTTTTGAATTGGGTCACAGCCACTATTTTGAAAAATGGCCATCATCTTGAAATTTCAATGACTTGCATGTATTATCTAAATCCTCCAAAACTATGTATGATAAAAATATACTAATTACGTTCTAAATATCATATTATATCAATCGCTGATACGTAAATTCATCAAATTTTTTTAGGAATGCCTTTGGTCATAAATGTACCAAATAATATTCTTTTGTCACAAAATACACAATTCTTTGGCGAAGCTGCCCAGTATTGTATCGTATCAAAACATTTCTGCTTTATCGGTAATGAAAGACAGGCTGTGTTTAAATGATCTTGAAACATTTCCAAGTTTACATTCCCTCGAGCATTCTATTCAGTGCACATTATAAAATGTTTGCACATACCGACTACAAAATATCAGAGGGGACATTGTTCATATTCTGTTGGTCTACTCTCTTTTGTGTTTTCCAGATACGGTCTACATCTTTACATCCGTCTCCAGAATATCAAAAAATCCGATCCAGAACATATAAAGCAACTGAACAATACATACGGAGAAATCGCACGGTTTATTTATTACGGAAGCAAAAAGAGGATTACAAATCACGGAAAAACAGGATCTGTCTCGTTACAGAAAAAGATACAAAAAGCAAACAAAAATACTCATTTTACTCATTAACTGAGATAATGAATGATCAAAGACGTGCTTGTAAATTGAAACCCCAGACAAGCGAATTGTGATCATCATTACAACTTCATCTGTTTCACGTTTCCAAGGTTCAAATTACCCAGAAACACCCAAAAGCGGTCATCAACTTTGGTCCGAAGGGGGGATGATCCCAGTTTTATTTATGAGACTTACCCAACACAGGCATTACAATTCAAGAGGCTGCTGATCAATGTTGACAATATCTAGTTGTTTCTCTCCATATTTTAATTTCCATTGTGGCTAATTGAGATGTGTGCTTTTTTTTATCTGGAGAGATCACAAGACAACACAGCATATCAGAGGAGAAACATGAGTCATAGGTATCATAAGAATTCATTAAGAAACTCAAATGGTTAGACAACGCAAATGACTGACAACCGCTGGACGAAACGACTTACAACGTTGATCCCAAGAAACTGTGTTCGATATAAAATAGAATAGCGCAATGAACTAGAAAAGTTTAGAAAGTACAGGTCCCGTGATGTTCACGATAGAGAGGTCTGGCGTGTCTTGGGGAAGATTTATGTCCAACAACAGATGCTACTAGGCTGATATGAGACTGCACGAAAGTGGTCGCCCTTGTTTACCTTAACCCAAACTGAAAAGTGGCCATAACCTTAACCTACATCACGACTCAAAAGTAATAGAAACCATCATCACCATCATCAGTCTTTTATCGTCCGTTGTTGGACATAGACCTTCCCCAGGAACCGCCACAATTCACTATCACGGGCGTTGCAGAGCCTGTATTTTCTGCATTTGTGTAGTTCATCCCCCCCATCTTGTATTTTGTCGGCCTCAGTTTCGCATGTGATCTCTGGGGATCCATGTTGCGAGTCGTGACGTCCATCGGTTGCCAGTCATTCTTGAAACATGGCCTACCCACTGCCATTCAAGTTTTTTAAAATAGATATCATGATGTCTCAGACCCACGTTTTCTTCCAAATATACTGTGCAGTCTTTGCTAATCGTTATATATTATCTGGGCAGCTTCTAATGTGTCTTAAATTAATTTAGCTCTGATCTGCTATCTCATTCACTCATGATCATAATTGGGAGTCCAGTGTTACCAATTGGGATATTTAAAAAAAAATTGAATTTGAGAATGACTCCCAGAATCGAAGACATGAAAAATCACTTCTAAATTGGCAATCCTGGTATGAAACCACTACCCCAAGACATGAGGTGGGACCGCCCCAAAAGGTTGGTACTGGACCTCTACCCCCAGAATGTCTCGATTTCCGAATTCCAATGCCCGTCTTTGGGTAAGTCTCTGAGCTAAAGTTTAGATCATGTCCCCTTCTTGCCAAATCTGGCAACGCTGGTCCCAACTCTCTTTATCTAAATATTGAATAGTTTTGTACTAAAATATATTATTGTTTGCTTCGTAGTTTTGTTATCTATTAATTATACGGGTAAAAAAAGGCTGTGTTGGTTTGAAAAATAATTGGTTTTACTAGGGTGGTGGTGGTAAATGAGGTATTTAAATGTACCAAAAGTTGTTTGTGAAAAGTTTTTAAAAATATTTTTTCAAAAATTCAACCTTCTTAAACCAATTTTTTTACGTAAGGAGAGTAGTCATTCTTGTGTTGGATAAATAAAATGGAATTTTGATCGAAATCATAATTATTCATTTTTATTTACGTATTGTGACTGTAAACTTTTCTATTGCAATTGAATCAAATCGTAGCAACATGGAATACTGTATGTTACGATCTGCGATTAAAAATGAAAATCGGTGACACCGATCTGAGTTTAACTTACGGTTCAATCCTTAATGATTTGATCGAATGGTGGTACGACCTGCGCTTAGCTTGGGATGCTAATTGAATTGTCTAATGGAAAGGTACAACAGCAGAAGACCAGACTATGGGTGAAAGAAAAGTGTTAGAAACCAAAGTATAGGGAAATAAAGGTAGCAGGAACCAAAGTACGGGTAAAAAAAGAAGGTTGGGTAAAAGGAAAGTAGAAAAAACCAAGGTACGGATAGGGAAAAGGTGGTAGTAGCCAAAGTATAGGTGAAAAAATTAGTAAAAACTGAAGTACAGATAGAAAAGGTTGGTAGTAACAGAAATATAGGTAAAAGATAAGTGGTAAAAACAAAAGTATAGGTACGAAAAAAGTAGTAAGAACTAAATTTATGGTAAAAAAAGTGTTAGGAACCAAATTATAAGTAAAAAAGGTGTTAGGAAACAAATCATAAGTAGAAAAGGTGTTGGGAACCAAATCACAAGTAGAAAAGGTGTTAGGAACAAAATCACAAGTAGAAAAGGTGTTGGAAACCAAATCACAAGTAGAAAAAGTGTTGGGAACCAAATCACAAGTAGAAAAGGTGTTGGGAACCAAATTATAAGTGGGAAAGGTGTTGGGAACCAAATTATAAGTGGGAAAGGTGTTAGGAACCAAATCATAAGTAGAAAAGGTCTTGGGAACCAATTCATAATAGAAAAGGTGTAGGGAACCTAATCACAAGTAAAAAAGGTATTGGGAACCAAATCACAAGTAAAAAAGGTGTTGAAAACCAAATCATAAGTAGAAAATGTGTTAGGAACCAAATCACAAGTAGAAAAAGTGTTGGGAACCGAATAACGAGAAGAAAAGGTGTTGGGAACCAAATCACAAATAGAAAAGGTGTTGGGAACCAAATTATAAGTACAAAAGGTGTTAAGAACCAAATCACAAGTAGAAAAAGGGTTGGAAACAAAATCACAAGTAAAAAAAGGTGTTGGGAACCAAATCACAAGTAGAGAAGGTGTTGGGAACCAAATCATAATTAGAAAAAGTGTTGGAAACAAAATCACAAGTAAAAAAAGGTGTTGGGAACCAAATCACAAGTAAAAAAAATGTTGGGAACCAAATCATAATTAGAAAAGGTGTTGGGAACCAAATTTTAAGTAGAAAAGGTGTGGGGAACCAAATAACAAGAAGAAAAGGTGTTGGGAACCAAATCAAAAGTAGAAAAAGTGTTGGGAACCAAATCACAAGTAAAAAAAGTGATGGGAACCAAATCACAAGTAGAAAAGGTGTTGGGAACCAAATCACAAGTAGAAAAAATGTTGGGAACCAAATCATAATTAGAAAAGGTGTTGGGAACCAAATTTTAAGTAGAAAAGGTGTGGGGAACCAAATAACAAGAAGAAAAGGTGTTGGGAACCAAATCAAAAGTAGAAAAGGTGTTGGGAACCAAATCATAAGTAGAGAAGGTGTTGGGAACCAAATTATAAGTAGAAAAGGTGTTGGGAACCGAATCATAAGTGGAAAGGTGTTGGGAACCAAATCACAAGTACAAAAGGTGTTAAAACCAAATCATATGTAGAAAAGGTGTTGGGAACAAAATCGTAAGTGAAAAAGGAGTTGGGAACCAAATCTCAGGTAGAAAAAAGTGTTGGGAACCAAATCACAATTACAAAAGGTGTTGGGAACCGAATCATAAGTATAAAGAGTGTTGGGAACCAAATCACAATTAAAAAACGTGTTGGGAACCAAATCACAAGTAGAAAAGGTGTGTGGAACCAAATCACAAGTAGAAAAGGTGTTGGGAACCAAATCACGAGTGGAAAAAGTGGTGGGACCCAAATCATAAGTAAAAAAGGTGATGGGAACCAAATTAGAAGTAGACAGGTGTTGGGAACAAAATAATAAGTAGAAAAGGGGTTAAAACTAAATCAGAAATAGAAAAAGTGTTTGGAACCAAATCACAAGTAGAAAAAGTGTTTGGAACCAAATCACAAGTGGAAAAAGTGTTGGGAACCAAATTATAAGTGGGAAAGGTGTTGGGAACCAAATCTCAAGTAGAAAAAAGTGTTAGGAACCAAATCACAATTAGAAAAGGTGTTGGGAACCGAATCATAAGTAGAAAGAGTGTTGGGAACCAAATCACAATTAAAAAACGTGTTGGGAACCAAATCACAAGTAGAAAAGGTGTGTGGAACCAAATAACAAGTAGAAAAGGTGTTGGGAACCAAATCACAAGTGGAAAAAGTGTTGGGACCCAAATCATAAGTGAAAAAAGTGATGGGAACCAAATTAGAAGTAGACAGGTGTTGGGAACAAAATAATAAGTAGAAAAGGGGTTAGGAACCAAATCAGAAATAGAAAAGGTGTTGGGAACCAAATCACAAGTAGAAAACGTGTTGGGAACCAGATCATAAGTAGAAAAGGTGTTAACAACTAAATTATTGGTAGAAAAGGTGTTAACAACCAAATCATAAGTAGAAAAGGTGTTGGGAACCAAATCACGAGTAGAAAAGGTGTTGGGAACCAAATCACAAGTAGAAAAGGTGTTGGGAAGCTAATCACAAGTGGAAAAAGTGTTGGGTATCAAATCACAAGTAGAAAAGGTGTTGGGAACCAAATCACAAGTAGAAAAGGTGTTGGGAACCAAATCACAAGTAGAAAAAATGTTGGGAACCAAATCATAATTAGAAAAGGTGATGGGAACCAAATCACTCGTAGAAAAGGTGTTGGGAACCGAATCAAAAGTAGAAAAAAGTGTTGGGAACCAAAAGATAAGTAAAAAAGGTGTTGGGAACCAAATTTTAAGTAGAAAAGGTGTTAGGAACCAAATTATAAGTAGAAAAGGTGTTGGCAACGAAATCACAAGTAGAGAAGGTGTTGGGAACCAAATCAAAAGTAGAAAAGGTGTTGGGAACCAAATCAAAAGTAGAAAAGGTGTTAACAACCAAATCATAAGTAAAAAGGTGTTGGGAACCAAATTATAAGTAGAAAAGGTGTTGGGAACCGAATCATAAGTGGAAAGGTGTTGGGAACCAAATCACAAGTAGAAAAGGTGTTAAAACCAAATCATATGTAGAAAAGGTGTTGGGAACAAAATCGTAAGTGAAAAAGGAGTTGGAAACCAAATCTCAAGTAGAAAAGAGTGTTAGGAACCAAATCACAATTAGAAAAGGTGTTGGGAACCGAATCATAAGTAGAAAGAGTGTTGGGAACCAAATCACAATTAAAAAACGTGTTGGGAACAAAATCACAAGTAGAAAAGGTGTGTGGAACCAAATAACAAGTAGAAAAGGTGTTGGGAACCAGATCACAAGTGGAAAAAGTGTTGGGACCCAAATCATAAGTAAAAAAAGTGATGGGAACCAAATAAGAAGTAGACAGGTGTTGGGAACAAAATAATAAGTAGAAAAGGGGTTAGGAACCAAATCAGAAATAGAAAAGGTGTTAGGAACCAAATCACAAGTAGAAAACGTGTTGGGAACCAGATCATAAGTAGAAAAGGTGTTAACAACTAAATTATGGGTAGAAAAGGTGTTAACAACCAAATCATAAGTAGAAAAGGTGTTGGGAACCAAATCACGAGTAGAAAAGGTGTTGGGAACCGAATCACAAGTAGAAAAGGTGTTGGGAAACTAATCACAAGTGGAAAACGTGTTGGGTACCAAATCACAAGTAGAAAAGGTGTTGGGAACCAAATCACAAGTAGAAAAGGTGTTGGGAACCAAATCACAAGTAGAAAAAATGTTGGGAACCAAATCATAATTAGAAAAGGTGATGGGAACCAAATCACTCGTAGAAAAGGTGTTGGGAACCGAATCAAAAGTAGAAAAAAGTGTTGGGAACCAAAAGATAAGTAGAAAAGGTGTTGGGAAGCTAATCACAAGTGGAAAACATGTTGGGTACCAAATCACAAGTAGAAAAGGTGTTGGGAACCAAGTCACAAGTAGAAAAGGTGTTGATAACCAAATCAAAAGTAGAAAAGGTATTGGGAATCAAATCAAAAGTAAAAAAGGTGTTGGGTACCAAATCACTAGTAAAAAAGGGGTTAGGAACCAAATCACAAGTAGAAAAGGTGTTGGGAACCAAAACACAAGTAGAATGAGTGTTACGAACCGAATCATAAGCAGAAAAGGTGTTGGGAACCAAATAATAAGTAGAAAAGGTGTTGGGAACCAAATCATAAGTAGAGAAGGTGTTAACAACCAAATCATAAGTAAAAAGGTGTTGGGAACTAAATTATAAGTAGAAAAGGTGTTGGGAACCGAATCATAAGTGGAAAGGTGTTGGGAACCAAATCACAAGTAGAAAAGGTGTTAAAACCAAATCATATGTAGAAAAGGTGTTGGGAACAAAATCGTAAGTGAAAAAGGAGTTGGAAACCAAATCTCAAGTAGAAAAGAGTGTTGGGAACCAAATCACAATTAGAAAAGGTGTTGGGAACCGAATCATAAGTAGAAAGAGTGTTGGGAACCAAATCACAATTAAAAAACGTGTTGGGAACCAAATCACAAGTAGAAAAGGTGTGTGGAACCAAATAACAAGTAGAAAAGGTGTTGGGAACCAAATCACAAGTGGAAAAAGTGTTGGGACCCAAATCATAAGTAAAAAAAGTGATGGGAACCAAATAAGAAGTAGACAGGTGTTGGGAACAAAATAATAAGTAGAAAAGGGGTTAGGAACCAAATCAGAAATAGAAAAGGTGTTAGGAACCAAATCACAAGTAGAAAACATGTTGGGAACCAGATCATAAGTAGAAAAGGTGTTAACAACTAAATTATGGGTAGAAAAGGTGTTAACAACCAAATCATAAGTAGAAAAGGTGTTGGGAACCAAATCACGAGTAGAAAAGGTGTTGGGAACCGAATCACAAGTAGAAAAGGTGTTGGGAAGCTAATCACAAGTGGAAAACGTGTTGGGTACCAAATCACAAGTAGAAAAGGTGTTGGGAACCAAATCACAAGTAGAAAAGGTGTTGGGAACCAAATCACAAGTAGAAAAAATGTTGGGAACCAAATCATAATTAGAAAAGGTGATGGGAACCAAATCACTCGTAGAAAAGGTGTTGGGAACCGAATCAAAAGTAGAAAAAAGTGTTGGGAACCAAAAGATAAGTAGAAAAGGTGTTGGGAAGCTAATCACAAGTGGAAAACATGTTGGGTACCAAATCACAAGTAGAAAAGGTGTTGGGAACCAAGTCACAAGTAGAAAAGGTGTTGATAACCAAATCAAAAGTAGAAAAGGTATTGGGAACCAAATCAAAAGTAGAAAAGGTGTTGGGTACCAAATCACAAGTAAAAAAGAGGTTAGGAACCAAATCACAAGTAAAAAAGGTGTTGGGAACCTAATCACAAGTAGAATGAGTGTTACGAACCGAATCATAAGCAGAAAAGGTGTTGGGAACCAAATAATAAGCAGAAAAGGTGTTGGGAACCAAATAATAAGTAGAAAAGGTGTTGGGAACCAAATCACAAGTAGGAAAGCTGTTGGAAACCAAATCACGAGTAGAAAAGGTGTTACAAACCAAATAACAAGTAGAAAAGGTGTTGGGAACCCAATCACAAGTAGAAAAGGTGATAGGAACCAAATCACAAGTACAAAAGGTGTTGGGAACCAAAGCACAAGTAGAAAAAGGTGTTAGGAACCTAATCATAAGTGGAAAAGGAGTTGGGAACCAAATCAATAGTAGAAAAAAGTGTTGGGACCCAAATCATAAGTAAAAAAGGTGATGGGAACCAAATTAGAAGTAGACAGGTGTTGGGAACAAAATAATAAGTAGAAAAGGGGTTAGGAACCAAATCAGAAATAGAAAAGGTGTTGGGAACCTAATCACAAGTAGAAAAGGTATTGGGAACCAAATCACAAGTAGAACAGGTGTTGAAAACCAAATCATGAGTAGAAAATGTGTTGGGAACCAAATCACAAGTAGAAAAAATGTGTTGGGAACCGAATCACGAGAAGAAAAGGTGTTGGGAACCAAATCACTAATAGAAAAGGTGATGGGAACCAAATCATAAGTACAAAAGGTGTTAAGAACCAAATCACAAGTAGAAAAAGTGTTGGAAACAAAATCATAAGTAAAAAATGTGTTGGAAACCAAATCACAAGTAGAAAAGGTGTTGGGAACCAAATCACAAGTAGAAAAAGTGTTTGGAACCAAATCACAAGTAGAAAAGGTGTTGGGAACCAAATTATAGGTGGGAAAGGTGTTGGGAACCAAATTATAAATGGGAAAGGTGTTAGGGACCAAATCATAAGTAAAAAGGTCTTAGGAACCAAATCATAATAGAAAAGGTGTAGGGAACCTAATCACAAGTAGAAAAGGTATTGGGAACCAAATCACAGGTAGAAAAGGTGTTGAAAACCAAATCATAAGTACAAAAGGTGTTAAGAACCAAATCACAAGTAGAAAAAGGGTTGGAACCAAATCACAAGTAGAGAAGGTGTTGGGAACAAAATCACAAGTAGAAAAGTGTTTGGAACCGAATCACGAGTAAAAAAGGTGTTTGGAACCAAATTATAAGCAGAAAGGTGTTGTAAACCAAATCACAAGTAGAAAAAGTGTTGGGAACCAAATCACAAATAGAAAAGGTGTTGGGAACCAAATCACAAGTAGAAAAAATGTTGGGAACCAAATCATAATTAGAAAAGGTGATGGGAACCAAATCACTCGTAGAAAAGGTGTTGGGAACCGAATCAAAAGTAGAAAAAAGTGTTGGGAACCAAAAGATAAGTAGAAAAGGTGTTGGGAACCAAATCTTAAGTAGAAAAGGTGTGGGGAACCAAATAACAAGAAGAAAAAGTGTTGGGAACCAAATCAAAAGTAGAAGAGGTGTTGGGAACCAAATCAAAAGTAGAAAAGGTGTTGGGAACCAAATCATAAGTAGAAAAGGTGTTAACCACCAAATCATAAGTAAAAAGGTGTTGGGAACCAAATCATAAGTAGAGAAGGTGTTAACAACCAAATCATAAGTAGAAAGGTGTTGGGAACCAAATTATAAGTAGAAAAGGTGTTGGGAACCGAATCATAAGTGGAAAGGTGTTGGGAACCAAATAAAAAGTAGAAAAGGTGTTAAAACCAAATCATATGTAGATAAGGTGTTGGGAACAAAATTGTAAGTGAAAAAGGAGTTGGGAACCAAATCTCAAGTAGAAAAAAGTGTTGGGAACCGAATTACAATTAGAAAAGGTGTTGGGAACCGAATCATAAGTAGAAAGAGTGTTGGGAACCGAATCACAATTAAAAAAAGTGTTGGGAACCAAATCACAAGTAGAAAAGGTGTGTGGAACCAAATCACAAGTAGAAAAGGTGTTGGGAACCAAATCACAAGTAAAAAAGGTGTTAGGAACCAAATCAAAAGTAGAAAAGGTGTTGGAAACCAAATCATAAGTAGAAATTGTGTTGGAAACCAAATCACTAATAGAAAAGGTGTTGGGAACCAGATCATAAGTAGAGAAGGTGTTAACAGCCCAATCATAAGTAGAAAGGTGTTAGGAACCAAATTATAAGTAGAAAAGGTGTTGGGAACCGAATCATAAGTGGAAAAGTGTTGGGAACCAAATCACAAGTAGAAAAGGTGTTAAAACCAAATCTTATGTAGAAAAGGTGTTGGGAACAAAATCGTAAGTGAAAAAGGAGTTGGGAACCAAATCTCAAGTAGAAAAAAGTGTTAGGAACCAAATCACAATTAGACAAGGTGTTGGGAACCGGATCATAAGAAGAAAGAGTGTTGGGAACCAAATCACATTTAAAAAACGTGTTGGGAACCAAATCACAAGTAGAAAAGGTGTGTGGAACCAAATAACAAGTAGAAAAGGTGTTGGGAACCAAATCACAAGTGGAAAAAGTGTTGGGACCCAAATCATAAGTAAAAAAAGTGATGGGAACCAAATTAGAAGTAGACAGGTGTTGGGAACAAAATAATAAGTAGAAAAGGGGTTAGGAACCAAATCAAAAATACAAAAGGTGTTGGGAACCAAATCACAAGAAGAAAACGTGTTGAGAACCAGATCATAAGTAGAAAAGGTGTTAACAACTAAATTATTGGTAGAAAAGGTGTTAACAACCAAATCATAAGTAAAAAAGGTGTTGGGAACCAAATCACGAGTAGAAAAGGTGTTGGGAACCAAATCACAAGTAGAAAAGGTGTTGGGAAGCTAATCACAAGTGGAAAACGTGTTGGGTACCAAATCACAAGTAGAAAAGGTGTTGGGAACCAAGTCACAAGTAGAAAAGGTGTTGATAACTAAATTATTGGTAGAAAAGGTGTTAATAACCAAATCATAAGTAGAAAAGGTGTTGGGAACCAAATCACGAGTAGAAAAGGTGTTGGGAACCAAATCACAAGTAGAAAAGGTGTTGGGAAGCTAATCACAAGTGGAAAACGTGTTAGGAACCAAATCACAAGTAGAAAAGGTGTTGGGAACCAAGTCACAAGTAGAAAAGGTGTTGATAACCAAATCAAAAGTAAAAAAAGTATTGGGAACCGAATCAAAAGTAGAAAAGGTGTTGGGTACCAAATCACAAGTAAAAAAGAGGTTAGGAACCAAATCACAAGTAAAAAAGGTGTTGGGAACCTAATCACAAGTAGAGAAGGTGTTACGAACCGAATCATAAGCAGAAAAGGTGTTGGGAACCAAATAATAAGTACAAAAGGTGTTGGGAACCAAATAATAAGTAGAAAAGGTGTTGGGAACCAAATCACAAGTAGAAAAGCTGTTGGAAACCAAATCACGAGTAGAAAAGGTGTTGCAAACCAAATAACAAGTAGAAAAGGTGTTGGGAACCCAATCACAAGTAGAAAAGGTGATAGGAACCAAATCACAAGTAGAAAAGGTGTTGGGAACCAAAGCACAAGTAGAAAAGGTGTTAGGAACTTAATCATAAGTGGAAAAGGAGTTGGGAACCAAATCAATAGTAGAAAAAAGTGTTGGGACCCAAATCATAAGTAAAAAAGGTGATGGGAACCAAATTAGAAGTAGACAGGTATTGGGAACCAAATCACAAGTAGAAAAGGTGTTGAAAACCAAATTATAAGTAGAAAATGTGTTACAAACCAAATAACAAGTAGAAAAGGTGTTGGGAACCGAATCACGAGAAGAAAAGGTGTTGGGAACCAAATTATAAGTGGGAAAGGTGTTGGGAACCAAATCACAAGTAGAAAAGGTGTTGGGAACCAAATTATAAGTGGGAAAGGTGTTGGGAACCAAATTATAAGTGGGAAAGGTGTTAGGAACCAAATCATAAGTAGAAAAGGTCTTAGGAACCAAATCATAATAGAAAAGGTGTAGGGAACCCAATCACAAGTAGAAAAGGTATTGGGAACCAAATCACAAGTAGAAAAGGTGTTGAAAACCAAATCATAAGTAGAAAATGTGTTGGGAACCAAATCACAAGTAGAAAAAGTGTTGGGAACCGAATCACGAGAAGAAAAGGTGTTGGGAACCAAATCACTAATATAAAAGGTGTTGGGAACCAAATCACAAGTAGAAAAGGTGTTGGGAACCAAATCACAAGTAGAAAAGGTGTTGGGAACCAAATCACAAGTAGAAAAAATGTTGGGAACCAAATCATAATTAGAAAAGGTGATGGGAACCAAATCACTCGTAGAAAAGGTGTTGGGAACCGAATCAAAAGTAGAAAAAAGTGTTGGGAACCAAAAGATAAGTAGAAAAGGTGTTGGGAACCAAATTTTAAGTAGAAAAGGTGTGGGGAACCAAATAACAAGTAGAAAAGGTGTTGGGAACCAAATCAAAAGTAGAGAAGGTGTTGGGAACCAAATCATAAGTAGAAAAAGAGTTAACAACCAAATCATAAGTAAAAAGGTGTTGGGAACCAAATCAAAAGTAGAAAAGGTGTTGGGAACCAAATCATAAGTAGAGAAGGTGTTAACAACCAAATCATAAGTAGAAATGTGTTGGGAACCAAATTATAAGTAGAAAAGGTGTTGGGAACCGAATCATAAGTGGAAAGGTGTTGGGAACCAAATCACAAGTAGAAAAGGTGTTAAAACCAAATCATATGTAGAAAAGGTGTTGGGAACAAAATCGTAAGTGAAAAAGGAGTTGGGAACCAAATCTCAAGTAGAAAAAAATGTTGGGAACCAAATCACAATTAGAAAAGGTGTTGGGAACCGAATCATAAGTAGAAAGAGTGTTGGGAACCGAATCACAATTAAAAAACGTGTTGGGAACCAAATCACAAGTAGAAAAGGTGTGTGGAACCAAATCACAAGTAGAAAAGGTGTTGGGAACCAAATCACAAGTGGAAAAAGTGTTGGGACCCAAATCATAAGTAAAAAAAGTGATGGGAACCAAATTAGAAGTAGACAAGTGTTGGGAACAAAATAATAAGTAGAAAAGGGGTTAGGAACCAAATCAGAAATAGAAAAGGTGTTGGGAACCAAATCACAAGTAGAAAACGTGTTGGGAACCAGATCATAAGTAGAAAAGGTGTTAACAACTAAATTATTGGTAGAAAAGGTGTTAACGACCAAATCATAAGTAGAAAAGGTGTTGGGAACCAAATCACGAGTAGAAAAAGTGTTGGGAACCAAATCACAAGTAGAAAAGGTGTTGGGAAGCTAATCACAAGTGGAAAACGTGTTGGGTACCAAATCACAAGTAGAAAAGGTATTGGGAACCAAATCACAAGTAGAAAAGGTGTTGAAAACCAAATCATAAGTAGAAAATGTGTTGGGAACCAAATCACAAGTAAAAAAGGGGTTAGGAACCAAATTACAAGTACAAAAGGTGTTGGGAACCGAATCAAAAGTAGAATGAGTGTTACGAACCGAATCATAAGCAGAAAAGGTGTTGGGAACCAAATAATAAGCAGAAAAGGTGTTGGGAACCAAATAATAAGTAGAAAAGATGTTGGGAACCAAATCACAAGTAGAAAAGCTGTTGGAAACAAAATCACGAGTAGAAAAGGTGTTACAAACCAAATCACAAGTAGAAAAGGTGTTGGGAAACTAATCACAAGTAGAAAAGGTGATGGGAACCGAATCACAAGTTGAAAAGGTGTTGGGAACCAAAGCACAAGTAGAAAAGGTCTTGGGAACCAAATCACTAATAGAAAAGGAGTTGGGAACCAAATCAATAGCAGAAAAAAGTGTTGGGAACCAAATCACAAGTGGAAAAGGTGTTACGAACCAAATCGTAAGTAGAAAAGGTGTAGGGAACCGAATCACGAGTAGAAAAGGTGTTTGGAACCGAATCACGAGTAGAAAAAGTGTTGGTAACCAAATTATGAGTAGAAAAGGTTTTAAGAACCAAATCACAAGTAGAAAAAGTGTTGGGAACCAAATCACAAGTAGAAAACGTTTTCGGACCTAATGACAAGTGAAAAAAGTGTTGGGAACCAAATCATAAGTAGAAAAGGTGACGGAAACCAAATCACAAGTAGAAAAAGGTGTTTGGAACCAAATAACAAGTAGAAAAGGTGTTGGGAACCAAATCACAAGTAAAAAGGATGTTGGGAACCAAATCACGAATACAAAAGATGTTCAGGACCAAATAATAGAAAGAAAAGGTGTTGTGAACCAAATCACAAGTAAAAAAAGTGTTGGGAACCAAATCATAGGTAGAAAAAATGTTGGGAACCAAATCATACGTAGAAAAAGTCTTGGGAACCAAATCATAAGTAGAAAAGTTTTTGGGAACCAAATTACAAGTAGCAAAGGTGTTGGGAACCGATTCACAAGTACAAAAGGTGTTGCGAACCAAATAATAAGTAGAAAAGGGGTGAGGAACCAAATCAGAAATAGAAAAGGTGTTGGGAACCAAATAATGAGTAGAAAAGTTGTTGGGAACCAAATCATAAGTAAAAAAGGTGTTAACAACCAAATTACAGGTAGAAAAGGTGTTTAAAACCAAATCATATGTAGAAAAGGTGTTGGGAACAAAATCACGAGTGGAGAAGGTGTTGGGAACCTAATCACAAGTAGAAAACGTGTTGGGTATCAAATAATGAGTAGAAAAGGTGTTGGTAACCAAATCATAAGTAGAAAAGGTTTTGGGTACCAAATCACGAGTAGAAAAGGTGTTAGGAATTAAATCACAAGTAGAAAAGGTGTTGGGAACCTAATCACGAGTAGAAAACCTGTTGGGTACCAAATAATGAGTAGAAAAGGTGTTGGGAACCAAATCATAAGTGGAGAAGGAGTTGGGAACCAAATCACAAGTGGAAAAGGTGTTACGAACCAAATCATAAGTACAAAAGGTGTAGGGAACCGAATCACGAGTAGAGAAGGTGTTTGGAACCGAATCACGAGTAGAAAAGGTGTTGGGAACCAAATTATATGTAGAAAAAGTGTTGAAAACCATATCACAAGTAGAAAACGTGTTGGGAACTATATCACAAGGGGAAAAATTGTTGGGAACCAAATCACAAGTAGAAAAGGTGATCAGGACCAAATCATAGGCAGAAAAGGTGTTGGGCACCAAATCATAGGTAAAAAAATGTTGGGAACCAAATGATAAGTAGAAAAAGTGTTGGGAACCAAATCACAAGTAGAATAGGTGTTAAAAACCAAATTATAAGTAGAAAAGGTGTTAACAACCAAATCATAAGTAGAAAAGATGTTAACAACCAAATTATAAGTAGAAAAGGTGTTACGAGCAACATTATAAGTAGAAAACGTGTCGGGAACCAAATCACAAGTAGAAAAGGTGTTAACAACAAAATTACAAGAGGAAAAGGTGTTGAGAACCAAATCAGAAGTAAAAAAGGTGTTGAGAACCAAATCATAAGTAGAAGAGGTGTTGACAACCAGATTATAAGTAGAAAAAGTGTTGGGAACCAAATCACAAGTAGGAAAGTTGTTACGAACCAAATCACAAGTAGAAAAGGTGTTGGGAACCAAATCACAAGTAAAAAAATGTGTTGGGAACCAAATCACAAGTAGAAAAGGTGTTTGGAACCAAATCACAAGTAGAAAAGGTTTTGGGTACCAAATTAAAACTAGAAAAGGTTTTGGGAACCTGATCACAAGTACAAAACGTGTTAAGAACTAAAACACAAGTAGAAAAGGTGTTGGCAACCAAATCATAAGCAGGAAAGGTGTTGAGAACCAAATTATAATTTGAAAGGCTGTTAACAACCAAATTAGAGGTAGGAAAGGTGTTAACAACCAAATTATAAGTACAAAAGGTGTTGCAAACCAAATCACAGGTAGAAAAGGTTTTGGGAACCAAATCACACGTATAAAAGTTGTTGGGAACCAAATCATAAGCAGAAAAGGTGTTGGAAACCAAATTGAAATTAAAAAAGCCATTAACAACAAAATTATAGGTAGAAAAGGTTTTAACTATCAAATCACAAGTACAAAGGTGTTGAGAACCAAATCACAGGTAGAAAAGGTGTTTGGAACCAAATCACAAGTAAAAAAATGTGTTGGGAACCAAATTATAAGTGGTAAAAGTGTTGGGAACCAAATCACAAGTAGAAAAGGTGTTGGGAACCAAATCACAAGTGAAAAAATGTGTTGGGAACCAAATCACAAGTAGAAAAGGTGTTTGGAACCAAATCACAAGTAGAAAAGATTTTGGGTACCAAATTAAAACTAGAAAAATGTGTTGGGAACCTGATCACAAGTACAAAAGGTGTTAGGCACTAAATCACAAGTAGAAAAGGTGTTGGCAACCAAATCATAAGCAGGAAAGGTGTTGGAAACCAAATTATAATTTGAAAAGCTGTTAACAACCAAATTAGTGGTAGAAAAGGTGTTAACAACCAAATTATAAGTACAAAAGGTGTTGCAAACCAAATCACAGGTAGAAAAGGTTTTGGGAACCAAATCACACATGGAAAAGTTGTTGGGAACCAAATCATGAGCAGAAAAGGTGTTGGAAACCAAATTAAAATCAGAAAAGCTGTTAACAACAAAATTATAGGTAGAAAAGGTTTTAACCACCAAATCACAAGTACAAAGGTGTTGAGAACCAAATCACAAGTAGAAAAGGTGTTGGGAAACAAATCACAAGTAGAAAAGGTGTTGGGAACCAAATCACAAGTAGAAAAAGTGTTAGGAACCAAATCACAAGTAGAAAAGGGTTGGAAACCAAATCACAAGTAGAAAAAGTGTTTGGAACCAAATCACAAGTAGAAAAGGTGTTGGGAACAAAATCATTAGTAGATAAAGTGTTTGGAACCAAATCACAAGTAGAAAGGGTGTTCGGAACAAAATCATTAGTAGATAAAGTGTTGGCAACCAAATCACAAGTAGAAAAGGTGTTGGGAACCAAATCACTAGTAGAAAATGTGTTAGGAACCAAATCACAAGTAGAAAAAGTGTTGGGAACCAAATCACAAGTAAAAAAGTGTTTGGAACTAAATCACAAGTAGAAAAAGTGCTGGGAACCAAATCATATGCAGAAAAGGTGTTGGGAACCAAATCACAAGTAGAAAAGGTGTTGGGAACAAAATCATTAGTAGATAAAGTGTTGGGAACCAAATCACAAGTAGAAAGGATGTTCGGAACCAAATCACAAGTGAAAAAAGTGTTGGGAACCAAATTATAAGTGGTAAAATTGTTGGGAACCAAATCACAAGTAGAAAATGTGTTGGGAACTGAATCAGAAGTAGAAAAGGTGTTGGGAACCAAATCACAAAGAGAAAAGGTGTTACGAACCAAATCACAAGTAAAAAAGGTGTTGGGAACCTAATCACAAGTAGAAAAGTTGTTGGGAATAAAATCACACGTAGAAAAAGTGTTGCGAACCAAATCATATGCAAAAAAGGTGTTGGGAACCAAATTATATGTAGAAAAGCTGTTAACAACCAAATTACAGGTAGAAAAGGTGTTAACAACTGAATTATAGGAAGAAAAGTTGTTAACAACCCAATCATAAGTAGAAAAGGTGTTATGAAACAAAATATTGAGTAGAAAAGGTGTTGGGAACTAAATCATAAGTAGAAAAAGTGTTGGGAACAAAATCACAAGTAGAAAAAGTGTTGGGAACCAAATCACAAGTGGAAAAGGTGTTACGAACCAAATCACAAGTAGGAAAGATGTTGGGAACCAAATAATAACCAGAAAAGGTGTTGGGAACCAAATCACAAGTATAGAAGTGTTGGGAACCAAATTACAAGTAGAAAAGGTGTTGGGAACTAAATTACAAGTAAAAAACGTTTTGGGAACCAAATCAAAATTAGAAGAGGTGTGGGGAACCAAATCACAAGTAGAAAAGGTGTTGGGAAACAAATCAGAAGAAAAAAAGGTGTTAGAAACTAAATTATGATTAGAAAAGCTGTTAACAACCAAATTATAGGTAGAAAAGGTGTTAACAACCAAATTATAAGTAGAAAAGTTGTTACGAACCAAATCACAAGTAAAAAAGTTGTTGGGAACCAAATCACAAGTAGAAAGGTGTTGGGAACCAAATCACAAGTATAAAAGGTTTTGGGAACAAAATCACGGGTTTTGAAGGTGTTACGAACCAAATCATAAGCAGGAAAGGTGTTGGGAACCCAATTATAATTTGAAAAGCTGTTAACAACCAAATTAGAAGTAGAAAAGGTGTTAACAACCAAATTATAAGTACAAAAGGTGTTGCAAACCCAATCACAGGTAAAAAGGTTTTGGGAACCAAATCACACATGGAAAAGTTGTTGGGAACCAAATCATAAGCAGAAAAGGGGTTGGAAACCAAATTAAAATCAGAAAAGCTGTTAACAACAAAATTATAGGTAGAAAAGGTTTTAACCACCAAATCACAAGTACAAAGGTGTTGAGAACCAAATCACAAGTAGAAAAGGTGTTGGGAAACAAATCACAAGTAGAAAAGGTGTTGGGAACCAAATCACAAGTAGAAAAAGTGTTAGGAACCAAATCACAAGTAGAAAAGGGTTGGAAACCAAATCACAAGTAGAAAAAGTGTTTGGAACCAAATCACAAGTAGAAAAGGTGTTGGGAACAAAATCATTAGTAGATAAAGTGTTGGGAACCAAATCACAAGTAGAAAGGGTGTTCGGAACAAAATCATTAGTAGATAAAGTGTTGGCAACAAATCACAAGTAGAAAAGGTGTTGGGAACCAAATCACTAGTAGAAAATGTGTTAGGAACCAAATCACAAGTAGAAAAAGTGTTGGGAACCAAATCACAAGTAAAAAAGTGTTTGGAACTAAATCACAAGTAGAAAAGGTGTTGGGAACCAAATCATATGCAGAAAAGGTGTTGGGAACCAAATCACAAGTAGAAAAGGTGTTGGGAACAAAATCATTAGTAGATAAAGTGTCGGGAACCAAATCACAAGTAGAAAGGATGTTCGGAACCAAATCACAAGTGAAAAAAGTGTTGGGAACCAAATTATAAGTGGTAAAATTGTTGGGAACCAAATCACAAGTAGAAAATGTGTTGGGAACTGAATCAGAAGTAGAAAAGGTGTTGGGAACCAAATCACAAAGAGAAAAGGTGTTACGAACCAAATCACAAGTAAAAAAGGTGTTGGGAACCTAATCACAAGTAGAAAAGTTGTTGGGAATAAAATCACACGTAGAAAAAGTGTTGCGAACCAAATCATATGCAAAAAAGGTGTTGGGAACCAAATTATATGTAGAAAAGCTGTTAACAACCAAATTACAGGTAGAAAAGGTGTTAACAACTGAATTATAGGAAGAAAAGTTGTTAACAACCCAATCATAAGTAGAAAAGGTGTTATGAAACAAAATATTGAGTAGAAAAGGTGTTGGGAACTAAATCATAAGTAGAAAAAGTGTTGGGAACAAAATCACAAGTAGAAAAAGTGTTGGGAACCAAATCACAAGTGGAAAAGGTGTTACGAACCAAATCACAAGTAGGAAAGATGTTGGGAACCAAATAATAACCAGAAAAGGTGTTGGGAACCAAATCACAAGTATCGAAGTGTTGGGAACCAAATTACAAGTAGAAAAGGTGTTGGGAACTAAATTACAAGTAAAAAACGTTTTGGGAACCAAATCAAAATTAGAAGAGGTGTTGGGAACCAAATCACAAGTAGAAAAGTTGTTGGGAACCAAATCAGAAGAAAAAAAGGTGTTAGAAACTAAATTATGATTAGGAAGCTGTTAACAACCAAATTATAGGTAGAAAAGGTGTTAACAACCAAATTATAAGTAGAAAAGTTGTTACGAACCAAATCACAAGTAAAAAAGTTGTTGGGAACCAAATCACAAGTAGAAAGGTGTTGGGAACCAAATCACAAGTATAAAAGGTTTTGGGAACAAAATCACGGGTTTTGAAGGTGTTACGAACCAAATCATAAGCAGGAAAGGTGTTGGGAACCCAATTATAATTTGAAAAGCTGTTAACAACCAAATTAGAAGTAGAAAAGGTGTTAACAACCAAATTATAAGTACAAAAGGTGTTGCAAACCCAATCACAGGTAAAAAGGTTTTGGGAACCAAATCACACATGGAAAAGTTGTTGGGAACCAAATCATAAGCAGAAAAGGGGTTGGAAACCAAATTAAAATCAGAGAAGCTGTTAACAACAAAATTATAGGTAGAAAAGGTTTTAACCACCAAATCACAAGTACAAAGGTGTTGAGAACCAAATCACAAGTAGAAAAGGTGTTGGGAAACAAATCACAAGTAGAAAAGGTGTTGGGAACCAAATCACAAGTAGAAAAAGTGTTAGGAACCAAATCACAAGTAGAAAAGGGTTGGAAACCAAATCACAAGTAGAAAAAGTGTTTGGAACCAAATCACAAGTAGAAAAGGTGTTGGGAACAAAATCATTAGTAGATAAAGTGTTGGGAACCAAATCACAAGTAGAAAGGGTGTTCGGAACAAAATCATTAGTAGATAAAGTGTTGGCAACAAATCACAAGTAGAAAAGGTGTTGGGAACCAAATCACTAGTAGAAAATGTGTTAGGAACCAAATCACAAGTAGAAAAAGTGTTGGGAACCAAATCACAAGTAAAAAAGTGTTTGGAACTAAATCACAAGTAGAAAAGGTGTTGGGAACCAAATCATATGCAGAAAAGGTGTTGGGAACCAAATCACAAGTAGAAAAGGTGTTGGGAACAAAATCATTAGTAGATAAAGTGTCGGGAACCAAATCACAAGTAGAAAGGATGTTTGGAACCAAATCACAAGTGAAAAAAGTGTTGGGAACCAAATTATAAGTGGTAAAATTGTTGGGAACCAAATCACAAGTAGAAAAGGTGTTGGGAACTGAATCAGAAGTAGAAAAGGTGTTGGGAACTTAATCACAAGTAGAAAAGTTGTTGGGAATAAAATCACACGTAGAAGAAGTGTTGCGAACCAAATCATATGCAAAAAAGGTGTTGGGAACCAAATTATATGTAGAAAAGCTGTTAACAACCAAATTACAGGTAGAAAAGTTGTTAACAACTGAATTATAGGAAGAAAAGTTGTTAACAACCAAATCATAAGTAGAAAAGGTGTTATGAAACAAAATATTGAGTAGAAAAGGTGTTGGGAACTAAATCATAAGTAGAAAAAGTGTTGGGAACAAAATCACAAGTAGAAAAAGTGTTGGGAACCAAATCACAAGTGGAAAAGGTGTTACGAACCAAATCACAAGTAGGAAAGATGTTGGGAACCAAATAATAACCAGAAAAGGTGTTGGGAACCAAATCACAAGTATAGAAGTGTTGGGAACCAAATTACAAGTAGAAAAGATGTTGGGAACTAAATTACAAGTAAAAAACGTTTTGGGAACCAAATCAAAATTAGAAGAGGTGTTGGGAACCAAATCAGAAGTAGAAAAGGTGTTGGGAAACAAATCACAAGTAGAAAAGGTGTTGGGAACCAAATCACATGTAGAAAAAGTGTTAGGAACCAAATCACAAGTAGAAAAGGGTTGGAAACCAAATCACAAGTAGAAAAAGTGTTTGGAACCAAATCACAAGTAGAAAAGGTGTTGGGAACAAAATCATTAGTAGATAAAGTGTTGGGAACCAAATCACAAGTAGAAAGGGTGTTCGGAACAAAATCATTAGTAGATAAAGTGTTGGCAACCAAATCACAAGTAGAAAAGGTGTTGGGAACCAAATCACTAGTAGAAAATGTGTTAGGAACCAAATCACAAGTAGAAAAAGTGCTGGGAACCAAATCACAAGTAAAAAAGTGTTTGGAACTAAATCACAAGTAGAAAAGGTGTTGGGAAACAAATCATATGCAGAAAAGGTGTTGGGAACCAAATCACAAGTAGAAAAGGTGTTGGGAACAAAATCATTAGTAGATAAAGTGTCGGGAACCAAATCACAAGTAGAAAGGATGTTTGGAACCAAATCACAAGTGAAAAAAGTGTTGGGAACCAAATTATAAGTGGTAAAATTGTTGGGAACCAAATCACAAGTACAAAAGGTGTTGGGAACTGAATCAGAAGTAGAAAAGGTGTTGGGAACCAAATCACAAGTAAAAATGGTGTTGGGAACCTAATCACAAGTAGAAAAGTTGTTGGGAATAAAATCACACGTAGAAAAAGTGTTGCGAACCAAATCATATGCAAAAAAGGTGTTGGGAACCAAATTATATGTAGAAAAGCTGTTAACAACCAAATTACAGGTAGAAAAGGTGTTAACAACTGAATTATAGGAAGAAAAGTTGTTAACAACCAAATCATAAGCAGGAAAGGTGTTATGAAACAAAATATTGAGTAGAAAAGGTGTTGGGAACTAAATCATAAGTAGAAAAAGTGTTGGGAACAAAATCACAAGTAGAAAAAGTGTTGGGAACCAAATCACAAGTGGAAAAGGTGTTACGAACCAAATCACAAGTAGGAAAGATGTTGGGAACCAAATAATAACCAGAAAAGGTGTTGGGAACCAAATCACAAGTATAGAAGTGTTGGGAACCAAATTACAAGTAGAAAAGGTGTTGGGAACTAAATTACAAGTGAAAAACGTTTTGGGAACCAAATCAAAATTAGAAGAGGTGTTGGGAACCAAATCACAAGTAGAAAAGGTGTTGGGAAACAAATCACAAGTAGAAAAGGTGTTGGGAACCAAATCACATGTAGAAAAAGTGTTAGGAACCAAATCACAAGTAGAAAAGGGTTGGAAACCAAATCACAAGTAGAAAAAGTGTTTGGAACCAAATCACAAGTAGAAAAGGTGTTGGGAACAAAATCATTAGTAGATAAAGTGTTGGGAACCAAATCACAAGTAGAAAGGGTGTTCGGAACAAAATCATTAGTAGATAAAGTGTTGGCAACCAAATCACAAGTAGAAAAGGTGTTGGGAACCAAATCACTAGTAGAAAATGTGTTAGGAACCAAATCACAAGTAGAAAAAGTGCTGGGAACCAAATCACAAGTAAAAAAGTGTTTGGAACTAAATCACAAGTAGAAAAGGTGTTGGGAACCAAATCATATGCAGAAAAGGTGTTGGGAACCAAATCACAAGTAGAAAAGGTGTTGGGAACAAAATCATTAGTAGATAAAGTGTTGGGAACCAAATCACGAGTAAAAAGGATGTTTGGAACCAAATCACAAGTGAAAAAAGTGTTGGGAACCAAATTATAAGTGGTAAAATTGTTGGGAACCAAATCACAAGTACAAAAGGTGTTGGGAACTGAATCAGAAGTAGAAAAGGTGTTGGGAACCAAATCACAAGTAAAAAAGGTGTTGGGAACCTAATCACAAGTAGAAAAGTTGTTGGGAATAAAATCACACGTAGAAAAAGTGTTGCGAACCAAATCATATGCAAAAAAGGTGTTGGGAACCAAATTATATGTAGAAAAGCTGTTAACAACCAAATTACAGGTAGAAAAGGTGTTAACAACTGAATTATAGGAAGAAAAGTTGTTAACAACCCAATCATAAGTAGAAAAGGTGTTATGAAACAGAATATTGAGTAGATAAGGTGTTGGGAACTAAATCATAAGTAGAAAAAGTGTTGGGAACAAAATCACAAGTAGAAAAAGTGTTGGGAACCAAATCACAAGTGGAAAAGGTGTTACGAACCAAATCACAAGTAGGAAAGATGTTGGGAACCAAATAATAACCAGAAAAGGTGTTGGGAACCAAATCACAAGTATAGAAGTGTTGGGAACCAAATTACAAGTAGAAAAGGTGTTGGGAACTAAATTACAAGTAAAAAACGTTTTGGGAACCAAATCAAAATTAGAAGAGGTGTTGGGAACCAAATCACAAGTAGAAAAGGTGTTGGGAACCAAATCAGAAGAAAAAAAGGTGTTAGAAACTAAATTATGATTAGAAAAGCTGTTAACAACCAAATTATAGGTAGAAAAGGTGTTAACAACCAAATTATAAGTAGAAAAGTTGTTACGAATCAAATCACAAGTAAAAAAGTTGTTGGGAACCAAATCACAAGTAGAAAGGTGTTGGGAACCAAATCACAAGTATAAAAGGTTTTGGGAACAAAATCACAGGTTTTGAAAGTGTTACGAACCAAATCATAAGCAGGAAAGGTGTTGGGAACCCAATTATAATTTGAGAAGCTGTTAACAACCAAATTAGAAGTAGAAAAGGTGTTAACAACCAAATTATAAGTACAAAAGGTGTTGCAAACCAAATCACAGGTAAAAAGGTTTTGGGAACCAAATCACACATGGGAAAGTTGTTGGGAACCAAATCATAAGCAGAAAAGGTGTTGGAAACCAAATTAAAATCAGAAAAGCTGTTAACAACAAAATTATAGGTAGAAAAGGTTTTAACCACCAAATCACAAGTACAAAGGTGTTGAGAACCAAATCACAAGTAGAAAAGGTGTTGGGAAACAAATCACAAGTAGAAAAGGTGTTGGGAACCAAATCACAAGTAGAAAAAGTGTTAGGAACCAAATCACAAGTAGAAAAGGGTTGGAAACCAAATCACAAGTAGAAAAAGTGTTTGGAACCAAATCACAAGTAGAAAAGGTGTTGGGAACAAAATCATTAGTAGATAAAGTGTTGGGAACCAAATCACAAGTAGAAAGGGTGTTCGGAACAAAATCATTTGTAGATAAAGTGTTGGCAACCAAATCACAAGTAGAAAAGGTGTTGGGAACCAAATCACTAGTAGAAAATATGTTAGGAACCAAATCACAAGTAGAAAAAGTGTTGGGAACCAAATCACAAGTAAAAAAGTGTTTGGAACTAAATCACAAGTAGAAAAGGTGTTGGGAACCAAATCATATGCAGAAAAGGTGTTGGGAACCAAATCACAAGTAGAAAAGGTGTTGGGAACAAAATCATTAGTAGATAAAGTGTCGGGAACCAAATCACAAGTAGAAAGGATGTTTGGAACCAAATCACAAGTGAAAAAAGTGTTGGGAACCAAATTATAAGTGGTAAAATTGTTGGGAACCAAATCACAAGTAGAAAAGGTGTTGGGAACTGAATCAGAAGTAGAAAAGGTGTTGGGAACCAAATCACAAAGAGAAAAGGTGTTACGAACCAAATCACAAGTAAAAAAGGTGTTGGGAACTTAATCACAAGTAGAAAAGTTGTTGGGAATAAAATCACACGTAGAAAAAGTGTTGCGAACCAAATCATATGCAAAAAAGGTGTTGGGAACCAAATTATATGTAGAAAAGCTGTTAACAACCAAATTACAGGTAGAAAAGGTGTTAACAACTGAATTATAGGAAGAAAAGTTGTTAACAACCAAATCATAAGTAGAAAAGGTGTTATGAAACAAAATATTGAGTAGAAAAGGTGTTGGGAACTAAATCATAAGTAGAAAAAGTGTTGGGAACAAAATCACAAGTAGAAAAAGTGTTGGGAACCAAATCACAAGTGGAAAAGGTGTTACGAACCAAATCACAAGTAGGAAAGATGTTGGGAACCAAATAATAACCAGAAAAGGTGTTGGGAACCAAATCACAAGTATAGAAGTGTTGGGAACCAAATTACAAGTAGAAAAGGTGTTGGGAACTAAATTACAAGTAAAAAACTTTTTGGGAACCAAATCAAAATTAGAAGAGGTGTTGGGAACCAAATCAGAAGTAGAAAAGGTGTTGGGAAACAAATCACAAGTAGAAAAGGTGTTGGGAACCAAATCACATGTAGAAAAAGTGTTAGGAACCAAATCACAAGTAGAAAAGGGTTGGAAACCAAATCACAAGTAGAAAAAGTGTTTGGAACCAAATCACAAGTAGAAAAGGTGTTGGGAACAAAATCATTAGTAGATAAAGTGTTGGGAACCAAATCACAAGTAGAAAGGGTGTTCAGAACAAAATCATTTGTAGATAAAGTGTTGGCAACCAAATCACAAGTAGAAAAGGTGTTGGGAACCAAATCACTAGTAGAAAATATGTTAGGAACCAAATCACAAGTAGAAAAAGTGTTGGGAACCAAATCACAAGTAAAAAAGTGTTTGGAACTAAATCACAAGTAGAAAAGGTGTTGGGAACCAAATCATATGCAGAAAAGGTGTTGGGAACCAAATCACAAGTAGAAAAGGTGTTGGGAACAAAATCATTAGTAGATAAAGTGTTGGGAACCAAATCACAAGTAGAAAGGATGTTTGGAACCAAATCACAAGTGAAAAAAGTGTTGGGAACCAAATTATAAGTGGTAAAATTGTTGGGAACCAAATCACAAGTAGAAAAGGTGTTGGGAACTGAATCAGAAGTAGAAAAGGTGTTGGGAACCAAATCACAAAGAGAAAAGGTGTTACGAACCAAATCACAAGTAAAAAAGGTGTTGGGAACTTAATCACAAGTAGAAAAGTTGTTGGGAATAAAATCACACGTAGAAAAAGTGTTGCGAACCAAATCATATGCAAAAAAGGTGTTGGGAACCAAATTATATGTAGAAAAGCTGTTAACAACCAAATTACAGGTAGAAAAGGTGTTAACAACTGAATTATAGGAAGAAAAGTTGTTAACAACCAAATCATAAGTAGAAAAGGTGTTATGAAACAAAATATTGAGTAGAAAAGGTGTTGGGAACTAAATCATAAGTAGAAAAAGTGTTGGGAACAAAATCACAAGTAGAAAAAGTGTTGGGAACCAAATCACAAGTGGAAAAGGTGTTACGAACCAAATCACAAGTAGGAAAGATGTTGGGAACCAAATAATAACCAGAAAAGGTGTTGGGAACCAAATCACAAGTATAGAAGTGTTGGGAACCAAATTACAAGTAGAAAAGGTGTTGGGAACTAAATTACAAGTAAAAAACTTTTTGGGAACCAAATCAAAATTAGAAGAGGTGTTGGGAACCAAATCAGAAGTAGAAAAGGTGTTGGGAAACAAATCACAAGTAGAAAAGGTGTTGGGAACCAAATCACATGTAGAAAAAGTGTTAGGAACCAAATCACAAGTAGAAAAGGGTTGGAAACCAAATCACAAGTAGAAAAAGTGTTTGGAACCAAATCACAAGTAGAAAAGGTGTTGGGAACAAAATCATTAGTAGATAAAGTGTTGGGAACCAAATCACAAGTAGAAAGGGTGTTCGGAACAAAATCATTAGTAGATAAAGTGTTGGCAACCAAATCACAAGTAGAAAAGGTGTTGGGAACCAAATCACTAGTAGAAAATGTGTTAGGAACCAAATCACAAGTAGAAAAAGTGCTGGGAACCAAATCACAAGTAAAAAAGTGTTTGGAACTAAATCACAAGTAGAAAAGGTGTTGGGAACCAAATCATATGCAGAAAAGGTGTTGGGAACCAAATCACAAGTAGAAAAGGTGTTGGGAACAAAATCATTAGTAGATAAAGTGTTGGGAACCAAATCACAAGTAAAAAGGATGTTCGGAACCAAATCACAAGTGAAAAAAGTGTTGGGAACCAAATTATAAGTGGTAAAATTGTTGGGAACCAAATCACAAGTACAAAAGGTGTTGGGAACTGAATCAGAAGTAGAAAAGGTGTTGGGAACCAAATCACAAGTAAAAAAGGTGTTGGGAACCTAATCACAAGTAGAAAAGTTGTTGGGAATAAAATCACACGTAGAAAAAGTGTTGCGAACCAAATCATATGCAAAAAAGGTGTTGGGAACCAAATTATATGTAGAAAAGCTGTTAACAACCAAATTACAGGTAGAAAAGGTGTTAACAACTGAATTATAGGAAGAAAAGTTGTTAACAACCAAATCATAAGTAGAAAAGGTGTTATGAAACAAAATATTGAGTAGAAAATGTGTTGGGAACTAAATCATAAGTAGAAAAAGTGTTGGGAACAAAATCACAAGTAGAAAAAGTGTTGGGAACCAAATCACAAGTGGAAAAGGTGTTACGAACCAAATCACAAGTAGGAAAGATGTTGGGAACCAAATAATAACAAGAAAAGGTGTTGGGAACCAAATCACAAGTAGAGAAGTGTTGGGAACCAAATTACAAGTAGAAAAGGTGTTGGGAACTAAATTACAAGTAAAAAACGTTTTGGGAACCAAATCAAAATTAGAAGAGGTGTTGGGAACCAAATCAGAAGTAGAAAAGGTGTTAGAAACTAAATTATGATTAGAAAAGCTGTTAACAACCAAATTATAGGTAGAAAAGGTGTTAACAACCAAATTATAAGTAGAAAAGTTGTTACGAACCAAATCACAAGTAAAAAAGTTGTTGGGAACCAAATCACAAGTTGAAAGGTGTTGGGAACCAATTCACAAGTATAAAAAGTTTTGGGAACAAAATCACGGGTTTTGAAGGTGTTACGAATCAAATCATAAGCAGGAAAGGTGTTAGGAACCCAATTATAATTTGAAAAGCTGTTAACAACCAAATTAGAGGTAGAAAAGGTGTTAACAACCAAATTATAAGTACAAAAGGTGTTGCAAACCAAATCACAGGTAGAAAAGGTTTTGGGAACCAAATCACACATGGAAAAGTTGTTGGGAACCAAATCATGAGCAGAAAAGGTGTTGGAAACCAAATTAAAATCAGAAAAGCTGTTAACAACAAAATTATAGGTAGAAAAGGTTTTAACCACCAAATCACAAGTACAAAGGTGTTGAGAACCAAATCACAAGTAGAAAAGGTGTTGGGAAACAAATCACAAGTAGAAAAGGTGTTGGGAACCAAATCACATGTAGAAAAAGTGTTAGGAACCAAATCACAAGTAAAAAAGGGTTGGAAACCAAATCACAAGTAGAAAAAGTGTTTGGAACCAAATCACAAGTAGAAAAGGTGTTGGGAACAAAATCATTAGTAGATAAAGTGTTGGGAACCAAATCACAAGTAGAAAGGGTGTTCGGAACAAAATCATTAGTAGATAAAGTGTTGGCTACCAAATCACAAGTAGAAAAGGTGTTGGGAACCAAATCACTAGTAGAAAATGTGTTAGGAACCAAATCACAAGTAGAAAAAGTGTTGGGAACCAAATCACAAGTAAAAAAGTGTTTGGAACTAAATCACAAGTAGAAAAGGTGTTGGGAACCAAATCATATGCAGGAAAGGTGTTGGGAACCAAATCACAAGTAGAAAAGGTGTTAGGAACAAAATCATTAGTAGATAAAGTGTTGGGAACCAAATCACAAGTAGAAAGGATGTTCGGAACCAAATCACAAGTGAAAAAAGTGTTGGGAACCAAATTATAAGTGATAAAATTGTTGGGAACCAAATCACGAGTAGAAAAGGTGTTGGGAACTGAATCAGAAGTAGAAAAAGTGTTGGGAACCAAATCACAAAGAGAAAAGGTGTTACGAACCAAATCACAAGTAAAAAAGGTGTTGGGAACCTAATCACAAGTAGAAAAGTTGTTGGGAATGAAATCACACGTAGAAAAAGTGTTGCGAACCAAATCATATGCAAAAAAGGTGTTGGGAACCAAATTATATGTAGAAAAGCTGTTAACAACCAAATTACAGGTAGAAAAGTTGTTAACAACCAAATCATAAGTAGAAAAGGTGTTATGAAACAAAATATTGAGTAGAAAAGGTGTTGGGAACTAAATCATAAGTAGAAAAAGTGTTGGGAACAAAATCACAAGTAGAAAAAGTGTTGGGAACCAAATCACAAGTGGAAAAGGTGTTACGAACCAAATCACAAGTAGGAAAGGTGTTGGGAACCAAATAATAACCAGAAAAGGTGTTGGGAACCAAATCACAAGTATAGAAGTGTTGGGAACCAAATTACAAGTAGAAAAGGTGTTGGGAACCAAATTACAAGTAAAAAACGTTTTGGGAACCAAATCAAAATTAGAAGAGGTGTTGGGAACCAAATCACAAGTAGAAAAGGTGTTGGGAACCAAATCAGAAGAAAAAAAGGTGTTAGAAACTAAATTATGATTAGAAAAGCTGTTAACAACCAAATTATAGGTAGAAAAGGTGTTAACAACCAAATTATAAGTAGAAAAGTTGTTACGAACCAAATCACAAGTGAAAAAGTTGTTGGGAACCAAATCACAAGTAGAAAGGTGTTGGGAACCAAATCACAAGTATAAAAGGTTTTGGGAACAAAATCACGGGTTTTGAAGGTTTTACGAACCAAATCATAAGCAGGAAAGGTGTTGGGAACCCAATTATAATTTGAAAAGCTGTTAACAACCAAATTAGAGGTAGAAAAGGTGTTAACAACCAAATTATAAGTACAAAAGGTGTTGCAAACCAAATCACAGGTAGAAAAGGTTTTGGGAACCAAATCACACATGGAAAGTTGTTGGGAACCAAATCATAAGCAGAAAAGGTGTTGGAAACCAAATTAAAATCAGAAAAGCTTTTAACAACAAAATTATAGGTAGAAAAGGTTTTAACCACCAAATTACAAGTACAAAGGTGTTGAGAACCAAATCACAAGTAAAAAAGGTGTTGGGAAACAAATCACAAGTAAAAAAGGTGTTGGGAACCAAATCACAAGTAGAAAAAGTGTTAGGAACCAAATCACAAGCAGAAAAGGGTTGGAAACCAAATCACAAGTAGAAAAAGTGTTTGGAACCAAATCACAAGTAGAAAAGGTGTTGGGAACAAAATCATTAGTAGATAAAGTGTTGGGAACCAAATCACAAGTAGAAAGGGTGTTCGGAACAAAATCATTAGTAGATAAAGTGTTGGGAACCAAATCACAAGTAGAAAAGGTGTTGGGAACCAAATCACTAGTAGAAAAAGTGTTAGGAACCAAATCATTAGTAGAAAAAGTGTTGTGAATCAAATCACAAGTAAAAAAGTGTTTGGAACTAAATCACAAGTAGAAAAGGTGTTGGGAACCAAGTCATATGCAGAAAAGGTGTTGGGAACCAAATCACAAGTAGAAAAGGTGTTGGGAACAAAATCATTAGTAGATAAAGTGTTGGGGACCAAATCACAAGTAGAAAGGATGTTCGGAACCAAATCACAAGTGAAAAAAGTGTTGGGAACCAAATTATAAGTGGTAAAATTGTTGGGAACCAAATCACAAGTAGAAAAGGTGTTGGGAACTGAATCAGAAGTAGAAAAGGTGTTGGGAACCAAATCACAAAGAGAAAAGGTGTTACGAACCAAATCACAAGTAAAAAAGGTGTTGGGAACCTAATCACAAGTAGAAAAGTTGTTGGGAATAAAATCACACGTAGAAAAAGTGTTGCGAACCAAATCATATGCAAAAAAGGTGTTGGGAACCAAATTATATGTAGAAAAGCTGTTAACAACCAAATTACAGGTAGAAAAGGTGTTAACGACTGAATTATAGGAAGAAAAGTTGTTATCGACCAAATCATAAGTAGAAAAGGTGTTCGGAACCAAATCATTAGTAGAAAAAGTGTTGGGAACCAAATCACAAGTAAAAAAGGAGTTGGGAACCAAATCATGAGTAGAAAAAAGTGTTTGGAACCAAATCACAAGTAGAAAAGGCGTTACAAACCAAATCATAAGTAGAAAAGGTGTTAGGAACCAAATCACAAGAACAAAAGGTGTTGGGAACCAAATCACAAGTAGAAAAGGTGTTGGGAACCAAATCATAAGTGGAAATGGAGTTGGGAACCGAATCACAAGTCGAAGAAAGTGTTAGGAACCAAATCACAAGTGGAAAAAGTGTTGGGAGCCAAGTCACAAGTAGAAAAAGTGTTGGGAACCAAATTACAAGTACAAAAAGTGTTGGGAACCAAATCAAAAGTAAAAAAGGTGTTGGGAACCAAATCATATGCAGAAAAGGTGTTGGGAACCAAATCAGAAGTAGAAAAGGTGGTATGAACAAAATCAGAAGTAGAAAAGATTTTGGGAACCAAATCACAAATAAAAAAGGTGTTACGAACCAAATCACGGGTAGAAAAGATGTTGGGAACAAAATCATACGTAGAAAAAAGTGTTGGGAACCAAATTATAAGTAGAAAAGCTGTTAACAACAAAATTATAGGTATAAAAGGTGTTAACAACCAAATAATAAGCAGAAAAGGTGTTAGGAACCAAATTATAAGTAGAAAAGGTGTTGGCAACGAAATCACAAGTACAAAAAATGTTGGAAACCAAATTAGAAGTAGAAAAATTTTTGGGAACCAAATCATGAGTAGAAAAAGTGTTGGGAACCAAATCACAAGTAGAAAAATTGTCGGGAAATAAATCACAAGTAAAAAAGCTATTAAGAACCAAATCACAAATGGAAGAGGTGTTGAGAACCAAATATAAGTAGAAAAGGTGTTTGGAACCAAATTATAAGTAGAAAAGCTGTTAACAACCAAATTATGGGTAGAAAAGGTGTTAACAACCAAATTATGAGTACAAAAGGTTTTTCAAACCAAATCACAAGTCGAAAAGGTGTTGGGAACCTAATCACGAGTAGAAAAGTTGTTGGGAACCAAATTATAAGCAGAAAAGGTGCTAGAACAAAATTATAATTAGAAAAAGCAGTTAACAACCAAATTATAGATAGAAAAAGTTTTAACAACCGAATCACAAGTAGAAAGGAGTTGGGAACCAATTTTCTAGAAGAAAAGGTGTTGAGAACCAAAGCACAAGTAGAAAAGGTGTTACGAACCAAATCATGAGCAGAAAAGGTGTTGGGAACCAAATCACAAGTACCAAAAGTGTTGGGAACCAAATCACAAGTAGAGAAGGTGTTACGAACCAATTCATAAGTAGAAAAGGTGTTGGAAACCAAATCACAAGTAGAAAACGTTTTGGGTATCAAATCACAAGTAAAAAAGGTGTTGGAACCTAATCACAAGTAGAAAAGGTCTTAGGAACCAAATCACAAGTAGAAAAGGTGTTGGGAACCAAATTATAGGTAGAAAAGGTGTTAACAACCAAATTGTAAGCACAAAAGGTGTTACAAACAAAATCACAAGTAGAAAAGGTGTTGGGAACCCAATCACGAGTAGAAAAGGTGTTGAGAACCAAATCACAAGTAGAAAAAGTGTTAGGAACCAAATAACAAGTAAAAAAGTGTTGGGAACCAAAATTACAATGGGAAAAGGTGTTGGGAACCAAATCATAAGTAGAAAAGGAGTTGGTAACCAAATCACAAGTAAAAAAAGTGTTGGGAACCTAATCACAAGTAGAAAAGGTTTTAGGAACCAAATCACAAGTAAAAAAGGTGTTGGGAACCATATTATAATAAGAAAAGCTGTTAACAACCAAACTATAGGTAGAAAAGGTGTTAACAACCAAATTATAAGTAGAAAAAGTGTTGGGAACTAAATCAAAAGTAGAAAAGGTGTTGGGAACCAAATCACAAGTAGAATAGGTGTTAACAACCAAATCATAAGTAAAAAAAGTGTTGGGAACCAAATTATAAGTAGAAAAGATGTTGGGAACCAAATCATAAATAGAAAGGTGTTGGGAACCAAATCATAAGTAGAAAATGTGTTAACAACAAAATTATAAGTAGAAAAAGGTGTTAACAACCAAATCATAAGTAGAAAAGGTGTTAGGAACCAGATCATAAGTAGAAAAGGTGTTGGGAACTAAATCACAAGTAGAAAAGTTGTTAACAAACAAATCATAAGTAGAAAAGGTGTTAACAGCCGAATCATTAGTAAAAAAGGTGTTAACAACCAAATCATAAGTAAAAAGGTGTTAACAACCAAATTATAAGTAGAAAAGGTTTAACAACCAAATTATAAGTAGAAAATGTGTTAACAACCAAATTACGAGTAGAAAAAGTGTTAACAACCAAATCATAAGTAGAAAAAGGTGTTGGGAACCAAATCATAAGTAGAAAAGGTGTTAATAACCAAATCATAAGTAGAAAAGGTGTTAACAACCAAATCATAAGTAGAAAAGGTGTTGGGAACCAAATTATAAGCTGGAAATATGTTGGGAACCAAATCACGAGTAGGAAAGGTGTTAGGAACCAATTTTTAAGTAGAAAAGGTGTTAATAACCAAATTATAAAAAGAAAAGGTGTTGGGAACCAAATCACAAGTAGATAAGGTGCTGGGAACCAAATCATAAGTAGAAAAGGTGTTGGGAACCAAATTATAAGTAAAAAAGGTGTTAGGTCTTGATCATAAGTAGAAAAGGTGTTGGGAACCAAATCACAAGTAAAAAAGTGTTCGGAACCAAATCATAAGTAGAAATGGTGTTGGGAACCAAATTATAAGTAGAAAAGCTGTTAACAACCAAATTATAAGTAGGAGAGGTGTTGGGAACCAAATCATAAGTCAAAAAGGTGTTAACAACCAAATTATAATATAAAAGATGTTGGGAACCAAATTATAAGTAAAGAGGGTGTTGGGAACCAAATCACAAGTAGAAAAGGTGCTAACAACCAAATTATAAGCAGAAAAGCTGTTAATAACCAAATCATAAGTAGAAAAGGTGTTGGGAACCGAATTACAAGTAGAAAAGGTGTTTACAACCAAATCATAAGTAAAAAAAGTGTTGGGAACCAAATTATAAGTAGAAAAGATGTTAGGAACTGAATCATAAGTAAAAAAGGTGTTGGGAACTAAATCATAAGTAGAAAAGGTTTTAACAACCAAAGTATAAGTAGAAAAAGGTGTTAACAACCAAATCATAAGTAGAAAAGGTGTTAGGAACCAAATCATAAGTAGAAAAGGTGTTGGGAACCAAATCACAAGTAGAAAAGTTGTTAACAAACAAATCATAAGTAGAAAGAGTGTTAACAGCCGAATCATTAGTAGAAAAGGTGTGAACAACCAAATCATAAGTAGAAAAGGTGTTAGGAACCAAATCATAAGTAGAAAAGGTGTTGGGAACCAAATTATAAGTAGAAAATGTGTTAACAAACAAATCATAAGTAGAAAGAGTGTTAACAGCCGAATCATTAGTGGAAAAGGTGTTAACAACCAAATCATAAGTAGAAAAGGTGTTAACAACCAAATCATAAGTAGAAAAGGTGTTAACAAACAAATCATAAGTAGAAAAGGTGTTAACGACCAAATTATAAGTAGAAAAGGTGTTGGGAACCGAATTATAAGCAGAAAAGGTGTTGGGAACCAAATTATAAGTAGAAAAGCTGTCAACAACCACATTATATGTAGGAAAGGTGTTGGGAACCAAATCATAAGTAGAAAAGGTGTTGGGAACCAAATCACGAGTAGAATAGGTGTTGGGAACCAAATCATAAGCAGATAAGATGTTGGGAACCAAATTATAAGTAGAAAAGGTGTTAACAACCAAATCATAAGTAGAAAAGATGTTGGGAACCAAATTATAAGCTGGGAATATGCTGGGAACCAAATCACAAGTAGGAAAGGTGTTAGGAACCAAATTTTAAGTAGAAAAGGTGTTAACAACCAAATTATAAAAAGAGAAGGTGTTGGGAACCAAATCACAAGTAGAAAAGGTGTTGGGAACCAAATCATAAGTAGGAAAGGTGTTGGGAACAAAATTATAAGTAAAAAAGGTGTTAGATCTTGATCACGAGTAGAAAAGGTGTTGGGAACCAAATCACAAGTAAAAAAGTGTTGGGAACCAAATCATAAGCAGAAAAGGTGTTGGGAACCAAATTCTAAGTAGAAAAGCTGTTAACAACCAAATTATAAGTAGAAAAGATGTTGGGAACCAAATTATAAGTAGAGAGGGTGTTGGGAACCAAAACAGAAGTAGAAAAGGTGTTAAAAACCAAATTATAAGCAGAAAAGGTGTTAATAACCAAATCATAAGTAGAAAAGGTGTTGGGAGCCGAATTACATGTAGAAAAGGTGTTAACAACCAAATCATAAGTAAAAAAAGTGTTGGGAACCAAATTATAAGTAGAAAAGATGTTGGGAACCAAATCATAAGTAAAAAAGGTGTTGGGAACCAAATCATAAGTAGAAAAGGAGTTAACAACCAAATTATAAGTAGAAAAAGGTGTTAACAACCAAATCATAAGTAGAAAAGGTGTTAGGAACCAAATCATAAGTAGAAAAGGTGTTGGGAACCAAATCACAAGTATAAAAGTTGTTAACAAACAAATCATAAGTAGAAAAGGTGTTAACAGCCGAATCATTAGTAGAAAAAGTGTTAACAACCAAATCATAAGTAAAAAGGTGTTAACAACCAAATTATAAGTAGAAAAGCTGTTGGGAACCAAATTATAAGTAGAAAATGTGTTAACAACCAAATTATAAGCAGAAAAAGTGTTAACATCCAATCATAAGTACAAAAGGTGTTAACAACCAAATCATAAGTAGACAAGGTGTTAATAACCAAATTATAAGTAGAAAAGGTTTTAACAACCAAATCATAAGTAGAAAAGTTGTTAACGACCAAATTATAAGTAGAAAAGGTGTTGGGAACCAAATCATAAGTAGAAAAGGTGTTAACAACCAAATTATAAAAAGAAAAGGTGTTGGGAACCAAATCACAAGTAGAAAAGTTTTTGGGAACCAAATTATAAGTAAAAAAGGTGTTGGATCTTAATCCCGAGTAGAAAAGGTGTTGGGAACCAAATCACGAGTAGAAAAGGTGTTGGGAACCAAATCATAAGTAGAAAAGGTGTTAACAACCAAATTATAAGTAGAAAAGGTGTTAACATCTGAATTATGAGTAGAAAAAGGTGTCAACAACCAAATCATAAGTAGAAAAGGTGTTAACAACCAAATCATAAGTAGAAAAGATGTTAACAACCGAATCATTAGTAGAAAAGGTGTTAACGACTAAATCATAAGTAAAAAGGTGTCGACAACCAAATAATAAGTAGAAAAGGTGTTAACAACCAAATCATAAGTAGGAAAGGTGTTAACAAACGAATCATAAGTAGAAAAGGTGTTATTAACCAAATCATAAGTAGGAAAGGTGTTAACAGCCAAAACATAAGTAGAAAAGGTGTTAGGAACCAAATCATATGTAGAAAAGGTGTTGGGAACCAAATCACAAGTAGAAAAGTTGTTAACAACCAAATCATAAGTAGAAAAGGTGTTAACAGCCGAATCATTAGTAGAAAAGGTGTTAACAACCAAATCATAAGTAAAAAGGTGTTAACAACCGAATTATAAGTAGAAAAGCTGTTAACAACCAAATTATAAGTAGAAAATGTGTTAACAACCAAATTATAAGCAGAAAAAGTGTTAACATCCAAATCATAAGTAGAAAAGGTGTTAACAACCAAATCATAAGTAGAAAAGGTGTTAATAACCAAATCATAAGTAGAAAAGGTTTTAACAACCAAATCATAAGTAAAAATGGTGTTAACGACCAAATTATAAGTAGAAAAGGTGTTGGGAACCAAATCATAAGTAGAAAAGGTGTTAACAACCAAATTATAAAAAAAAAAGGTGTTGGGAACCAAATCACAAGTAGAAAAGGTGTTGGGAACCAAATTATAAGTAAAAAAGGTGTTGGATCTTAATCCCGAGTAAAAAAGGTGTTGGGAACCAAATCACGAGTAGAAAAGGTGTTGGGAACCAAATCATAAGTAGAAAAGGTGTTAATAACCAAATTATAAGTAGAAAAAGGTGTTAACAACCAAATCATAAGTAGAAAAGTTGTTAGGAGCCAAATCATAAGTAGAAAAGGTGTTGGCAACCAAATCATAAGTAGAAAAGGTGTTAACAACCAAATTATAAGTAGAAAATGTGTTAACATCCGAATTATAAGTAGAAAAAGGTGTCAACAACCAAATCATAAGTAGAAAAGGTGTTAACAACCAAATCATAAGTAGAAAGATGTTAACAACCGAATCATTAGTAGAAAAGGTGTTAACAACCAAATCATAAGTAAAAAGGTGTTGACAACCAAATAATAAGTAGAAAAGGTGTTAACAACCAAATCATCAGTAAAAAGGTGTTGACAACCAAATAATAAGTTGAAAAAGGTGTCAACAACCAAATCATAAGTAGAAAAGGTGTTAACCAAAGTATAAGTAGAAAAGGTGTTAACAGCCAAATCATGAGTAAAAAGGTGTTAACAAACGAATCATGAGTAGAAAAGGTGTTAATAACCGAATCATAAGTAGGAAAGGTGTTAACAACCAAAACATAAGTAGAAAAGGTGTTAATAACCAAATCATAAGTAGGTAAGTTGTTAACAAACAAATCATAACTAAAAAAGGTGTTAACAACCAAATTATAAGTAGAAAAGGTGTTAACATCCGAATTATAAGTAGAAAAAGGTGTCAACAACCAAATCATAAGTAGAAAAGGTGTTAACAACCAAATCATAAGTAAAAAGATGTTAACAACCGAATCATTAGTAGAAAAGGTGTTAACAACCAAATCATAAGTAAAAAGTTGTTAACAACCAAATTATAAGTAGAAAAGCTGTTAACAACCAAATTATAAGTAGAAAATGTGTTAACAACCAATTTATAAGCAGAAAAGTGTTAACATCCAAATCATAAGTAGAAAAGGTGTTAACAACCAAATCATAAGTAGAAAAGGTGTTAATAACCAAATCATAAGTAGAAAAGGTTTTAACAACCAAATCATAAGTAAAAAAGGTGTTAACGACCAAATGATAAGTAGAAAAGGTGTTGGGAACCAAATCCTTAGTAGAAAAGGTGTTAACAACCAAATTATAAAAAGAAAAGGTGTTGGGAACCAAATCACAAGTAGAAAAGGTGTTGGAAACCAAATTATAAGTAAAAAAGGTGTTGGATCTTAATCCCGAGTAGAAAAGGTGTTGGGAACCAAATCACGAGTAGAAAAGGTGTTGGGAACCAAATCATAAGTAGAAAAGGTGTTAACAACCAAATTATAAGTAGAAAAAGTTGTTAACAACCAAATCATTAGTAGAAAAGGTGTTAGGAGCCAGATCATAAGTAAAAAGGTGTTAACAACCGAATTATAAGTAGAAAAGCTGTTAACAACCAAATTATAAGTAGAAAATGTGTTAACAACCAAATTATAAGCAGAAAAAGTGTTAACATCCAAATCATAAGTAGAAAAGGTGTTAACAACCAAATCATAAGTAGAAAAGGTGTTAATAACCAAATCATAAGTAGAAAAGGTTTTAACAACCAAATCATAAGTAAAAATGGTGTTAACGACCAAATTATAAGTAGAAAAGGTGTTGGGAACCAAATCATAAGTAGAAAAGGTGTTAACAACCAAATTATAAAAAAAAAAGGTGTTGGGAACCAAATCACAAGTAGAAAAGGTGTTGGGAACCAAATTATAAGTAAAAAAGGTGTTGGATCTTAATCCCGAGTAAAAAAGGTGTTGGGAACCAAATCACGAGTAGAAAAGGTGTTGGAAACCAAATCATAAGTAGAAAAGGTGTTAATAACCAAATTATAAGTAGAAAAAGGTGTTAACAACCAAATCATAAGTAGAAAAGTTGTTAGGAGCCAAATCATAAGTAGAAAAGGTGTTGGCAACCAAATCATAAGTAGAAAAGGTGTTAACAACCAAATTATAAGTAGAAAATGTGTTAACATCCGAATTATAAGTAGAAAAAGGTGTCAACAACCAAATCATAAGTAGAAAAGGTGTTAACAACCAAATCATAAGTAGAAAGATGTTAACAACCGAATCATTAGTAGAAAAGGTGTTAACAACCAAATCATAAGTAAAAAGGTGTTGACAACCAAATAATAAGTAGAAAAGGTGTTAACAACCAAATCATCAGTAAAAAGGTGTTGACAACCAAATAATAAGTTGAAAAAGGTGTCAACAACCAAATCATAAGTAGAAAAGGTGTTAACCAAAGTATAAGTAGAAAAGGTGTTAACAGCCAAATCATGAGTAAAAAGGTGTTAACAAACGAATCATGAGTAGAAAAGGTGTTAATAACCGAATCATAAGTAGGAAAGGTGTTAACAACCAAAACATAAGTAGAAAAGGTGTTAATAACCAAATCATAAGTAGGTAAGTTGTTAACAAACAAATCATAACTAAAAAAGGTGTTAACAACCAAATTATAAGTAGAAAAGGTGTTAACATCCGAATTATAAGTAGAAAAAGGTGTCAACAACCAAATCATAAGTAGAAAAGGTGTTAACAACCAAATCATAAGTAAAAAGTTGTTAACAACCAAATTATAAGTAGAAAAGCTGTTAACAACCAAATTATAAGTAGAAAATGTGTTAACAACCAATTTATAAGCAGAAAAGTGTTAACATCCAAATCATAAGTAGAAAAGGTGTTAACAACCAAATCATAAATAGAAAAGGTGTTAATAACCAAATCATAAGTAGAAAAGGTTTTAACAACCAAATCATAAGTAAAAAAGGTGTTAACGACCAAATGATAAGTAGAAAAGGTGTTGGGAACCAAATCATTAGTAGAAAAGGTGTTAACAACCAAATTATAAAAAGAAAAGGTGTTGGGAACCAAATCACAAGTAGAAAAGGTGTTGGAAACCAAATTATAAGTAAAAAAGGTGTTGGATCTTAATCCCGAGTAGAAAAGGTGTTGGGAACCAAATCACGAGTAGAAAAGGTGTTGGGAACCAAATCATAAGTAGAAAAGGTGTTAACAACCAAATTATAAGTAGAAAAAGTTGTTAACAACCAAATCATAAGTAGAAAAGTTGTTAGGAGCCAGATCATAAGTAGAAAAGGTGTTGGGAGCCAAATCACAAGTAGAAAAGGTGTTAACAACCAAATTATAAGTAGAAAAGGTGTTAACATCCGAATTATAAGTAGAAAAAGGTGTCAACAACCAAATCATAAGTAGAAAAGGTGTTAACAACCAAATCATAAGTAGAAAGATGTTAACAACCGAATCATTAGTAGAAATGGTGTTAACAACCAAATCATAAGTAAAAAGGTGTTGACAACCAAATAATAAGTAGAAGAGGTGTTAACAACCAAATCATAAGTAAAAAGGTGTTGACAACCAAATAATAAGTAGAAAAAGGTGTCAACAACCAAATCATAAGTAGAAAAGGTGTTAACAACCAAATCATAAGTAGAATGATGTTAACAACCGAATCATTAGTAGAAAAGGTGTTAACAACCAAATCATAAGTAAAAAGGTGTTGACAACCAAATAATAAGTAGAAAAGGTGTTAACAACTGAATTATAGGAAGAAAGGTTGTTAACAACCAAATCATAAGTAGAAAAGGTGTTATGAAACAAAATATTGAGTAGAAAAGGTGTTGGGAACTAAATCATAAGTAGAAAAAGTGTTGGGAACAAAATCACAAGTAGAAAAAGTGTTGGGAACCAAATCACAAGTGGAAAAGGTGTTACGAACCAAATCACAAGTAGGAAAGATGTTGGGAACCAAATAATAACCAGAAAAGGTGTTGGGAACCAAATCACAAGTATAGAAGTGTTGGGAACCAAATTACAAGTAGAAAAGGTGTTGGGAACTAAATTACAAGTAAAAAACGTTTTGGGAACCAAATCAAAATTAGAAGAGGTGTTGGGAACCAAATCACAAGTAGAAAAGGTGTTGGGAAACAAATCACAAGTAGAAAATGTGTTGGGAACCAAATCACATGTAGAAAAAGTGTTGGGAACCAAATTATAAGTAGAAAAGGGGTTAACAACCAAATTATAAAAAGAAAAGGTGTTGGGAACCAAATCACAAGTAAAAAAGGTGTTGGGAACCAAATCATCCGTAGAAAAGGTGTTGGGAACCAAATAATAAGTAGAAAAGGTGTTAACAACCAAATTATAAGTGGAGAAGGTGTTCGGAACCAAATCACCAGTAGAAAAGGTGTTGGGAACCAAATCACAAGTAGAGAAGGTGTTGGGTACCAAATAATAAGTAGAAAAGATGTTGGGAACCAAATCATAAGTAGAAAAGGATTTGGGAACCAAATTATAAGTAGAAAAGTGGTTAACAACCAAATTATAAAAAGAAAAGGTGTTGGGAACCAAATCACAAGTACAAAAGGTGTTGGGAACCAAATCATCCGTAGAAAAGGTGTTGGGAATCAAATTATAAGTAGAAAAGGTGTTAACAACCAAATTATAAGTGGAAAAGGTGTTCAGAACCAAATCACCAGTAGAAAAGGTGTTAACAACCAAATCATAAGCAGAAAAGTTGTTAGGAACCAAATTATAAGTAGAAAAGCTGTTAACAACCAAATTATAAGTAGGAAAGGTGTTGGGAACCAAATCATAAGTAGAAAAGGTGTTAACAACCAAATCATGAGTAGAAAAGGTGTTAACGACCAAACTATAAGTAGAAAAGGTGTTGGGAACCAAATTATAAGTAGAAAAGTTGTTAACAACCAAATCATAAGTAGAAAAGGTGTTGGGAACCAAATTATAAGCTGGAAATATGTTGGGAACCAAATCACGAGTAGGAAAGGTGTTAGGAACCAAATTTTAAGTAGAAAAGGTGTTAACAACCAAATTATAAAAAGAGAAGGTGTTGGGAACCAAATCACAGATAGAAAAGTTGTTGGGAACCAAATCATAAGTAGAAAAGGTGTTGGGAACCAAATTATAAGTAAAAAAGGTGTTAGATCTTGATCACGAGTAGAAAAGGTGTTGGGAACCAAATCACAAGTAAAAAAGTGTTGGGAACCAAATCATAAGCAGAAAAGGTGTTGGGAACCAAATTATAAGTAGAAAAGCTGTTAACAACCAAATTATAAGTAGGAAAGGTGTTGGGAACCAAATCATAAGTCAAAAAGGTGTTTACAACCAAATCATAAGTAGAAAAGGTGTTAACAACCAAATTATAAGTAGAAAAGGTGTTAGGAACCAAATCATAAGTAGAAAAGTTGTTGGGAACCAAATCACAATTAGAAAAGTTGTTAACAAACAAATCATGAGTAGAAAAGGTGTTAACAACCAAATCATAAGTAAATAGGTGTTAACAACCAAATTATAAGTAGAAAAGCTGTTAAAAACCAAATTATAAGTAGAAAATGTGTTAACAACCAAATTATAAGCAGAAAAAGTGTTAACATCCAAATCATAAGTAGAAAAGGTGTTAACAACTAAATCATAAGTAGAAAAGGTGTTAATAACCAAATCATAAGTAGAAAAGGTTTTAACAACCAAATCTTAAGTAGAAAAGGTGTTAACGACCAAATTATAAGTAGAAAAGGTGTGGGGAACCAAATCATAAGTAGAAAAGGTGTTAACAACCAAATTATAAGTAGAAAAGGTGTTGGGAACCAAATCACAAGTAGAAAAGGTGTTGGGAACCAAATTATAAGTAGAAAAGGTGTTGGATCTTAATCACGAGTAGAAAAGGTGTTGGGAACCAAATCACGAGTAGAAAAGTTGTTGGGAACCAAATCATAAGTAGAAAAAGTGTTAACAACCAAATTATAAGTAGAAAAAGATGTTAACAACCAAATCATAAGTAGAAAAGGTGTTAGGAACCAAATCATAAGTAGAAAAGGTGTTGGGAACCAAATCATGAGTAGAGAAGTTGTTAACAACCAAATTATAAGTAGAAAAGGTGTTAACAACCGAATTATAAGTAGAAAAGCTGTTAACAACCAAATTATAAGTAGAAAAGGTGTTAACAACCAAATCATAAGTAGAAAGGTGTTAACAAACAAATCATAAGTAGAAAAGATGTTAACAACCGAATCATTAGTAGAAAAGGTGTTAACAACCAAATCATAAGTAAAAAGGTGTCGACAACCAAATTATAAGTAGAAAAGGTGTTAACAACCAAATCATAAGTAGAAAAGGTGTTAACCAAATTATAAGTAGAAAAGGTGTTAACAGCCAAATCATAAGTAGAAAAGGTGTTAACAAACGAATCATAAGTAGAAAAGGTGTTAATAACCAAATCATAAGTAGAAAATGTGTTAAAAACTAAGTCATTAGTAGAAAAAGGTGTTGAGAACCAAATCATAAGTAGAAAAGGTGTTGGGAACCAAATCATAAGTAGAAAAGGTATTGGGAACCAAGTCATAAGCAGAAACGATGTTGGGAACCAAATCATAAGTAGAAAAGGTGTTGAGAACCAAATCATAAGTAGAAAAGGTGTTAAGAACCAAATTATTAGTAGAAATGGTGTTAACAACCAAATTATAAGTAGAAAAGGTGTTGGGAACTAAATCACAAGTAGAAAAGGTGTTGGGAACCAAATCATAAGTAGAAAAGGTGTTGGGAACCAAATCACGAGTAGAAAAGGTGTTGGGAACCAAATCATAAGCAGATAAGGTGTTGGGAACCAAATTATAAGTAGAAAAGCTGTTAACAACCAAATTATAAGTAGGAAAGGTGTTGGGAACCAAATCATAAGCAGAAAAGGTGTTAACAACCAAATTATAAGTAGAAAAGGGGTTAACAACTAAATTATAAAAAGAAAAGGTGTTGGGAACCAAATCACAAGTAGAAAAGGTGTTGGGAACCAAATCATCCGTAGAAAAGGTGTTGGGAATCAAATTATAAGTAGAAAAGGTGTTAACAACCAAATTATAAGTGGAAAAGGTGTTAGGAACCAAATCATCAGTAGAAAAGGTGTTGGGAACCAAATCATAAGCAGAAAAGTTGTTAGGAACCAAATTATAAGTAGAAAAGGTGTTAGGAACCAAAATGCTAGTACAAGAGAATAGGTACAAACCAAGGTATAGGGAAGGTGGTAGGAAGGAAATTACAAATGAAGGAAAGGTCGTAGGAACAATCTCATTTTATTATGGCATATGTTAGACTTACGTCCGCCTGTACTTTGAATAATGTGTCCGAACCTGGCCACTGTATTTGGTAGATGAAGATATTCTGAGGAAAAGTCCAGAGACGAGCAAGTTAGTCCCAGCATTAAAAAGTATGAGTTATGAAAACAGGTTGAAGGAGTTAGGATTGACATAGAAAAAAAGGAGGGGCGGGGAGACTTGATAGAAATGTCTCAGATCATGTAGGGTATAGAATTTATTTATTTATTTTTACCAAAAGGGAGCACACAGGACCGAGGGGCCATACATATACAATGGAAGTGAATAGTAGATTGAATATCAGAAAAATCCATGTTAAGCAACAGTGGTAGGATAATGAAATAGGTTACTGGGATATGTTGTCCTATCAACAATGTAAATAAATTTAAAAAGAATTGTTTATCACGCCACCGCTTATGCAAACGTCTATGACTGAGATATTGAGTAAATGTGATTATTCAATGTGTACTTTTATATCCAAATGGTATACCTTTGTTCGCACTATGATAAATAATTTAACATTTATGTTTAATATTTAGGACATCTGCGCTTTGCAAATGATCATAGGTGTGTATTGTTCAATATGATATTCAGTAAAATAGTCAATAGAACTCTTTTTCTCACGTAAATATCGCACCTAAATATTTCTATTGGAAAAAAAATTTACAATTTTCATTTCGGTAGCAAATCGTTTGTAGTCCATTTCTTTGAAATGTCATCCGCAGTCCGTGAGGTTCCTGAAACTTGACAAAAGAGAAGAAGCTAACGGTGAAGTAGCGAAGAATGCACAATGGGAAGGAAATGGGGGAAAAGAAAACGCCCAATGGAGAATTTAAAAGACAAACGGAAAATATCCTGGACGATCAATAATGGTTATGGCTACGCAGCGGACACCTGAAAAGAAAAATGGAATTCCTCACCATTGCAGGCTGAATCATGTGTATTTGGACAAGCTACATCAAGGTAAAGATTGGCAAAACTCAGAAAACAGCATAACATACGTAGAGAAAGCGGCTACACAAGCCACATAATCAGTAAATGCGGCAAACTGGTATAGAAAGAGTACAAAAGTAGGCACGACAGAGCAGCGACAGTTATAAACTGGGAACTGCGCAAACGATTTGGATTCGACCAAAGACAAATTGTCTTAGAACAAACCAGGGTCTGTATTGAAAAGTAGAAATCATATAGAACACTTGGATTTTGCCATCCAGACTGATCACCCCATCGGAACAAGAATACGGGATCTGGTAGGCGTCGATAAGGAAAAGAAGGGCCTGTCAAATGTGGCTATACCAGCAGGCCCTTAAATTAACGTGAAATACAAAGACTTTGCTCGCAATCTGACAAAGGTGTGGAATATGAAGATTAAGATAGCGTCCATAGTAGTATGCTCGCTTGGAGCCACGCTTAAAATGCTAGAATCAAGTTGAGCCAGAAATTAGAAAAAGGTTTGACGCTATTTAGTCCCTATCGTTGCTGGGGTCTGCGGTGATACTGAAATGGGTGCTGGAGAATTGATCAGCGTTATCTCCAACTTCAGCAGTGTCTATCAGACATCTAGTGTCAACATGTGAGACGAATTAGAAATTTGAGGAGGGGTTAAGCTGCACAGATCACACGATTGTGCGAGAAAACTGTGAGGGGTATTGGAAACTCGAATATTTGACGTCAGTAACTCATACATGGGAAAAAAGAAGATAATTACATTTATCATTTCAGGCTGATGCAATAATTTCATTTTAAATTAGATTCAGCATCGTCAAGCATCAGCAACAATAAACCCAGCATGGGTTATTTTGCTATGAGGTCTACTTTCACACAATGTCCCTCCAAGTTGACTTGAAACTTGCTCTTTCATAAATTACTGTTTGTCTTAATGTAACCATCAAATTGCAAACATCTCCAATGTTCGATACACAACAACAATTCCTTTTAAATTTTCATTGTTACAAGAAGCTACCTTTTTCTTCAGAAGAACATTTGAAAAAGAACATGGCATGTTTGATTGCAAAACTAAAAAGCACCCAGCAGAGCGTATATCTCTGCCAACACTATACACCAACTACGAACTGGACGCAAATAAGTTAATATATAGCTATGATGCAGCGGAGGTAAATATAAATCTTTTTTGATCCGCCTTAAAATTCAATCAATTTTTTGTAAGCCTATGGCTTATCTTTCCATAAGATGTCATTGAAATTCACTGTGAACTTTTGAAGATAGTGTATTAACAGAAAGACAGAAACGAGTGAATACATATACCTCTTCCAACCTCGTTGGCAGAAGTAAAAAAACAAACAAAGCAAGACAGAATTTTGCAACCAGTGTTTGCTCTCTGCTGCACCGTCACCTACAAGAACAAATCATGTCACTTAGAAAAATTATAATGCTCTGCACTATATAGGTATAAATAGAAGTAAATAAATAATAAAGAATAACTGTTACACTAAATAAATCATTTATTTATTATACACCTTCTGTTGAAAGCAACTTACCCTTGTTTCTTCAACTTAAGACAAAGGAAAAAATTCGATGATCGACCTAAAAGTAAAATATTGTCTGGACACTGCCCACTTCCAGTTTGCCCACGGGCTTCTTGGTCCTACGAAGGCCATGGAAAATTATAGAGGACATTGTTCATGGAGAAAAAAATGACAGAAGTGAAATATATACTGGTATAGTTGCATTTTTTGCAGATCAAATGTAAACAGAGATTATATCTATGATATTGTTCTGCTTGTTCCTAACTGCATTCGAATGCTACGCTTCAAGTAATAAGATAAGGGGGAGGTTAGGTAATCATATAATAGGGCATGATGAGAGAGGACAGAAAAGAGAGTTTACAAAGAGGTTTTGGAGCTTTTCGCAAATTAAACTTATCCCATGTTTTAGTTGTTAGTACGCTTTTACTTGAGAAAAAAATTGCATATCACCAAACCGGAGAAATTCCCAATTACTGAATCAATAAAATGTTAAGTAAAAACCAGACAAGTGCTAAGACTGAATGAAGAAAAAATTATAACATAATAAACACTATTGTATCAATATATGTCGAAGGGTCACCAGTTATTGACGCTATTGTATCTTTACATATTGAAATATCATCTGTAATAGGTTGTTCCTATTGTGAGTAAGGGGAATAATGATATAGTTGTAATTCTTTGTCACAATAAGATTGTGTAGTTGTGGAGGACAAGGGATTTTGTCTGAGCGTGTTTGGATTTTCCCATAACATACCGACGTCGATGGAAATCTTGAAGGATGTAGGGATACGGTTGTCGCCATGACGGAATGGAAAATATGCGCACGAATATGAATGTGAACGCAGAGATAAAACAGAGTATGAATCATTGTTATGGAGACATATACAAACTATGGTTTCCGGTTAATCCTGGTTTTACTTGAGAAAAAAATTGCATATCACCAAACCGGAGAAATTCCCAATTACTGAATTAATAAAATGTTAAGTAAAAACCAGACAAGTGCTAGGACTGAATGAAGAAAAAATTATAACATAATAAACACTATTGTATCAAACAGAAAATATCGTCTTTTTTGCTTTAGTTTATTGTGGCTTTACGAGATACTCATGTAGATCACCGTGTTTTGTTTTATTGAGAAGTCGCTTAAAATCCGTATTCATCGGCCATTAAGATTGATGTCAAGTTAGTTTCTTTGTATCACCACACATATATCGATTTATTCAAACCTTGTTATATTCGGGGATGCTTTTACCGATCTATTAAATGTGTCTTTGATTTCTAATATATATATATATATATATCCCATCGCCCTAAATTAAATAAAGTAAAAATTATCGAAATACGTCGGAGGCATAGTTTGATAGACTCCCCCCAACGCAGAAATACGTGTTTTGAAGTAATGATTTCGCCATGAAGTCGAGAACTAATCACGATACTTCTAAGCCATAATTCTGTGCTATGGACGGAAAGAGGGGACCACTTGAGCAATATATATAAATAGAAAAAAAAAAAAAGAAAAAAGAAGCCCCCCCCCCAATGAAATGCTGCATTTCAAAAAAGGGATTTATTCCATGTAGTTCATTTTAATCAAAATACTTAAAAGATGACTGAAAAAATTTCTGGGTCGGCTGCAAAATGTAAACAGATATTCATTAGTCCATTGTCGACCATTTCGTTGAAATTCTTTCGGAACTTTTCAAGATATTGTGCTGTTTACATATAGCTACTATGCAGGGAAAGTGACAATAAAAAAAACCTGGATCCGCCTGAAAAGACAAACATTTCTTCCTTTGCGCATTGCACAACCTTCAATATTTCTCTGACATCCATTGAGAGCATAAAGAGATATTGTGCTGTGTATATTTAACTACAATGCACGGGAGATGGCCGTGAAAGATTCCAGTGAATAAATGAATTAACTCGGCAGATCAGAATAAGTTCCCGGTGAGAATATCATCATCATCATCATCATCATCATCATCATCATCATCAGTCTTCTAACGTCCGTTGTTGGACATAGACCTTCCCCAGGATTTGCCTCACCTCTCCATCATGGGCGTCGCCGAGCCAGTACTTCTTGAACTTGTCTAGCTCGTCTCCCCATCTAATATTCTGCCGGCCTCGGTTGCGCATGTGATCTTGGGGGATCCATGTTGTGAGTCGCGATGTCCATCGGTTGTCTGCCATTCTTGTAACATGGCCAGCCCACCGCCATTTGAGACTTTTAATGGATTCTATGATGTCTCTGACTCTTGTCTTTTCTCGGATGTGCTGTGCTGTCTTGTGGTCTCTCCATTATTATTATTATTCTCAACATTATTCTTTCATGTGCACGTTGCATGGTTCTCAATTTACAGGTCTGTCTCTTGGTTAGGTTCCATGTTTCGGCTCCATGAGTGACTATTAGGAGGATGCATTGGTTATACACCCTTCTCTTTAAGATTAATGAGATCTTCTTATTTTTGAAGTTTGAGCTAGCTCTGCCAAAGGCTTGCCATCCTAGTGTGATTCTTCGCTTGATTTCTTCTTCTTTTGAGGGTCTGATGGGGATTCGTTGTCCTAGGTAGATGCAGTGGTCTACTTCCCCCAGTGCTGTGTCCTCGATTTTGATCTTAGTGTTTTTATCTTCGATGTGGTTGTTGCACATGATCTTTGTCTTGCTGAAGTTCATGTGTAGGCCGACTTTCTTGCTCTCATCATTTAGTTAATCTATCATTAGTTGGAGGTCGTGCAGGTTCTCTAAGAAAAGGGCAATGTCGTCTGCAAATCTGAGGTTGCTCAGATACTCGCTGTCTATTTTAATTCCTTTACTCTCCCAGTCTAGTCTTCTGAAGATCATCTCGAGGCAGGCTGTGAAGAGATTAGGTGAGCTGGTATCACCTTGTCTTACTCCTTTCTGGAGCTGAAAGGGGTCCGATTCTTTATGTAACCTAATAAAGGAGCTGCTGTGATTGTATATATGTTTCAGTACTTCAACATATACTGGATCTACACCTTGTCGACTGATGGCCTCCATGACTGTAGGGATTTCTACTGAGTCGAACGCCTTTTTGAAGTTGTTGAGGTCTTTCGGGTTTCCTTTTTTTTTATATAAAAGCATTATGATGGCAGTGTTCCAATCGTCTGGGACTTTACTGTGTTTTAGACACAAGTTGAAGAGGACAGCCAGTTTCCTAGTGATGATTTTACCTGCTTTTCGGAGTAGGTCGATGGTGATGTTGTCTGGTCCAGGGGCAGTTCCTTTCTTCGTCTGTTTAATGGCTTCTTTCACCTTCCACGGGGTTACTTTTGGGATGTCCTCGAGTTGATTGCTCACGTCTTGCGTATCTCGCTCATTGTTTTGTAGTCCTTGTTTGGACGAATAAAGTTTTTGGCAGAATTCTTTGGTGCGTTCGACAATCCTGTCTCTGTCTGTTGTTAGGTTTCCATTTTCCTCGAGTATGCTAGTTATTTGCCTTCGTCCTGAGTTGTGGCCTTTTTATAGCTTTGAAGCCCCGACCTTTTTCAAAAGTCGATTCGATGACTACCGTCGTATATCTCCTTTTGTCTTCCCTTCGTTTTTTCTTGATCAATTTGTTTAGTTCAGCCTCTTCAATTTTCTCTCTCGTTGTTGTCGGTAGCTTGAGGTTTCTGCGTTTTTCCATGATATTATTAGTTTCATCTTAGATTTTGCTAATGAGTTGTGTGCTCATTGGTTTGTATGTAGTAGCAACTTCAATTATCGACGCTGTCATTTTGTTGCTTAGTTCGTTGATGTTGGTTTCGTCTTGTTCAGTGAGAATTCTGAATCTGTTTTTCAGTTCGAGCTTGAAAGATTGAGTGTGCTCTTTTGGTATGTTTGGAGGCTGCAGTTTTGTGTCGAACATTTTCCTGCGTTCTTTGTTGGTATTTACTTGTATTTTACATCGTACCATTCTGTGGTCGCTGCCTACATTGACTTGATTCAGGACTTGGATGTCCTTGACGATATCGTTTTTGTCCGTTAGGATGTAGTCTATTTCGTTCTTTGTTTCGTGATTGGGGCTCTTCCAAGCCCATTTCCTATTGGGTCCCTTCTTTAAGAACTTGTTCATGATTTTGAATCCATTAGCTGTTGCAAAGTTTACAAGATCTTCTCTTTCGTTGCGTACTTTGTATCCGAATTTGCCGACGCAATCTTCATTTCCTTGTCCTACCTGTGCGTTGAAGTCTCCCATGATAACATTGAATTTTTTTCTGGTGTCTTGGAGTAGGGAGTTCAAGTCATCATAGAAATTATCTATTTCCTGTTGGGTTGATTGCGAAGTGGGAGCGTAGACTTGGATTATATTGTGTTTGTATTGTTTTGAAAGTTGTATTGTGACGCCATCCACTCGGTCAGAGACGGGTTTTAAGCCAGTTACATTGTCTTTGAGGTCCTTATTGATGAGAAAGCCAACTCCACTGTTTTACTTTCTCTTTTCCGTAGCTGTAAAGAAATCTGCTCCTCAGTTCGATTAGTTCTTCTCCGGGTCTTCTTACCTCGCTAATGCCTATGATGTCCCACTTGACATTTTTGATTTCACTTTCTAAATCGGTTAGGTGCATGTCAGTTGACAGTGTTCTGACGTTGTAGGTGCCTATGTAGAAAGTTGTCCTTTCGTTGACGGTCTTAAGGCTGTGTTTAAATGGTCGCTGTTGGATCGGTGACTCAGTAGGAACAGGTGTTCCCTTGGTGAAGGATTTGGGTAATCGCCCTTGGAGCACATCACCCCCACCCAAAGCAAGTGATGTGGCTGGGTCCCAGCACGAACGGCCGATATAATTTTTGGTGTGCAAGCCATGGGGAGTGATGGGCCATGTCCTACCACGCTGGCCCATGACGTGTTGGTAGGGGGTCTGGTGGATCGTCCACTGCTGATGTGGGTCAGTGGCCTAAGAGCTCCACCGGCTCTTGATACCCATTCAAACTGTTCTTGTAAGTTAAGAATGGATGTTCGGAGCGCAGAAAAAAACAAAAGAAAAAAAACAAACTTTCGAACACAATTCGATCTTATTTTTCGAGAAGAGAAAAAAAAAGGATGCTAATTCCATGGGTAAAGATCTCTTCCTCTTTCTCTCCTACCTGATGAGGTCGGTGAAGCAGCACTAGAGCATACCTCTCCCTTATATATAAAGTTTTTAACTTAGTTAAAGTCCACAGACGTTGGAATTTAAAACAGAAAGGCACTCATCCAAATTTGCAGCAGCATAATCGTCCTGGGGACTTTATTTTAGCAGTTGGAAAAGTTTGAATTTTTCACTTTCATTGCTAAATATTTCATATCTGTCTCAGAGTACATCATAAGTGAAAAAAAAAAAAGAGATTAGGCCAGTCGTCATATAGCAATGGTCAGTAAGCAGAACTTACTGAACATCATTCGTGTATTCGATCCTCATCGAATCTCCCAGTATCGATGGTGTGATACCAATTCAAACTAAGTTACTATACTTATATAAGAGTGGTTTTCTTGGCTTGCTGTCTTTAACACGTGGCCCACTCACACAGGGGCCAACATTTTGCTGATAAAAGTTCCTCTTACCAACCTTTTGAAACTCTGGACTCTTCAACTGGGACAAATTTGCTATCATTTTTTCTTTCGAAAATAGTTTGCGTGTGTGAGTTAGAGAGAGAGAGAGAGAGAGAGAGATGTAAGGAGACTTGTTCTAAAATGAGTGTCGTGGAGCCAATATTTTCTGAACCTGTCCTGTTCGTCTCACCATCTTATTTTCTGCCGACCATAGTTTCACATGTGCTCTCTAGGAACCCACGTCGTGAGTCGTGATGTCCAGCAGTTATCTGCCATTTTTGCAATATGACCAGCCCATTGCCATGTGAGTTTTTTTTTTAATGGGTTCTATAATGTTTCAGACTCCTGTTTTCTCCCTAATATACTGTGCTGTCTTCTGATGTTTTACATGCACGTTGCATGCTTCTCAGTTTGAGGGTAGGTCTACTTGTTAGGTTCCATGTTTCTGCTCCGCAGATGACTATTGGGAAGACACAGTGGTTGCAAGGTTATTGTCTCTAATTTTACATTATAATTCGAATTCTTAATTTAGATTTAATACAATTCCATGAAATCTGGAGAGTGGGCTTTCAATGAAAGGTAATTCAAAGTAAAGGTAAGTATCAAAAGAAGAATCTCAAAAAGGGATCTTACAGCTTTACTTCCATTTGCAATAGCCACTGACGGATTATCTACCACTGACGGATTATCTACCACTTTGGCGCTCTAGGCTGTGATTTAGAACGTTATTACGTCACAGGTTGGTGTTGCTGCTATGGTACTAAAGCCCTAAAATCACCGTTTCTAACCGATAATATGTTTGGAGCAGAGTCATTAACGTACCAACTTTTTTTTCGGACAATTTAAACTCTTCTTCGATTTCTTTTGTTTTGAACCCCCTGAAGAGAGACTCCTCCTTACGGATATTACATTTTACACAAGAAGGGGGCTGTAGGAATGAATTTTCCGAAACGTTGTGATCACATCTGTTGTAAATGCTGGTTAAAATTTCATTTTCAAGTACTTTGCATTGGAGGTATACATGTTTATCATAAACTCAAGTAAAACACGTAAAAACCCAGTCAAGAAATTCAACAGGAAACTTGCCATGATCAGAAGATCATACCAGTTTTTGGATGGTGATACTTCATGCCTATTTTTCGTCGCCCTGGTGGGTCCTCATTTAGAGTTGGCTAATATCATCTGGTCACTACGGTACCAAAAGGATAAAGATATTATCAAGGGGATTCTGCAGAAAGCTAGTGTCAGGAAGCTACTCTTGTGAATAGAGGCGTGTGAGACTAAAAATATCAAGAATGCAGTACGGGATGAAGAGGAGAAACCCTATAGAGACGTACAAGTATATTTACGGGAAAAAAACCCAAGATTTAACTCAAGTCTTAGACAAAACTTTGCATGTCGCCTGGTAAACTCATGGAACAGTCTCTCTGCTCTAGTGGTAGAAGAAAGTACACCTAAAACTTTCCAGAACAAACTTGACCAGCATTGGGCTAACAGAATATTCTACGCACTCCCATGTGTTACCAACGTCATTCGTGCCTACAAATTATATTAAAAGTAATAAGCATAGACATAATCAAAAGACCGAATCGAAAGACTTCGGCCCAATCCAATCTGACATTATTTCAAGGTTTAAATTGTCCGAAAGAGGTTGGTAAGTATCTAAATATATAACAAGCATATACGTAAATTTGTTTCTTGTTAGTTCGCATTCGGTCGATGATCTCCAAGAGGAATCTCCTATCTTTACTTTCATTTGTCGTAGCCACTAACGGATTATCTACCACCTCGACGCTCTAGGCTGAGCTTTAGAAAGTTATTACGTCACAAGTCAGTGTTACTACTTTGGTACCTGAGCCTTAAGATCACCACGTCAGAACAATAATATGTTTGGAGCCTAATTGATCATCATCATCATCATCATCATCATCATCATCATCATCATCATCATCATCATCATCATCATCATCATCATCATCATCAGTGTTTTAACGTCAGTCGTTGGACATAGACCTTCCACAGGATTCACCATAATTCTCTATCATGGGCATTGCAGAGCCAGTATTGTCTAAATTTGTCTAGTTCGTCTCTCCATCTTGTATTCTGTCAGCCTCGGTTTCGCATCTGATCTCTTGGGATCCATGTTGTGAGTCGTAATGACAATCGATTGTCTGTCATCCTTGCAACATGGCCAGCCCATTGCCATCAGAGTTTTTAAAAAAATTTCTATGATGTCTCAGACTCCTGTTTTCTTCCTGATATACTGTGATGTCTTGTGATCTCTCCATGTAGAGTTGAGCGTAATTCTCTCATGCGCTCGTTGCATGCTCCTCAGTTTGCGGGTCTGTCTTCTGGTTAGGTTTCATGTTTCAGCTCCATAAGTGATTATCAGGAGAATGCATTGGTTGTATACTCATCTTTTTAGGATTATTGGGATCGTCTGGTTTTTTCAAGGTTGAGCTTGATCTGCCGAAGGCTTGCCATCAATGAAGATTACGTCATAAAAACTCTTGAGACTTTACGTCCGATCATTCTTTAAAACAGCTTGAGTTCAGTAGAGACTTGAAATTAGGATACTTGAATTTCTATAAATAAATTACCTGATAAAATAGCTTTTGTCTCCTTTGTGCCGATCTGTAGATGAATAGATTAATAAGTTGGTTCTGCATGTACACTAACATGCCTTTCCGCTGATGCTAGATGTATTGTGATCTGTAACTATTCAATAATTTTCTTATCTGTTTTTATTGCTTCGTGGATGGCTTTTCTCTCCAGCACAGACACGTTTCCTCTCAAGGTATGAAAAGTTATATATATATATATATATATATATATATATATATGTATATATATTCTATCAACTTGGAAATTTAACTATCGGGATCCATTCAACTCTCTCGACCCCATCTTGCCCCCAGCACCGACTGGATCCTTCATCTCAGAGGCTCTGGTGTAGATGACTAGAAACTGTATATTTAGAACAAAAAAGAACTGAAATCGTTGATCGGAATAGTTGAGATACAATTATCACATCGGGATGGAATATAGGATAAAGAAATGCTCACAACTAGTGATGCGCAGACAGGGGAGGCTTCATGATTGCGGACTGGATCGAACGGACGGACAACGAAACATTCAGGGCACTGACCACAAAGGACCACTATGAATACCCAGAAGCATGCACATGTATAAGGGAGAGGAGGATAGATGCTTGAACCTTTTCACTTCTTAATATCAGAAGTGATCTTTTAGTTCAAATTCAAAAATATATGTTAATACAAGATACGTGACCAGCACTTGTTTTTCTGCTACTTATACTGCCAGTAGAACATCATCATCACCAGTCTTTTAACGTCCGTCGTTGGACATAGACCTCCCCCAGGATTTGCCACACCTCTCTATCATGGGCGTCGCGGAGCCAGTACTTCTTGAACTTGTCTAGCTCGTCTCCCCATCTAATATTCTGTCGGCTGCGCATGTGATCTCGGGGGATCCATGTCGTGAGTCGTGATGTCCATTGGTTGTCCGCCATTCCTGCAATATGGCCAGCCCACCACAATTTGAGACTTTTAATGGTTCTATGATGTCCCTGACTCTTGTCTTTTCTCGGATATACTTAGCAAAGAAAGGTGAAAAAAAAATTCAATAGAACATAATGTTATTATAATTCATGGAATAGTTGCGGCAGAAGTAGTAGTAGTAGGGATCAAATTTATCCCAAGCTTTTGAGAGATCTGTACACAGACGTCACGTAAAACCTTTGAGGATCCTAAATGTGTCCCCTTTTTCCAACCGAACCCTGCCTTTCTGAATTCCTGCTCTTCTGGGTGTTTGTTCATGTCACTGCCTTTGAGTACTTGAATGTGACACAATTAGACAAGATCAAATGAATGCAAAGTTAAGACAAAAAGTATCTCAGGTGAGTGAGTCATCAAGTTAGTATATGGTGCCCTTATACAAGCTACGGCTTCAGCCGACCCTGACTCGCTCCATATATCACTCTGTCTTGATTCCACTTTGCAATATGTGAACTAGACCAAGAAGTGACAAGCACTTGAAGCGGCGTCACTCCCTCCAACCTGCGCTATTCCACCATAGCTAGGCGGATTCATACTTTTCACAAACGCATCCGGGCGAAGTGAATACAAACTGTCTTGTATGAACTCGACTCGCCATTCTCACCATCAACTGCTCGGCCAACTCGCACTTCCTGTACCTTAAAAGGATAAGAAACTGAAGGCCAGAAGTTTGATAATGGAGTGAACTACCAGGTAGTATCTGTAGTAAGATACAAATTTGGTTATTCTTCTTTATTTGGTACAAAAATCGACTAGCATCAAGACTGACAAAGGTTATCGCCCTTGATAGCTAAATAGCATCTGTCCCCGAATAGAATTGCGGAATAAATTGGGTTTGGTCAAAACGAAGTCTTCGATAAGATAGTTCCTATTTCTTTTTAAAAAAATCATCTCACTGCATTCATATATCTGAAAATTCATATTTTTCGTTTAAATAGATACTTTGAATTTCCTAGCGAGGCGAAATAAAAAAAAAATGATTCTTACAAGTACCTTAACTGCAAATGAAGACCAATCTTATACGAAGTTTTGACCTTTGTCTTTTTTTTTCAAAATTTCATCACGACTCATATTATGAGTATATGCACAATGAAAAAGTATTACATCAAATGTTTTTTTTCAAGATTGTAAAAGTACAAAATCTATTTGCACTTTCGACAATGTTCATGCTAGTCGATTTTATCCCAAATAAGCAAGGATAACCACACTTTCTTGCAAATCAATTTCAGATGATTTTTCTATTTCTATCTGTTACCCTCTCTATGGTAAGGAAAAATCCTGTAACAAATAATGGACTTTGCTTTTGTATTTACAATTCTTATCAACGCGCGACATTTCGTTTTATTTTACCAGTTACGGCCAGTCAAGGAAATGAATTTGGAGAACTAGGTATACAGCTGGGCTGGGTTTTATGGAACTAGGTAAACGATAGTACTCCGTTTGTAGACATTGAAATTTCAAAGAATAAGTATTGATATGGAGGTACTTCTACGCCGTGTCGCTGCGAATCACACCATTTTACACCCACATACGATTCATTTTCATAAGAGAGACAGAGACAAAATAAACAACGCAACCTTGTAAAATCAGAAAACTCCAAAAAAGTTGTAAAAAATTTAGAAATAAAAGTATATGAAATAGACTTAAGTTTTCTTAAATAAAGCTTCATATTACAAATTTTTTGACCGATAAAATTCAACAGAAAAAAATGAACATTTAATTGAAGAAGATTGCTCAAGGGCAATAACTCCGAGTGATATTTCCGCAGTTACCTCCCTTGCAGATCAATTGCTAAATATTATTTTCAAATTTTTGATCTCTCGCTTATATGTTATTGGTGTGTAGTTAACGCACACACTTTCATGTAGGATTTTTTGTACATTCATAGAACTTGATTTTTTAATAAAAGCATGATAAAAGAAGCTGCTAAATAGGATAATCTATAAAAAAACAAACAAACAGGGATACTTCAAAACCTAGATAAAAATACATGACAAACATGAGGAAAAACGTTTGTTCTTCTTATATTTTGATTTGTCTTTAAAATTCAAATTTAAATTTTGATGAAACTGTGTTTTTTTATTTATTCATTTATTTTTTTTTACTAAATAGTACCTGAGATGAAAGTTTTGAAACATTAATTTTCATTTGCTTCGTGAACATCTCGTTGACTCTAGTAATTGACTACCATCAGAAAAAAAAAAATTACGAATTCCACGCAATAAATTCATGATGATTGGGTGATTGTTTGGATGAGGTTCACAAAATAGGAAGGTAACAAGACACATTTATTTAAGCTGCTGCTACAAACGAATTACGGAACCAATGAAAGCAGAAAATGTGACAATTCACAACAGTATTTCATTAAAATTAACTTACAAAGAAGATGGATATTGATTGAATATTTTTTTCATGATTGTAACACTAAAATGAATATACGATTGAAATCAATATAATAAAACGATTGAATGAGTTTTTCTCTGTCATTTCTAATATAGTTTCAGAGAGAGAGAGAGAGAGAGAGAGAGAGAGAGAGAGAGAGAGAGAGAGAGAGAGAGAGAGAGAGAGAGAGAGAGAGAGAGTCCGAGATGTCATGTCGTGTTTCCGAGTTCTCGGTATTTATTTTTGTAAATATCAAATTTCTGTTATGAAAATATCTTTTATTCATTTTTCTTTTCGGCAAAAAGTACCTGGCTACTAAGTATCTCATTAAAACTGTTAATGTAATAACAGAACCATTAAACGATATGAAAATATGAGAATTTGAAAAAAGCAATCGATACTCGTCAATGATTTCAAGGTATCCGTCAGAAACTTTCATTTTCAACTACGAATAGATTTCAATATCCAGTTATGTTTCCGAGGCCCAATAGTCTGTGGATTTTGGGATCGAATCCAAGCAGAGCAGAACGTTTTTTTTCCTTCTTTTCCCTTGCTTTTTAGGTCAGTGACGAATTAGGTATTAGGCTGGGTAGGCTTTTCCTTTCTTTCTTGATTTTGACACTAGTGGTGGATAAATAATTAGGCTGAGTAAGCCTTTTGTTTCTTTTGTCAAACTCTTACAACTGAGTTTTGACTTTTATTTTCGTACGTAACAACGACAGATGACTATGACCAGAAGGAAATAGAGTGATGTCATGCACAGTTAACAGTGATACAGTGACGTACGCAAAAACTGATGATGAATTCTCTCCCACTTCTTAAGCCCCATTCGTTGACTTGTTCTGTTTAAGTTTGCAGATCTCATATACAGGAACTATTGATAAAGGAATTGGAATGAAACACGTACTTTCGCAATAATATAGTATGGAGAAATGAATCTTATTTTGTTTACTTTTCAGATCTTTCATAAAGCAAGGGAGTTTGGACTTTGCGCAGCCAAGCTCGTTGTAAATTGTTTGGATAATTCACGTTTTATACTTTCATCATGAACTGCGTTTTCACTAGTTACCTCCCTTTTTTCCAACTCTCTTCTAAACCATTACTGATGATTCTTTAGCGAAGAAGATTATCCCCCTTGACGACTGAAAAATTATTAAATTTATTCAAGTAAGATTATTATTATCATTATTATTATTATTATTATTATTATTATTATTATTATTATTATTATTAGGAATCTCACACCAGTTGCCTGGTGGTAGCCGCTGGAGTTTGACTGACAGCAAGTCTCCTCAAGTCTCCAGCCCTCCTCTCCTAATACTCATACGTCGCAGTAATTCTGCGATTAACTGTTTCACACCGGTTGCCCAGTGGCTATCGCTGAAGGCTGAGTGACAATAAGTCTCCTCAGGTCTTCAGCTAACGTCTCCTCTCTCTTTCACCTATTATGTCAGGGCTAAAATTCGTTGCAGTATTTATATCTCTAGCACCTTCCTCAGTATCCGTGCAGTTCCCAGTAGTGCTGTGGTCTGTACGGTCTCAATCCTTCCCCTAATCCTGATCTCCTCCAGTCTCACCCTCAGCGTTTGGGGGACTGTTCCTAGTGCGCCCACTATGACCGGTCCGCAGGTACTGCCACATCTATCACTTGGTAGGTTTTACTGAGAAGACGTACTCACTTTATGAGTCATGATAAAAAAAAATCAAAGATCAAAACTTTGTATAAGATCGGTATTCATTTGTAGTAGACGTATTTAAAAAATATTGATTTTCTTCACTAAAGATTTAAAGTAATCGCTTAAACAAAAGAATGTATATATTTGAAGATAACTGAATACAGAAATGAATTTAAAAAATAGGAGCTACCTCATCGAAGGCTTCCTTTAAACCTTATCTACTTTAATGCAATATTCAATTTGAAAAAACCCTAGCCATTTTTAGCCATCTAGGAGAATGGCATTTAGCATCTTTATGCTTGTCGTTTTAGTAGCGAATAAAAAAGAAATACCGAGTTTAAACTTTTTTGTGAGTGTCAGCTGATTTAATCTTGGTAGTGAAAGCAAATGTTGTAGCCAATATTTTATTAAATTGTTTACGATTATCGTATTATGGCAGTTTGTTGTAAAATTTCCAGAGCAGAATCAAAAATATATATACCTTGAAAAGGGGGATGGGACAAGCCTTGATGCTGCTGGCTCAAACTCTTCTTTTATCTTGCCTGGAACGTAATGAATGAAAAAACCCTTGCATATCTGTACCGTAAATATTCGTAAGACTTGTCAGTTTGGCTCAGTCGGTGATAGAGCCGGCTACCAATCCCATGGAAATGTTAATTTTATAAATATATTTATTTATTCGAATGAAATGAACACTTCCGTATTTTAGCATAGATTTGGGAGATATGCAAGACTCAATTTAGTTCAGTTGATCAGAGACACGACTACGAATCTATTGATGCTGATTAGAAATAACGCAAGGGGAATGTCAATTTTACGTCCCCAAATTTGGTGTGGGGGGTTCTTATTGTTGTATTAGAAAAAAACAAATCAACTCCAGGTTTGGACTGGAATTTGATAACAATCTACTGATATAATTCGCCACTCGATAGGCAATATTTTTTGTCTGCGACATTTTCCATTCGTCAAAGGAAATAACTGCTAACCTAGATGCTCATCAAAGAGTGATACCCGTTATTTATTTTCTTTTAATTTTTGAAAACGAATTAAAAATTCGGGTCCTCGTGGTTGAAAATGAACGAGAAAGAACATATTGGTTTTGATATTTTCAAGCACATTGAAATAGAAAATATTGAATACTGTTGCCATTTTTGACAATATGGGTAACCAAGTCCAATAACATACTTGATGCACAAAAATAAGCTACACATATTTCGAGATGAATCATTATCATTCCAAAAGCTTTCCGGACTATTGATCTCACTCTTTTTGTTGTTTTGTTGTTATCATTCCGAAATGATAAAACGCATTATCATTCCAAAAGTTTTCCGGACTATTGATCTTACTATTTTTGTTGTTTTGTTGTTATCATTCCGAAATGATACAAAGTATTATTATTCCAAACGTTGATCTGACTTACGATGTTATTCGTTTCTTTGGTAGTTTTCGATACGAAACGATCTATTGAAAAGGGAACGACAAGCAATCTTATTCAAAATGTATTCAAAACAATAGAGAACAGTACTGTAATGAGACCCAGAAAATATTATTTCATTTTCCTCTACTACACGGAGAATCATCATCATCATCATCATCATCATCATCATCATCATCATCATCATCATCATCATCATCATCATCATCATCAGTCTTTCAACGTCCGTCGTTGGACATAGAAATTCCTCAGGATTCGCCACACTTCTCTATCATGGGTGTCGCGGAGCCAGTGCTTTCTGAATTTGTCTAGCTCGTTTCTCCATCTAATATTCTGTCGGCCCCGGTTGCACATGTGATCTCAGGGGATCCATGTCGTGTGTTGTGATGTCCATCGGTTGTCTGCCATTCATTCAACATGGCCAGCCCACTACCATTTGAGATTTTTAATGGATTCTATGATATCCCTGACTCCTATTCTCTCCCAGATGTACTCTGTGATCTCTTCATGTGTGGCCCAGCATTATTCTTTCATGTGCACGTTGCATGGTTCTCAATTTGCGGATCCGTCTCTTGGTTAGATTCCATTTTTCAGCTCCATAAATGACTATTGGGAGGATGCATTGGTTATACACCCATCTTTTTAGGATTAATGGGATCTTCTTATTTTCGAAGGTTGAGTTTGCTCTACAAAAGTAGTGTGATCCTAGTGTGATTCTTCGCTTAATTTCTTCTTCTTTTGAGGGTCTCATGGAGGTCATCTCAAAATCGTTGACCTGTACCTATTGGTCTAGCAAGACATCTTTCTGTTCTTGCCCACTTTGAACTCAGCCAACCAACCTAGCTGCAACAAACCAACATCTCGGCAAGATGAGTGACGACTGATATTTGAATAACAATAAAATAGTGATGCATAAATCAGGCGACGATTTCCCGTTAGAATTAATGGAACCATCGAGGTGGTAGTTAGAAACCGTCAACAAAAACTGTCACCAAAACGGTCATTATAGGTCTCTTCAGTTCTTATGTTGGTCTGAATGGCTGGCTATATATGTATGTATGTATGTATGTATGTATATTTCTCTCGAAGAGGTTGCTGCAATCGAGCCAGAGGGTTGAAATTTCAAACATTGACTCCTTATCAAGTCTAGAGAATAACGTTTTTTCTTTGTTTTTTCAAGGAGGGGGGAGTCAAATTAATCTACCATGTACGTTCTTACTAAATTGGTCACTAATTTGTGTCCGCTTGCTTTTCGAAAATTTGAACTTTTTTAATGATCAAAAAAAGGTGAGGGTAGTAACTAATTCATCGATCATCCCTTATTCCAATTTTCTTCATTGATGACCCTCAACCTGGTATGCTGCCAAAAGACATTAGACACACGATGGTTTCTATTGAGCGACTAACAAGACCTGCTTTTGTCTGTTCTGTCTATTTTGTGCGTGTGTGTGTGTGTATGTGTGTGTGTGTGTGTTTACATACACTCTCTTCGGTTGTAGCGCTCGTAAGGATATCGCCCAACACACTGTGCGAATCGGTCTTATGATTCCACATATTGATTTTCGCCTATTAATTTTCAACGAGTGCATAAAGTAACCCCGGAGACAGATAAGATATCATTATCAACTTGCTCTGTTATTTTTCCTTCTCTGGTTCTAATAGAATTTCGGCCTCCAAAGTATATGATGTAACCAATTTGCAATAAATCTTCTTCCAAACGGCCCCGAGAAGTGTTTAGTTTCCTTCATCGTGGCAACTACTGAATCTGTTACTGACGTCCCGCTCTCACAAATTGGCGGCTTCTCCCCTCCGCTGACCCTCCCTACTTCATAGCTGACAGGTTCTCCCGCTGTACACCATTGAAAACATTGTTTTCAAAGAAATGTTTTAATTGTGAAGCGGTGCACATCGAGTATTAAATTCAGAAGAGTATAGTTAAATTGTGATGTGTTCCAAATATGAGGATCTGCCGGGAAAATCAGCATTCAAAGTCGTGGCTTTTGCTTGGCAAGAACACTGGCCGCTTGCACCGATAGGAAATACACAATTCTTGGTCCCGATCAAATCCGTGAACACACTAGCCCAAGTGTCAGAAAACTGAATGTTGGAATCGCAAATGATCAGAATCCCGATTGGTTGAAATGCCAAATGATCGTAATCCCGAAAATCAAAGGTAGACAACTTGGAATACCAAATGGTCCTTCGCTTGACACTGGAAACAAACAAATAAACAACAGGTAAGCAGGTATACACATGTATGTACAATCAAATCAGCAAAAAAAAAAAAAATTTATCGACGTATTAGAATGTTTTTTTAATACTGTCCATCAATCGTAATTGTACGAAGAGGCTCTTTACAGACATCAAAAATAATATTTTAAATTCAATTCAATTCTAATATTGTCAGATATCGTATCTTCATACTCATCATGTTTTATTATGCATATGCTAATTACGGGAATCTTATAATTTTGTGCGTCTAAAAGATTTTTCATTAATTCTCTTATTTCTTTTTATTTGCTCGTCATTTGTAACATTGAATGAGCTAGGGTGTGAAACTTAAGCTTTTATTAAGATTCAAAGCACACCCACAATACAAAGCACCTTAGAACACTGATTTTGACAGTTTTTGTAACAGTTTAGTTTGATGGTTTATAATCTATATTTGACATTAATATTGATTCCATGTTGTTTTAATGATTCGAACCTTCTGCTTGAAGATTCATATCAAATGATTCAATAATGATTTAATATAAATTCAATATTTTGTATTATATTCAATACAGGTTGCATCTCTCTGATCTGTCGCTCTGTTGTCCTGCAAGTTCTATTGTCCAGCACATTTTGAATCTGCGGCCATTTGTTTGCATTCAAATAGGGTTCTTGTTGATAGAAACAGATGAAGATTTTGTGGAAAAAAAAAGAAAAACACTCATTAGTTGAAAACAGCCCTTGATCGGTTGACAGAAGCAAATAGATTCATTGGAAACTGTCAATCAAAACTGTCACCAAAATTGTCGACGTAGGTTTTCTCAGTTTTTAGGCTGGTCTGACTGATTGGCTTACATGTGTATGTATGTATATATGTATGTTTGTATGTACCACGCGTACATCTCGAACCACTGGTGCTGGAAGATTCAAACATGTCTAAAAAAAAAGGAGTTTTTGTTTCTTCAAAATTCTTCCTCATATGGGTTTTTAGTTGTTTTTTGTTGTTGTTGAAAATTCAGACTTTTTAGTGTTTCTTTGGTGAGGGAAGAAAAATTCATCATCACCACCACCACCATCACCACCACCATCATCATCATCATCATCATCAGTATTTCAACGTCTGTCGTTGGACATAGACCTTCCACAGGATTCACCATAATTCTCTCTCATAGGCGTCGCGGACCCAGCATTTTCTGAATTTGTCAACTTCATCTCTCCATCTTGTATTCTGTCAGCCTTGGTTTCGTATGTGATCTCTGGAGATCCATGTTGTAAGTCGTGATGTTCATCGGTTGTCTTTCATTCTTGCAACATGGCCTGCCCATTGCCATTTAAGTTTTAAAAAATAGTTTCTATGATGTCTCGGACCCCCATTTTCTTTCTGATATACTGTGATGTCTTGTTGTCTCTCCATGTAAGGTTGAGCATGATTCTCTCATGCGTGCGTTGCATGCCTCTCAGCTTGTAGGTCTGTCTGTTGGTTAGGTTCCATGTTTCAGCTCCATAAGTGACTATCGGGAGAATGCACTGGATGTATATTTTTTTTTATAGGATTATTGGGGTCGTCTGTTTTTGAAAGTTGAGCTTGTTCTGCCGAAGGCTAGCCATCCTAGAGTGATTCCTCATTCGATTTCCTCTTATTTTGAAGATCTCATGAAGATTCGTTGTCCTAGGTAGATGTAGTGGTCTACTTTCCCCCGTTTTGCATCTTTGATTTTGACTGTCAAGTCCTTATTTTCGATGTGATTGTTGCACATGATTTTTGTTTTACTGAAGTTCATGTGTACGCCGACTTTTTTGCTTTTTTCGTTATTCATTGATCTCCCTTTTTTTCTAATTCTAATTGATCATCCCAACAGAGCATGTTGCAAAAAGAGGTTAGTCATGTAACGGTTTTCATTAAGAAACTAACCAGATCTGTTAATATATATATTTTCGTTGATCGTGCGAGGTGGCATAGAGGTTACCGGGAAACGGAATAGGTGGAATGCAGGCTTATGTTCACTTCACATCAAAGCCCATGAGAAAGATATGCATGAACTTCTTCCTGCACTGTTTCATCATCAGCTGCCTCGAGTAAATAGCATAATCTTGTCACTAGCATGTCACGATAGCCGATAAAGAAGGGAATGGATGAGTGTGCACATGTTCAACTACTTTCCCATCATTACTTAGTAGTACCACTAAAAACTTTCAACGCAATTGTCACTTTTCACAGGAGCTAACAGGATCTTCCACTTAAAGGTGATAAATTTTTGATAAAGATAAATATCTCCAACCCACCATTTGAAAAATGGACTCTTCCATTTGAATGAATTCCGCAGTTTCTTTTCTAAAAAAAATCATCTCTCTTGTTCATTTTCAGGAAACGTTTAGCCTCTGTTTGATAGAAGCAGCACGCACCCTGTTCTTCTCTCTCCAACATCCTAGTCTTCCGTAACTCCCACCACCCGCACTTCAGACAACTCAGCCTAACATACTGTTACCCCCATTTTTATTGGCAGGGGGAGGTCTGAGGACGCTCAATAAATTTTTCCATTTAATAGTAAGTGATTATCCGCTTTACGCTATTTCGGTTTACGTATATTCCCCGGCGCAACTCGATGATGACGACGAAACATTTCTCTTTAGTAAAAAAACAAAAACAAAAACAAATCACAGACATGCACGCGCGTATGTGCACCCATAGACACACTGAGACATATATATGCCCAACAGACACACACGCACACACACACATACACATACACACACACACACACTCACACACACATACACACACAAAAACAAACAAACGAACCAACACACACACAAATCACGGATAGAAAGAGAAATTCCAGAGTTTTGATTAATGAGTCCCCCCGGGGCGAAATGAATCCATTAAAGAACAAAATCTTTGTTCATTCGATTCTATATTATTTTGCTTGTCTGCTCGTTAAAATATGGAACATTTTAAAACGCTGTAAAGCACAAATCCACTTCAGAGATTCTTTTGGTTATTTTTCCCCCCCTCATTCTGTTTGTTCCCCCTCCTCTCCAAACATATTCAATATTTTTGTAATATCCTCTCATTTGTCACTATGTTTGTGTATTCTTCACGTCTTAATATCATTAAATCAAAAATAAACACTGAAGTTTAAACCTTAAGAGTAAGGACGTTGAAATGGAATTTATATATATTTTTTTTAAACCTTTAAAAAAAAATATTTTACCTCCTTTTCTGTCTTCATCCCTTCGAATGTTCTCGTTTTCTTTTCTTCCTATCAATGTTCTGTGATAGGCTGTTTAGCCGCTGGGCTAATTGTGCTTTCTTTAGAGAAAAAAAGATTTCCCTAAAGATAAGAGCAGCTCTCATGTCATGGGTGGAAGGAAACGCCATCGATTGAGGGCCGCGTTTTGTTTTGTACCACATAGGAACGTTTCTTCTGATTCAAAGATTGGGCTTCATGAAACGTGTTTTTTTTTCCTTTTTTTTGCATTAAATGGAATTTCAAGAAAAGAAAAAGATCTGGTAAGTCACTCAAGAGAAAACGTCACGTGACCAACGTCCTTTCACAGCAGGTCGTGTTGGGGGTGATCAATTAAAATATTGGAAGAAAGGTCGATCAATGAATAGATTACTTCTTTTGTCTTTTGTTGGGCTGTGATTACGAAAATTGTCCGAATTTATAAACAAAAAACAAAAAACAAAACGAAAACAGAAACTAAGCATAAACTTACATTGTAAATTGACCCCCCACCCCGTTAAGAACCTATTGAGAGTGATTTTGAAAAAAAAAATGAAATAAAAACATTTTTTCTAGAAATGATAAGGAGTAAATTAGATTTTCAGCCCTCTGGCTCCGTTAGTGTGGCTGTTACGTGCAATACATACATAGCCTGCCAGTCAGTCAGCCAGCCAGACAGTCAGCCAGCCAGACCAAATTGGAAAAGAATGAAGAAACCATGTAGATGTTGACAGTTTTGGTTGAAGGTTTCTAAGAGAGGAAAGAAGAAAGAAAGGAAAAGAGAAAGAAGAAAGATGCATGAAAAGAGGGAAAGACAGGGAGGGGAGAAGAAAGAGGATAGGATGAAAATATATGTAGAATCGGTCTGGTGACCAGCAGCAGGACGTGTTTAGGGGTGATCAATTGAAAAGTTGGAGAAATCGATGATCAATAAATTAGTTAGTTCTCCCCCCTTATGTTGGGCCATGATCACAGAGAAGCCCGAATCCCCGAAAACAAACATGGATACAATCTAAGGGATCGATTTAGCAGAAACTTACATTGGGAATTGACCTCTCACCCAAAAGCCACGTGAGAAGGGGCTGCAGAAAACGACACAAAACACACACACAAGAAAAATATGGGGTGAACGTTGAAAACGCCAGCCCTCCTAACTCCATTTGTACGGCCTGATGCGTTATACATACATACATACATACATACATACAGCCAGCCAGACCAACTTGAAAGCTGAAGAGACAGTGCACTTGCAGTCTTTGTGACAGGGTTGTATGCCGGTTTCTGATATTGAGGGAAAGGAACACCACAAATGAGGGACAGCAGAAATAGATATGCCGTTGATAGACTTTATATGGGAAGAAATAGAGAGAAAAATGATATTTTAGCATGGAGGATTGTGCTGACTCTTTTATCGAGGGACTTGATGACTATACAAGACAGAATAATGAAGGGTAGGTAATGGTAGACAAGATGATACAGCAGGACTGACACGAAGACAATTATGGAATTACACGTTAAACGAGACCCCATAAGTAGGAAAAAACACAGCTCCTTGGATATTCGTGTTGCGAGGGGGTTCCCTGACCCTTCCCTTTGCAATGGTGAGGTACTGCTGGGGACAGATTCCCATCGACTATGCCATATATTGCAGAAATTGCAGCGCCAATACTTCCTGAATCTGAATAGTCATTCTTTTATTTTTGTCGGTCACAGTTTCGCATATGATCCATGTGGATCCATGTTTTGATGTCCAGTGGTTATCTGACATTCTTGCTACATGAACATCCCTTTGCCATTTGGATTCTCTTATGGATTTCATCATGTCTCTGACTCCTTTTTTCCCTCTAATAAACTGTTTTGTATTGTGATCTCTCGATGTGAGGTTGAGCATGATTCTCTCACATGCGCGTTGCATGGTTCTGAGTGTGTGGGGGGGATCTTTTGGTTAGGTTCCATTTTTTAGCTCCATAGGTGACTATCGGGGGGATGCATTAGTTGTGTACCCTTCTTTTCAGTCCTAATAAGGCTTTTTTCATCATTGAAGGTTAAACTTGTTCAACCGAAAGCTTGTCAACCAAGAGTAATTGATATTATTTTTTTCCTTGTTTTGTAGTTATCACATCATTTTCATTCCAAAAGTCGATCGGACATGATTTCATTCACTTTCTAGTAGTCTTCGATGCGTATCGGCCGATTCACTCTTTAGTCTTCCCCCGAAATTATTGGTCCATGCCAATTGCCCCACCTGACAACCGAACAATAACAAACCAATATCTTAGCGAGATGAGTTATAACCTGTTTTTCCTCTAATATACTGTGCTGTCTTGTGATCTCTCGACGTGAGTTTAGGCATGATACTCTCCTGGGCACGTTGCATGGATCTCCAGTTTGAGGGGAGATATTTTTAATCGTGCTTTTGAGCTGACCGACTAAAGAAGAGGCAAGCAAAGTGGATGTGGGGTAAGTCGGCAGAGGAGAAGGTTTCAAAGAAAAAGGCGATGACGTCGGCAAAGAAAAGAAAAGAAAAAGGAAAGGAGAAAAAGGGAAGGAGAGAAAAGAAAAAGAAGAGAAAAGAAAAGAGAGGCTAAAGCCACGGACTTATGGTTAAACCATTCTTGTACGATCATCAAAGTCAAGCAACGTGGATCCTAGTCGGTATCCAGATGGGTGACAGCTTTGGAATACCAGTTGTCGTCAGCGAGAATGATGAAGTGAATGACGTCACTTCGGTTGCTTGTCGCCTCTTTCGCACATTGCAAGCCGAACAAGAGGCGGCTGATACCGGAGCCAGTGTAAGCCACTTGCTGAAGCAACGAATTGAAACTTATAAACGAGCAAACTCACCAGGGCGAGACAAATGACAAAAATGAAAAAGGAGATAAAAATCTAGAATAACCGAATAAACAGGAAATATTATTAAGTAATAAGATCAGAGTGTAAAATTATCGATTTTATTGACGTGCGTAATATTGAATGAGTATTTAAACAAATCGATCTGGGCACGTTTGGTTAATAATATGCAGAAAGCGGTAGACACGTTGAGTTTAACTTATAAGTAAATGTCAAGACTTTTACGCAATACGTCACTAAAACGCTGAATATATATCGATTTGTCTCTTATCTATTTTAGTCTGTTTACATCTATCTATTTATCTATCTATGGATTGGTGTGTTCATATCTATCAATCTCTTCATATCTATTTATCGCACTCTTCATGTCTATCTATCTCAATCCATTCATATGTGAAAATATATCGATGATAGTCTCATCTATCGATCTATATATTTTACTCTTCATACCGATCTATCTATCCATCTATCTATCTATCTATCTATCTACTGTAGTGTCCATATCTGTCTATGCATATCTTTCTATTGCTGTGTTCATATCTATCTATCTATCTATCAATCAATCTATCTATCTATCTATCTATCTATCTCGGTCTCTGTATCTCTCTCTATATATATCCGTCTATTCATATCTCTTCATCTGTTATTACCATAAAAAGCATACAGATCAAAGTAATTTTCCGATAAATGTTTTAAAGAACTTTCAAAAGTTCACTCAATATAAAAGCTGAAAAGAGATAGAATTTAGCCCGCCAGCAATGAGGCACTGTTATTAAATTCCTGCTATTTCTCAAAAGGAGACGAAGAGAAAAAAAAAAAAAAATAAATAAAAGCTCGAAATACAATTTTCACGTTTCTTTCCTTGTCGCTTTATTATATAATTTTTGTGGAAACTGATGGATTTACATAAGTACTCATTTTCAAATGTAAACCTTTTGTCTGTAATGGTGACATTTTGCCGTTTTTTATTGTTTTTGGCAGCTATTAGTGTTTGAGGACATCGAGTTTACGAACGATATGCTTTGTTTCGGGAAAAATCTGGAGAGAAACACAATAATCATCCAGAGGAATTTTTCTGGTCTCCCGTCTCTTTGGTCATGTTCCAACTTCCAGAGCATGTTGATGATGCTACAACGAAAAATCATCTCGGGTGTACATTGGTCCGTAGTCATTAGATTATTTCTGTATGGGGTATCATCATCATCATCATCATCATCATCATCATCATCATCATCATCACCAGTCTTTCAACGTCCGTCGTTGGACAAAGACCTTCCCCAGGATTAACAACAATTCTCTATCATGGGCGTCACGGAGCCAGTATTTCCTGAATCTGTCCAGTTCATCTCTCCATCTTGTGTTCTGTCAGCTTCAGTTTCTAATGTGATCTCTGGGGATCCATGTTGTGAGACATGATGTCCATCGGTTGTCTTTCATTCTTGCAACATTGCCTGCCCATTGCCATTTGAGTTTAAAAAAAATAGTTTCTATGATGTCACAGACACCCGTTTTCTTCCTTATATACTGTGCTGTCTTATAATCTCTCCATGTGTTCATTCATTCATGTCTAGCCACTCGCAGCCAAGCCAGAGCATCCGAAAGGGGAAGTAAGGGAAAGCATTTAGATTGCAGTATTGAGATCGGTCTCTTACTTATGAGGATTAACAGAATCGCAATTGGGAGTGAGGATGTTCGCTATATGATCCTGAGCTGCTAACTGACAAGATTCGACGTTGTTTAACTCCAGCAATTGGTCGTAACGATAATCTTTTGATAAGGCTTGGTGAGGGTACACGTGAAACGTCACGTGTCTCAAGTGGCGACTCCCATAGGAGTATAGACGGCCTGTGATGGAATCCCGGCTTCTCTTGCATGCGTTGCAAGTTTCAAGTCCGGGTCGGGACCGGGACTTTATTACTACAACCACTCCCCTTGGCAGGTTGGGGGTATGCCGAGACGATACCTCCAACCTAATCACACAGCTGTACTCACTTCGCTGATAGATCTGTTGGAGTGTTTTCCACCCTCTTCGCTCATACCAGGAATCGAAGCCTGGACCTTCGGCGTGAGAATCAGACGAATGCAACCATTGGTTGTAATAGTGCTAACCATTACACTATACGAGCGGACTGATTAGGCTAGTGTGTCCCTTAATAAAATGGATTCGGTAAAGTTACAGCTATCATCGTCAATCATATAGAAAATGTGCTTTTTTATTTTCCTTGATATCTAGATATTTTATCATATCTTATTAGACCCTTGCCAAATTTGAGTCTTGGGAATGGTGAGTTGGTTACAGCTTTTTGTTGCTACAAATCGGGTAGTTATGGGAGAGTGATTTACCAAAATGCTCTGCAACTCTCTTCTCCCTTAATATTCGTAGTTTTTCAATGAAACATTTTGCCAAGATATCTGTTGACAGTGAAAAGCGCAGAGATGCCTCTTTCCCAAATGGATTTAATGATAAGTGAACGTAGGCTGAACTAGGCTGTTACGATACCTTGTAAATTGTCTCTCCCTATATATATATATATATATATATATATATATATATATATATATATATATATATATATATATATATATATATATATATGTAGGACAAGCATCCAGTCATTTTCAATAACTCGAAAACTGATGTAACTAGACAACTAATCAGAGGAGACCTTTCTATGCTTGCATGAACAGTAGTGATGTAATTCACAATGACACACCTCGTTTGTTTTTGCAAAACATCACATCAACCACGTCCGTCAGCTTTTTGCGACCTCAGGCTTTACGCTGTTGAGAGGGACGAGAGTTCAGACCGTGAAATGGATTAATCCATCGAGGTACCCGATGGCAATCCCAAAAGGGGACTGATTTGAAAAGTGGAAAGAACACTGTCATTAGATATGTGTGAAGTCATAACGGTAATCTTTTGAAAGAGAATGACACAGCAACCCTTCAGGTGGGTCGTAAATGCCAAAATTGACCTGACTCTAAATTGACTATTGGTGGTCATTACCGACTCTCCTATGTTCATCCTGTGATCAAGTGACTTTTATTCACCAACTTGCAGCCGCTGACGTTAGATTTGAACATGCCAAAATTTACTATTTTGGAAAATGACAAACCTGACTGACCTAAAATTGACCTTTACACATCACCAAAGGTCATCGACACTTCATTTTAAGGTCAAGTTGACTGCCCAAATTTGCTCAAATAATGAACACTGATTGATACAGGTTGAACCTCCTCAATCCGACAGGCTTGGGATGTGGTCATATCTGAACTACACGAAATACTAAAGTAGATGAATCGACCTTCAAGACACAAAATATCAACTAAAATCTCAAAAAATTGCTCTTTTTGTTTCTTTGTATCATACATAGTAATTCTCACACAAAGTGTTTTCAGAAGTTCCTTCGTCTAATGTTTTCTCTCAAGCATAGATAACATGTATGCTTACGCCTTTTAACACCATCTTCTTCACATCCCGTGTGCGCCGTTATAAAGGGTGATCGCTGCAGTTTTGTCCTTCGTTTGTGGGTGATTGAAACTGGTCATGAATAGATGATGGCTTATCCCAAGACGGTGGACCGTTCGAGTTTGAAAAAAAGTATTCATTCCGCTCAGGTAAATACAGTGGATTTCACTTGATGGCTTGCTAAACTCTCATCTATTTTCCCTTTACTTATACCAGTCTAGGACCCATCGCTTCGCTGGTGGTTATCATGTGTGCAACCAAAAGCTCGACTGGTGGATGTGAATAGATTCTAGTGATACTATGCGAGACAGAGCTCTTGCTATGCATGTGATAATACCCCTCTCCCTTCATACAATTAAACTGCATAAATTTTCTTTCTTTTCCAAACGTCTTACTAAACTATGTAACTAAGACTACCTAACTTTATTTTTATCGTCTACCTTTGTCTGCCACACTTATAGTAGCATTAACATTAATAGCTGAAGATAATATCAAGTAACCTTCGGGGCAATGTCGTTCTATCATCATGTTGGATGGAACGTAACTTCTATCCTTCTAGAAACGTGAAATTTCAAAAGCTGTTTCCGAGGAGGGAAGATAGTGGAGCGTCAGTCTGGTTGCAATAATTTACGTAAAATATGAACCTTCCTGATTACTTTCTTTCAACTATCGCTGGAGACCGTAGTTGGCATCAGGATTTATCCGCCCCTGTCATAATTTTCTTCGAAGTTGGAAAGTCAGGTGAGAGGAATGGATTCTAACTCGCGTTCTCATTGGTCGAAAAAGACAAGTTGAAAGTGATGGGGAAATGAGGGAGAAGTAGAGGAGGGGGAAGGTGGTGGTGAGTTATATCAATTCATCAAGTGATTCGATAGATAATTTCTTTATGTAATCTCATTAAAACTGTCTCTTTATTTTATTTAGTTTTAATCGATTGAGTAAAAAAATATTCCGTGATTTATCTTGCCAGATGGTGGTCATAACTATATTTGGCATAGCACTGCCAGATGTCATTAAAAAAATAATAAGAGAAACAGGTATGGTTAGTCACTGCGTAGACACCGTCATGCAATCGATTTTTTTGGCAACATGCTGATTAAGGGTGATGAATTAAAAGAATTGAAGATGAGGTGATCAATGGATGAGTTACTCCTCTCGCCTCTTGTTAGGCAGCAATTACTAAAAAGGTCCAAATTAATAAAGAACAAATTTGAATGCTCCCAGACACAAACTAAAGAACTGATTTAGCATACACTTGCATAGCAAAATGCTCTCCCACTTCAAAAAACGAAAAAAGGGTCTTTTCCCAGACTTGATGAGCAAATGTTGAAAATTCGTGTGGCCTGTGCGAGCGATACATACATACATACACACCAGCCAGACTAGCTTAAAAACTGAAGAAAAACTTATGTTGACAGTTTTCGAGACAGCTTTTGTTGACGGTTCCTAATGGCACCTCGGATATAACGGTGATAAAGTGGGAAAAATAAGCTGCGGTGATCCTATCAGTTTAAACTAGTTTCATTCTGTACACTATAACACGTGACCTCAAATATCCAATGTCCCAAGAGTCTCATTGGTCTGTTTTCTTTGTTGAAAATGGTCTTCATTTGAAAGCATTCGAATTAATCAAATTCCAGCCAATCAGGTTACTCGTTTTACAAGTCAATTAAAACTCATTCGGTCCTCCGATGGGACAAGAAATTCTCATTTGATAAAATGCTTTAAAAGGGCAAGAATTAAACTGGGGAAATCAATCTGATATGCGCCGGAGAGATGGAGTATGTGTGTGAAACAGGAAGAGAGAGAGAGAGAGAGAGAGAGAGAGAGAGAGAGAGAGAGAGAGAGAGAGAGAGAGAGTGGAAGGAAGAGAAAGAGGAATAGTGCAGGGGAGAGAAAGAAAGGAGAAATAATTATCTGAGGAACGAATGGCTAATGTGGCGCGAGAGAAAGAGAAAGAAAGAGAAAGGGTGACAAGAGAGAGAGAGAGAGAGAGAGAGAGAGAGAGAGAGAGAGAGAGAGAGAGAGAGAGAGAGAGAGAGAGAGAGAGAGAATATAAACGAGAAAGAGAATGAGATGGAGGAGAGTGAGAATTTGGACGTGGGGGGAGAGAGATAGATGGATTAAGCTACGAAATTGTTTGAAATATATGCGAAGTATGGTGCAAGTGTGCTACACTGAATAGAATAGAGTGACAAAGGGAGGAAGAGAGAGTGTTAAAGAAAGGAGGGAGGAGTGAAGGAAAGGGGTGAGTGGAAAAAGAGAGAAGTAGAAAGATTGAGGTATTGAGAGGAGAAGGGGACAGATAATGGAGAACGAGGGAGTTGAGAGAGAATGAAGAGTGGAAAGGGGGCGAAAATGATAAAATGAGAGTGACAGAAGAGTAACGTGCATGAGAGAGAAAACGCAGGCTCTTCCGGAGCAAGATTCGACGATAATCTGGAATCTAACAGACCCCCGCGGAAGGCCGGAGTGTGCACGGTCACAATGTAAAAAAACAAAAACAAATAAGAAACAAAACAAAACTAAAGACAGCCACAAAAGACGAAGAAATCAGCCCAAACCAATATACAATATTTTTGCTATGAGTCTGCCGATAAATGAGTTGGTCGTGGATTTCTCTCCATGGTAAAAACATGATTTCAAACGCAGATTTTCGAGGGACGTAAGAAGACTGGCTTCCATTTACGGGGATTACCTCTCCCTCCTAAACAGATTCACAGTTTTTGTTAACGAGTTTTGTTTTTTTTCTAAGTTTTAATCGAGGTATCTGACTGGGAAAATGAAGTGTATTTATTGTTTAAAATATCTAATAAGTGTTGGCTTAATTAAAGAAGCAATCATTAAAGATTTTTTCTTTGAACATCTAGAACTAATTAATAGGAATAATTAAGCGGAATGAATTCATGTATGCATTTATTTATTCAAAATTTATTGAAACACATAATAGTCTCACTGAATTATATGTAAGTAAATATCATAAAACTGATAAAAAAAACTCTTAATAAAATCCATATTAATTAAAATTAAAACAATGACTACACAAAAGACACTCACCCTCTTGAATTAATTATTGTGGATGATACATCAAACGGTATGAAATTTAACAGTGAGTTTTAAATTTTCTATTCAGTCAATAAAAATAATTAATGGATTATTAGGGATATGATATAAATAGTATTAAAGCAATATATATATATATATATATATATATATATATATATATATATACTGGATCGGATATTGAATTACTGATATGTACTTAGGCACACACACACACACACACAAACACACACTCACACAGACACACACACATATATATAGTCTTGAAAACTTCACAGCTTTTAACACTAAACATCAAAAAAACTTTTTCAAAAGATTTTTTTTGTATCACCTCAGTCACGTATTTCCCAATATCTGTCTATGCAATGTATGTAATGATCTCCAGTGCTTTTTGCCCTGTTTCCCCTATACTTTATAATTATTTTACAATGTATAAATTTTTCTCTTGTTGGGATCATCAGTTTTTTTACCATGTAACTGTTTCTTTCAACGATGAGTAAGGAGAGAGTATAACAACAGACATGACTCGCCCTTCGTATCATTTCTATTGATATTCAACCATGTGAATATTAAATCAGGTTGTGTCGATTTTAATTTCAGACTACATGAGTTTTTTCTATATAACTAGTATTTTTAAAGGTGATATCATAAGTTGGTTTATGATATCACCTTTAAAAATACTAGTTATGTAGAAAAAACTTATTCGAGTCGATTCTCTACCAGCATATTTAATCGAAGAATTTCCATCAACGTTAAAGTTCATATATATATATATATATATATATATATATATATATATATATATATATATATATATATATGTATATATGCAAAATTACAAATCAGTAATTCAATATCCGATGTGTGGTGGATTTATTTCATAAAGTGGTCGATACATTCAACATTAAGTCAAGTGAAAGTAGAGCTTTGATTATGGTGGAATAATGAATTCGTTACACAAACATGTTAATGTTTCTTTCTTTTTTTGAGCTTCTTCAGGCAAATGATTCAATTCATTTGGCCTACTATTTAGAACTTTATTGGGGATGTCTCTATTTTTCTAGTTGGAAAACCTTCTTCTCATTCTATTAATATTTCTTTTTCTTTTTTCTCTTTTTCTTGATTAGCTGTTGATCTCTGTTTGTATTTTATTTTCCAAAGGGGAAGTGGGTCTCTAGATAGTTGTCATAAATTACTTGGAATGTTTCAGACACTTTTTGTTTTATCAGTTTGTTGTTAATCCACCTACTTTTGTGGTATTCTTTGTCTTAGGAAGTATATCTTCCCACTCCTATCTGCCCACCCAATGTTAGGGTTCACCTGGCCTCAGTTGTTTATGTTCAATTCTCTTAATATTCTTGATGGGTTTGCATCTATGTATTCAAGATAATTATGAGAAGTTGATTAGGTAGTGCTAAAAGAGACTGGGGTATAATAATATTGATAATAATGTTACTACTACTACTACTACTACTACTACTACTACTACTACTACTAATAATAATAATAATAATAATCTCGAAAAGAATAAGATAGTTATGGTGATTGATTTTTGTATACTTGCATGTGGAGTGTTAAATAATGTCATTTAACAGAAGTGTTGAGCAGTGCCGACATCTTACAGCTTCTTCATTTCCTCTATTTAGTAAGCCACTTTTTTTCTCACTAGAAAAAACAGAGTCGTAAGTAGATTAAACGCAATTTGATTTCCATCCATCTATTTTTATAATTTTTTTTCACGGCATTCCACTCCGACCGTTAGGTTGGGTATTTAGTCAAGTGGTCATGACTCTACAAAAAGTGGTTATTCCAATGTGGGTGCCGTAGATTGGTAATTCTAAGGCATGGGATCGCCGCTAAATACAGAAAAAAACACTGACCACACTGATAGTTAGCAACCATCTTTCGTGTTGTCAACCCAACGTTCTGGTAGACCTATTTTTCAGCCCTCGTAAAGTGTATAATGAAAGAAAAGGGGCAAACCTTTCTTCTCTCCCAGGTGAAGAATAGTGTGGTCATTTATACACCAACCAGAAAAATCCATTTTTTCGGCTGTGCTAGGTGTACCAACAAAATCATACCGGCAACCAAAATCCCAAATAATACCCTGGGGTCTTTGTTTTGCTAAGCAATAAAAAACACATGGTGTTGAAGTCTGCATTAGCCCAACTTATGTATTCGCTTGACAAGCCAATATATGCAGTTTCCTTCAACTTACTCACTCTCCAAACGATGCTTGCTGTCAATTATCTCAATCGCGGGTTAATATGTACCCTTTTCGCCCCAGATATGGTATGGTGGACCATTGGGTTGGGTTTAATGCCTTATTGACCATGGTGCTGTGTTTATTGCCTTATTTTAATGAACCTAAATCCAATTCAGGTTTCAGTAAATTCTCTTTATTTGAAAAGAATTTCCACTTCATCACGCCTCATATCCGCATGGCATTAATGCCAATTTATGAATAGAGCTTCTCGGGTCGATTTTGGGTTTTGTATAAAAAAAAAAGTTCAATTTCTTTGTTTGAACCAATGATTTTAATTTATTGAAATTATTTCGGACAGTACATCGGAATATATCCATTGCCTGGAGGAAGCAATTTAATTTTCAAACAAATATAAAGGCAAAAAAAAGGGATATATTAAAGCAAAACAAAAACCAGCAGCAGCAGAATTAAACTGAAACAAACCAAACGATAAAAAAGAATGGTGGTAAGAGGAAGCGGAAATTCATGAATGAAATCTTCCGCAGATAATGAAAGACAGAATCGCAAAGAAAACAATGAAGAAGAAACATATTAGAAGAAACTAAGGAAAGACCGGAAGTCTTTCGTTTTGCTGCGTTCTGTGGCGTAAAAATTTCAGAGCTCCAAGAACTCTCCAGAGGAGAAAAACAATAAAAGGATTTGAAAGTAAAGCGCAATGGCAACAATAAAACAGGAAGATTTCTTTCAAATCGTTGCCTCTCATTGATACCAAATAGAAATTCTCGTTATATTAGCTTGCAAAATTTATGACTCAGTGATTTGGAAAATCAATACATTAATTATTTGGAAATGTCCGCCATTTTAAAACCAGTGTGTTCACTAATTCGTTGTGTTATGGAGTTCAGGTCCTTCCAGGCAAAAAGGTATTGATAGCTAAACCTGCACTTTAAAAGTTAATATACAAATTGAGAATAATTATTATAGTTTCCAAAGGTGCAGGAGGGGGTTCTTTCTCTTCTTTGTAAACAAAAAATTGTAAAGAAAGACGGGATAAACAAACTGAAGAAACCATTCATGTTGGAGGAATGATAGAGTAAATGAATTTGCCGAATGAAAGTTGAAAATTGAAAAAAAAAATGGAAGATATAATATCACTTGAAGTTGACATATATTATGTTTTACGCCTTATTTGAAATGTTTCGTGTAACCGATTCTCAGAAAATGAATTCTGGAAACATTAAGTCATAAAATATTGCGTGAAAACCTTTCTTTGCACTTAAAGTAGCGAAAAGGTGATGCAATTTTATTAAAAATGGGTTTGGTTAGTCACTGAATAGAAGCCATCACGTGTCCAACGTCTTTTGGCAGCATATGATGTTTGGGGAGATCAATTACAGACTTGAAAAAGATTAAGTTAATTCTCTCGCCTTTTGTTGGGCAGTAATCACTAAAATAATCTGAATTTAAAAAACAAACAAACCCAAAAACAAAAACAACGAGGAAAAACAAACAAACAAAAAAAAAAACAAGCGTGAATATTACAGGATACAAACTACTGATCGATTTTGGATAAGTTCACATTGAAAATTGACCCCACCCTCCACCAAAAACCCCTTGGGATATTTGAAAAAAAAGTATTAGTTTTCCTAGACATAATAAGGAGTGAATGTTTAAATTTTCAATTCTCTAGCTCCATTGGTTCGGCTTGTTACATACATATATATATATATATATATATATATATATATATATATATATATATATATATATATATATATATGTATATATATATATATATATATATATATATATATATATATATATATATATATATATATATATATATATATATATACGTACATACATACATGCATACATACATACATACATATATATATATACATACAGAGCCAACCAGCCAGATAAACTTGAAAACCTAACAAACCTCTGTTGGCAGTTTCAGTTGACGGTTTCTGAACACGTAGATGAAAAAAAAAAGACAGAAGTAAGATAAAATGAATAAAAACAAGCTTAAGAAAAATTGTCCCAATATATTACCGAAAAACAAAATTATCAAAATCTTGCAAAACAGAGTGAAAAGGAGATTTTATTACGAAGAGAAGTGGTAAAAAAAAACGCGAATTTTAATGACGTCATATAAGAAAGATGAAAAAAAAAATTGCTGAAATTGCTAATGAAGTAAAACTTTGTATTGTGAATTTTATTTATATCGATTTGATATCGCAGACTTTTACAAGTATTCAACAGTATGCTAGTGCAAACCCAGGGGTCCGGGCTTCTCTCCCGAAGCAAATCACAATCAGTTTGAAAAAAATATCTTCATAAACAGAAATTATGAATGAAAAGCTAATAATCCCAAATTATGATAAATCAACCTTAAAAACAACCAAATATATTTTATTTTTCATTTAATATCAGTAAGAGTTCTTATGTCTTATTCTTAGAAAAAAATATTCAATCGTTCTGTGGAAATTCTCTTTGATTAATTTCACTTTTTTGTCTATTCTACTCTTAAAGAGGCATGATTCGAATTTGACTGAAAGACCCCCGATTACGTATCACTTTCTTGTTTTGCTCGAAATTTGTTTTCTTTTTCAAGAATTTATCTGCAGGAATGTTTTTCCATTTGGACGCCTGGCTATAAATTTGTCCCCTTCCTGCTCAAATTTAGGACCCCCTCCCAAAATCCTGGATCTATTCCCAGTCTATTGCGTTTCCATCCACGAAGACGAAACCCATTTTTGGCAAATCTGACGGAATCATTTAATCATAATTAACAACCCTAACCCTAAAGCCATGCCTCAAAAAACGTTGAGCTTTAAAAATGCGAAATCAGAATATAAACTCAGATAATAACTTTTCCGCAAGTATGGATGATAATTTTCATAGAAGGAAGACGCACAGGTCTGGTTAATTACTCAATAGAAACTGGCATGTGACCAATGTCTTTTGGCGGCATGTCGTGTCGAGGGTAATCAACGAAAAAAAAATTGGAAAAAAAGGGATCAATCAATAGGCTTCTCTAGCCTTTTGTTGGTCAGTGTTCCCTGAAAACGACCGAATTTTCAGAAAAAAAAAGCTGATACAAACTAAGGGATCAATTTGGCATAAACTTACATTGCAAACCCAACACCTTACTAAATAACTCTTCGGGGGGTGGGGAATAAAATTAAGTTTTTCTTAGATATAATAAGGAGTGAATGTTTGAATTTTCAGCCTACTAGCTCCATTACAGTACGCTTGATACATACGCACATACCCAGCCAGCCAGACAAACAGCTGGACAAACAGCCAGACAACCAGCTAGACCAACTTGAAAACTAAAGAAAACTATGTTGACAGTTTGTTTGATGGTTTTAGTTGATGCTTCATAATAGTTGTCAAGAATGAATGATAATGATTTATAAGAGTTCATCTAATAAACATTTATTTTCCCTGGCAAAATTATAGAATCATGAAGGATATTCACCCGGCTGCTCTATTTAAGCAAATAAACAAATTGCTGATATGACATGAGCCGTTTTTCATTTGATTGCTGAATATTCTGACTTCATGCAATACAACTCAGGTAAAATTAGATCAAAATATTCAAATTATTGGCATATTTTTCAGATCAACTAGAGGAAAAGATTGTGGTATCATTTGATGATGAAGAACAAATTTTGGATTTCTAGAACAAATACCAGCACAAGTCTGAATATGCAAATTAGTCTACCATTGAAAGAGACAACTTGAAGATTTCAACAAGCTGTCGAACTTACTAGGTTATTTGAAAAGAAACACAGCTTCAAGAAGAGAGCTCTCAATTAACGTAATAGAAATTATCAAAATATCTCTTTCAAGAATGAAATCCAACATGGAGTGTACGAAAAAGTGTTGGTCGTTCTCAGTCAGTTGACACTAATATTTAGCAAACTCGATTTTCAAGGACAAGAAAATTGCATCAGTCATAAAAAGGATATGCAACCAATGCATCTTACTCATGGAGTAGACACACGGAACCAAACCAAGAGACTGACCCACAAAATGAGAACCATGCAACGTTCACATGAGAGAGTCATGCTCAAATTCACATGGAGAGATCATGACAGCAAATATCAGAGCAAAGACTGGAGTCCAAGATATCACAGGAACCATTAGAAAACTCAAATGACACGAGGCAAGAATGTCAGACAACTGCTGGACGTCACGACTCTCAATATGGATCCCCAGAGATCATATGCAAAATTGTGGCCGAAAGAAAGAAAGATGACGTGACAAACTAGATACATTTAGAAAGCACTGGCTCCGCAACGACCATGGTTGAGAGGTCTGGCGAATCTGGGGGAAGAGCTATGTCCAAAGACGGACACTAAAGAATGCTGTAGATAAACAAAATTGGAAGATTACAAAGGGAACATACAGGTAGACCCCAGAAGACGTCAGAATAGAAAACACACAGCAATACGCCTTGAAAATAGGAAATACACAATGAAACAAATAGAAAACAAATTCACAGAAACAGTAGTCGGCTTTTGTGACAGGACTGTTTGAAATCGGATGAATGAAATGGAATTTACACAGAGAAAGACCACACGAAAACCAGCATCAACAGAAGAAAACAGGATTACAACGAGCTAAAGAGAAGCAATCATCAAGTGCAGGTGATTGGATGAAAGTGATAATCGGTGATGAATTATGAATCGACATTAACAGAGGCGAGGATGCTGTTTTGTTTGGTGCAACTCCATCGAAATATATAAAGGAGGAAAATAAGAAAAATATCCCGACTCATTGATGATATGGAGTGGCATGTCAGGTAAAAACCAGGGAGGTAGCAACCATTACCCCAACAGCCAATTCAGTTGAGCACATTGATATTTTGGAACCTTCACATTCCATCGATAGAAAATAAGGTCGGTGATGATGAAGTCATCTTTCAGAATTATAATTCATCTTGCTACAGGGCAAAGATTGTTAAATCTATTCTCCAGGAGAAGCATATCAACTCAAACAGCCCGGATCCCGATTCAATTGAAAATTCATGGTCGAAATTCTTGAAAAATGGTTCATAAAAATGCTCCATGCCGCAAAGCTGATCTGTCAACTGATATTAAAGAAATTTCGAACCAGCTTGATAAGGAATTTTGTTTTTCATTAATCAAGTCCGTGTCTTAAAGAATTCAGGTCATCACAAAAGCCCTGGAAGGAGCAACAAAAAATAATATAAAGATATGCCAATAATTCAAATGTTTTAATCTAATTTGTTTGGGTTCCATTTCATCTAGCCAGAATGTCAAGCTATTAAACATTGTTTGTATCACATCTATGATTGGTTTATATGCAGGATGAATATCTTCTTAGAGTGGTGATTATTTAAGTTTTACCGGGAGTAGTATAATGGAATCAAACTAATACCATCTGTTGAAAAACAAATACGGTGCAGAGAGATTTGAGATTGTATTTTGACTTTTGCTAGCCATTTACTCCCCGTAGCTCAGTTGGTAATAGCAGCAGGGCGTTAACCTGGCTTCCTTCCGACACAGAACAATGTTATTTAATTTCAATATTCCAACTCACTTACTGACATTTATTGACGGTCTGGGTGAAGTTACAATGAGAAGCAACTGGAAAAGATAAAAGTAAATATTATTCAAAAGTTATTATTATAAGATGTATAATACCTCACCTAATAAAATAATTAATCGAATAATTGCTTCGGAGATATTTGTGTTTCAAGAGTCTGTATTGAGACGTAGGAATTGTAGAACAATGAAAATCAATCCGGAAAATATTTACGCCAAATAACCCCATATTTACAAAAGAAACCCCAGTGGAAATTCAACTAATAATTAGATTTTACAAAAAAAATGTCTGTGCTTATTTCAACATTTATTTTATCATTTATTTATCAAAGTTTGCCCCATAAGAAAATATAAGGAAAATACTTTATGTTTGATGTAAATCCCACTTAATTAATTTTGTAAAACCACTTAATTAATTAACTTTATGCGCCATATAATATTTCAAAAGATAATCCCGGGAGAAATAAATTCTGATTACTTCATTAGGAAAAAAAAACCCTCAAAAGAAAATAAAAGAAAACAAAATAAAACAAAAACAACGAATTATTTGAACATTGGAAATTCAAAGATTGCAAAATAAAGTGAAGCATCGCTTTGTTTGGCAATTTCTCAGTTTTATTTGTTAATTATACTTTAGACATGTGATATGTAAAAAGAAAAAATACTCACGATACAATTTTTAGATAGAGATGTTCAAGGAATATTCCAATAATTTATACATATTTTTGGGAATTCATTTAATTTCTTGTTTTCTTCTCTCCAAGAATGACATAGTATGAAATTAAAACAATGTGAAATAATTAAAATCTTATAATTTTTGTGATATGTAAATGGATGTGTCTTGACCGCAATTAATTTTCATATATTTTTTCGTGAAGTTGACAGTATCAATTTAGCAGCTATGGAGGCCCATAAGCATCAGTTAGGTTAATGCCTCTTATTGCTCAATCGTTAACTTGCAACCTGACTGATAAGACGTCACTCGTAGTAATTCTTCACCAACTTATACGACAGTTCGTAACAAACAAACAAACAAACAAACAAACAATAACAAAGGACATTGTTTTGTTCATCATAACGTAAGAATACAATCTTTTTTGTGTGACAAATTATCTACTCGACATTGTACGGAAGGCAATGTATTCTCTTCTGTGCACAAAGCAAAATTACTCAGAATTCTATTTTCACTGACTAATAGTATGAACCTGTGCAGGTTAGATTTTTTCTCAAACATATACCTGAGTGTGGACAACAAAACATAATGCAAAAGAAAAGCTTGAAAGCACTACGAGAGCGCATACTTCTACCAGTGCCATTTTCAAGGGAAGTAATTGCGCATGCATACACTCCAAAATTTAATCAGATCTTTCGTAGGGAAATAATTGTACATGCATCCACTCTAAAATTGGATCAGTTTTTTCCGTGACCCATCTTCCACCCCTCAGCAATAGCAGGGATACCACACACGCAAACGTATGAGCAGGAAAAACTAGAAAAAAAGATTATCGCAAGTCCTCGCAGCTAATATTACATAACTGTGTTGGTGTTGAGGTTTCATGACGAACCCGGAGCCGCCTTGGCTTAACTACATAGAACAATGATATGCTTTATGAGGTAAAACCTCATCGGCTATAGCACCAATCTGTTTCCGTCTGGTTAAAGAATGGTCAGAACAAGACCAAATAAATAGTGACTGAGACCCAAAGATTGTTTGTAGTGGTTGTGGGTTTTGACAAGGCCAGGATGCTAGCTTGATATCCCAAATGGACTTCCTTCCAGGGATGAGGGGCCCCAAATACCCAGCTATTTGTCAATAGGAGTGGGTGGATGCTCCCCAAGGGAATTAGTGCGAAGCGAACGCAAACCAAACTTGGTTCACCAATTCTATTCTCTGTGCCATTAACCGTTTGGCCACCATACTTTGCTTACAAGACAAAGATGCAACATTTACTTCTGTGCCAAGTTCTAAAATCACACCATGGTACCAATACCTTTAACTTTAAGTTTCTTCAGTAAAAGTAGAATTGTTTCTGACTTCAGTGAGTATGTTGGAAACTTACTGGTCCTACTTGAACGATTATGTATTTATCTGTCGAGATCACCCAAAGTACATAATTTAAAAGCACATAGCTTTTCCCATTGAACCCATCTTTTGTTAGATTCTTTTGAGTTCCGTCCCATATGCCAGTTTTGGCATTTCTTTTAAAATCCCTACCGTTTGTCCCCACTTCTTTAGCTTGGGCAGGTCGGACATTTTTGCAACAAATTCCTTGAGATGCGCCAGGAGCAGACATGTATTAAGTTGATCGTCAGCATCGTCATCTCATGTTCCGTCTATTTTTGTGTTTTTTTTCTTAAATCTTATCTTTGCCTCATCTTTCTACGGCCATTTTCTTTTTTTCATCACTTGAGAATGTTCCCGCTCATGCGTCTGACGTGTCTGACAAGTGAAAAGAGCCTCTTTTTCGTTTTTCTCTCGCTGCAACCTATCGTCTGCATTGATGGACAATCTTTTCACCGGACAAAATGGACGCTACGTGCGTGTGTGGAAAGCAAAGCCCGGAAAAAAGCCATCAAAATCTGGGCTTTAGTCCATTGTTCTCCTGCACAAAGACAGGAAGAAGTGTGTGTGTGTGTGTGTGTGTGTGTGTGTGTGTGTGTGTGTGAGAGAGAGAGAGAGAGAGAGAGAGAGAGAGAGAGGAAATGATAGCGTGAAGAAAAAAGAATGACAGAAAGAGGAAGAGGCAGAGGAAGAGAAAGAAATTGTAAGTGAGAGTATTGGGAGGTAAGCAAAGAAAGTTAGTTAAGAGGGTAGGATTTCATAGATAGAAAAGAAAATCAAATACCTGATTGAATTGAAATGAGTGTATAGGCCTCACATTGAAATGACGACAATGAGTCCGAGAGGTCAGACTTTGAAAAAAAGAAGGGAGAGCTTAGAAGTTGACAGGAAATAAACTACTCCAGATTATTACTCTATGTTGTGGACATCATCTTGGCAAACAATTGCTGATCGACGAAGCTCAGGAGAACTTCGCCATCATTATCATTTATATTTGTTTTGTGGATTCTGCTCAATGTCTGTATTTGTCATTCATGTTTCTATTCATTTGGAACAGGGAGGTGCAGCGTGGAGAAACGGCATGGAAACAGTGAACAGAGTTAAAATTTCAGCAGGGTATACACACACACACACACACACACACACACACACACACACACACATATATATATATATATATACTAGTTTACTCGTTCCATCAGAAATCCACACACATTGCATTTCGTATATGTAGACAATGAAGCTTTGCATTGCAGTGAGATTGGGAAATAGCGCTCAAATAAACCACAAACAGTTTTTTTTTATTGAAAAAAATTTTCAATTATTTTTTCTATCTTTATTTTATTCTTCAAGTTCAGCATTTCTATTACACCATAAGAAGATGAATGACATTTTATTATACTACGTCAATCATACGAATAAAATTCTATTTCACTAAGTCAGCTGCGTTCCTTAGCGACACAGGAGACATCTGCACATTATTTATTATTATATGTGTGGATATTAGAGGTGCAGTTGGCGTAAGGGTTAACAGTGTGAAAAATGGAATCGGCAAACGCCAAATGAGGCAGTTTGCGTCCTCTTTACACTGATATCTTGGGAAAGGCATGCCTCCATCCCGTCTCCCCTAGTTGGTGAACGAGTTCCCAAAGTGTATGGTGAATGGGGCCTTGGAGAAACTTTAAAGAAGTAGTGAACTGTAGTAAAAAATATAGTAAGTCACTAAAAGTCATGAGTGAATGTGATAAGTAAAGTCTGAATTTTAGTCTGAATTTTCAACAACAACAAAACAACAACAACAACAAAAAAAACAAAAAAACAAGCGTAAATACTACCGGAAACAAACTAGGGGATCGATTTAGCATAAGCTTATATTGCAAATTGAGCTTCCAAAAAAGTAAAAATCTATTCAGGATGAGAATTAAAAAAAAGCAAAACAAAATTGTTTTTACTAGACATGATAGGGAGTAAATGTTTAAATTGTCATCCCTCTAGCTTCATTAGAGCGACCTGCACGAGTGATACATACGTATCCAGCCAACTAGCCAGCCAGAGCAACCTCAAAACTGAAGAAACCCATGTTGACCATTTGGTGACAGTTTTGATTGACGGTCTCTAAATAAATAAGTAAAATAGCAGGGAATAAAAAAAAAAGGTCGGTCCAAATAACGAGACCCCCAATCTCTTCTTTGACATCTGCACATTACTAATCAACATATGTGTAGATATTAGATATGGAGTTGGCGTAAGGGTTAGCGGTACAAATGTAAGGTTCGAAGAAAATCATTTTGTACAAATGTTTTTGGGAAAGTCATGAATCCACTTATTCTCAAGTCCCATCCTTATTACTAGATATCTTGACGAAATGTCTTGTCACTGGTATGCCTTGGAGAGGAGTGTGCGTGAGTGAGAACTTGCACAAACCATTCTCCCTCGACCAAATTACATCCCGAGGCTATTGAAACAGAAAAGCTGCAACTCCCACTGCCAACCTCAACAGGGTTCAATCACTGATCCCCGTAATGTCATTTAAGGCGATGTCAATTGCATTTTTAAAAACTAAATTTAGAGACAGTTCTGATTAGTCACTGAATAGAAAGCGTCATGTGACCAACGTCTTTTGGCAGCATGCCATGTTGGGTGTAATCTATTGAAAAATTGGAAAATGAGGTGACCAATGAATGAGTTACTTTTTTCGATATCTGATGGGCAGTGATCACTAAAAAGTCTGAATTTTCAAGAGTGAATTCTAGCTGACACAAACTAAGGGACCAATTTAACGTAGACTTAGATTGTAAATTGAACCTCAACTATTGGGGGAAGGGGATTTTCAAAAAAATTCTAGACATCATCATCAGTCTATTATCGTCCGTTATTGGACATAGACCTTCCTCCGGATCTGGCACATTTCTCTACCATGGGCGTCGCAGTTCCAGCATTTTTCTTGATTTGTCTAGTTCGTCTCTCCATCTTGTATTTTGTCAGCCTCGGTACTGCATGTTATCTCTGGGGATCCATGCTGTGAGTCGTGATGTTCATCAGTTGTCTGCCTTTCTTGCAACGTGACCGGCCCGTTGCCATCCAAGTTTTCTAATAGATTCTATGATGTCTCAGACTCCCGTTTTCTTCCTGATATATTGTGCTGTCTTGTGATCTCTCCATGTGAGGTTGAGCATGATCCTCTTATGCACACGTTGCATACTTCTCAGTTTGTTGGTCTGCATCTTGGTTAGGTTCTATATTTCAGCCCCATAAGTGAAAATTGAGAGGATGCATTTGTTGCATCTTCTTTACAGGATTATTAAGGAATAATGAGCTCTTTAGCCTCTACGCGCGATACATAAATACGATTTGACGGTTTTCAATATTACAGTGAGTATTTTAATGAATAATATCTTGATTCTAGGTTGTATAATGGTTATATGTACGGAAAATGAAATTAGTAAACGAGTTCAAATTTCAGCTGGGATTGTTTAGGCATACTTTACGCTAATATTCTTGGGAAAGTCTTGATTCCGCTCCCTTCATTACCCTCTTCAAATCTCCTAGCAACGTTACATCATTGGTTTGTCGTGATTGTTAACAAAGAGTAAGTGAGAGAGCACTTGAAAAAATAGAAACAAAAAACAAAACAAACAAACAAACAAACAAACAAAAAACACTTTCCTATTGGTACTTTACCTACTGAAACAGTGGTAGCATCAAGTATAGCTGTAAGGTGTTTTTGACTTTAGACCTTGTATCAATAGAATACGGTCGCTTGGTCAGAGAGGATTTGCTTTTATCTTGAATAAACTTGGTGGCAGGGCATGTATACGTCATTATTCTGGGGAAATCAATGGTACCCCGATGCACTATGGGAAATATTCTGCTGAGAAACACTACTGGGCTTTATCATTCACCAAGGATGGAAGGTACTTCATTGCGTACCATCTACTTAAATATCATCGAAGACCAAGTACACCCCTTGATAGCATCAGTCTTTCGCGGTGGTAGTGGTACCTTTCAGCAGGACAATGCACCGGTCACAGTGTTTCAGTTGCTAGGGAATCATTTCAGGAAGATCAAGATCTCATGGTGTTGTCTTGGTCATCAAACTTCCCAGATCTTAGAACTGTTGAGCTCTTATGGGATGCGCTGGGCCAGTTCTGCTAAAACCTGAACGAAGTAAATTGCAGCAATCAAACCGCCTGCTCTTATCATCACGTCCATCTTCATGATGTTTTGACTCATCAATATATATATATATATATGTTAGAAACTGTCCATACAACATGCCATCAAAGGTGTCAACATAGTTTTCTCCTTATCATGTTCAGAAAAAAACATGCCATTTTTGTTTCTTGAATATTCCCTCTTTAAATAGGTTTTTAGTGTCTGTGAGGTGGATAGGTAGGGGTTGGTACGTTTTACCTTTTTGAAAACATAGACATCTTAAGTGATCACTAAAAGCAAAGAGGAAAGTAACTCATTCATTGATCACCCCTTTTGTCAATTTTTCAATTGTTCACAACAGTACTGCATACTGCAAAAAGTCGGTCAGATGATGGTTTCTGTTCAACCAAACCTATCTAGTTATCCATCAGCATCTGTTTACATACCTACCCCAGTTTGTTAACACCTAACGATCTCTTTGCACGAATCTCAGCTTGTTGATTTCCATACCTACAAATCCTTTTGTCTTCCTACCTCCCCCCCCTCTCTCTCTCTCCATATATATATATATATATATATATATATATATATATATATATATATATATATATATATATATATGGGCATATCTCTGTTTATCTTTATTCTTCTTACTCACGTGTGAATGTGTGTACAGGTTTGGTCTTTATACATGTAACTACATCCCTTCTCATAAGTCTTTAATCTCCATTTTCGAAACTGCATGCTTTTACTGATATTAGAAGTTTTCAACATAAATTAAAAAGAGAAATTCTCCTGAAAACGGCTCGACTTCGTCCCGTACTGATTTTCTGGATACGTCTTTCTCCTTCTACAGATTTTTCGATCGACAATGAAACGCCCTTTAGCATTTTTCGTCTCCCTCTTCTCTCCCACAACTTTCTCCAGAGACCCTAATCGTCATCCCAGCGTGATTGAAACGTCGTTGGAAGAAATACAGTTACTCATCTCGGGGGACAAGTCGTGTACCTTGTACATTGCGGCATGTTAACTGGCTATGGTAAAAACTCATCTTGGTACTGACCAACCCCGACGTTTCTCAATTTCGATGGTCGTACGAAAAATGATGAGTTCGATGCGTTTTAACAGTACCTGTTTCCACTCTATGCATTTGCACGCGTGGCCCAGTGACACGAGCACAGAACCGCACGTTTGCTGCTGCTTATTCCTGACCACTTATAAGTATATAGCGTAAATATGCGTCTCGTGATGTAAATGAAATATCACCGATTTTCACCGAGTTTTTCCCACACCTGTCTCGGATTTAAGTAATTTATCAATACGCAAAATAAATATTTATTCATTGTTATAAATGTTAGGTGTCACTGCCGGTGGAAAAAAACAAACAAACAAGCGAACAATAATACAATCTGAAAACTGCCTGGTATGGGAACAGGAATTGATTGTCAAGAAATAAAATGGCAGCCACTATGTCGATACAAAAATGGAAATTTCGACTTGAAGATGCTATTGATTTAGTGAAAGTAGTTAGCACAGGAATCTCATAGTCCTATTGTATGCCTTATTTAGCGTTGTGTAACTTCACCGAAACAAAGGTCATGTGCGACGGACACGTTGGAAGACACTCAACGATCAAAATTGAAAACGCAGACCGGAAAAAAGTAGACCACTATATCTACCTAGGACAACGAATCTCCATGAAATCCTCAGAAGAGAAAGAGATCAAGCGAAGAATCACTCTAGGTTGGCAAGCCTTCGACAGAGCAAGCTCAACCTTCAAGAACGAGAAATTAGTCCCTAGAATGAAAATTATACAACCAAAGCATCCTCCTGATAGTCACCTATGGAGCTGAAACATGGAACCTAGCCAAGAGACCGACCAACAAACTGAAAAATATGCAACGTGCACATGTACCAAAAGAAATTATTGGCTCTGCGACGCCTATGATAGAGAGGTCTATCAAATCTTGGAGAAGGTCTATGTCCAACGACAAACGACAAAAGACTGATGATGATGGCTCCTCCAAGAAGGTCTAATAGGGATTGCCGTGGGAAAGCATGATCCCAATGAAAACAACTGACCTGCGGTCTTGAGAGCTCAGCTTTTGTCGAGAAGTTCCAAAATTGTTAGAGCCATATGAATGATTGAATAGATAAATAAAAAGAATACAGAATAATCCCTGTGGTTTGGGTTGCATCTTATTTTATTTAGCATAATCGTCTCTTGGAAATCTCTGAGCGATTATGCTCCCTTCACCACGCTATACGAGCGAGTACTTACTTGAATGGCACGATAGTTCAATCATCTATATAATGAACAATGTGACCTTTTTGTTTCTCTGTCTGTAGCAACGGATACTCCGCTCTAAAGGTAACAATTTTGCTGATATAAATATCTCCTCCTTGCCATTTAAAACAATACTCTTCCACTTAAGCGAGTTCAATCAAATCTGAAATTTATTAGACGTGAACATTTCACAGGTAGATAATTTCAACAAATGCTTTTCGTTCTCCAGTATATATACATATATATATATATATATATATATATATATATATATATATATATATATATATATATATATATATATATATATCATAAAGTTTTTTCGTAAAAGAAATAGAAACCGTTGTTCATTAATTGGGTATGTATCCTTGAACATATATATATATATATACACACACATATATATATATATATATATATATATACACACATATATATATATATATATATATATATATATATATATATATATATATATATATATATATATATATATACATATATATATATGTTTCTTTTTTTAAAAACATCGTCTCAAAAAAAAAAAATTCTTATGTATTTGTTAATTTTTTCGCTGGGGATAACAAGTAGGTCTTATAGTTTTCAACCGCTATTCGATATTGCAAGTGATCTTTCGATGTCGGAGATTTGAAAGTAATAACACCAAAATCAACTGATGACCGTCAAGTCCAGCATTTTCATAGCGGGGTTAACAATCCAGGACGAGGCCCTAATTCAAATAACACTGTTATCAAATAGCGAATCTTGCGACTTTCAATCGAATGCTCTAACCAGCAAGTTATGTAATCTTTTTGCAAGGAAAGCACTGAACCGGGGTTAAGAACATTATCAACCAGGATAACTTGTGAAGTTCTCTTGACAAGAATATGATCCTTTTCTTTTTTTTTTAATCGCGAAAGATCTTTGCTCGTCTCATACGACCCCATTAGTGAGTTATCTCCAGGCGATATTCTTCTTTGTTGAGATTTAAAACATGAATGAATATAAAAGAGGTAATCTTTTTGCGTTGTATTGTCGAACTGTTCGTCTAAATGCTCTGTGTCTTCGATATTTTCAATAACTTATTTTTGCTGTGCACGGAAATTCAGTCTCGTCTGCTTCATTCAATGTATTATTCTTAATGCTGCCTTAATGGACATTCGGCGGAAACAAAGTGATATTTATACTGGCTGTCTTTTTTCATCCCAGCCTTTTGTTAGGGGCGCAAATCTTAAGAGAAATGAACTTCATATTCAAAAAGTCATTACCTAACATTTAATACTATAATCAGTTAGAGATGTACCACCTTCCGGTTGGCTTATTGCTAAAATATAAAACACACACACACACACACACACACACACATAAATATACAATCACAATAAGCTGTTCTAAAAATCTTTATAAATCAAAAAATTTTCAGCACTTGGGATAATGAATCATTTAAACATAAGAAATATATTATGGTCGATGAATTTATTATTATTATTATTATTATTATTATTATTATTATTATTATTATTATTATTATTATTATTATTATTATTATTATTATTATCAATTTCTACATCAGTTGCCTGGTGGTCACAGCTGGAGGCTGAATGACAGCAAGTCTTCTCAGGCCTCCAATCTTCCTCTCCCCACTCTCACAATCCACAGCAATGCTGTGGTTTACCTTTTCACACCAGTCGCCCGATGGTTCTCGCTAAATGCTGAATGACAGTAAGTCTCCTCAGGTCTTCAGTCCTCTCATCTCATCTCTCCCTCACCTATCACAGCCACGCTGTGGTTCGTACCTCCACAATCATTTGTGTGTGTTCGTGTGTTTTCCTCTGTTAGGCCACTGCCAACAGCTTGGATCGTATATCCCATATTTCTAGTACTTTCCTCGTTTTTTGTGCAGTTCATAACAGTGATGTGGTCGGCAGAGTTTCAATCTTTCCTTTTATTCCTATTTCCTCCAACCTGGCCTCCAGTGTCTTTGGTAAGGTTCCGAGTACACATATCATTACTGGTACTACCCTGACTTTCAGGTTCCACAGCTTGAGTCCCCTTGCCAGATCCAGGTATTTTTCCATTTTTTCACTCTCTTCCGTATTTACTCTGCGGGGTGCACGCACAACAATGTCTATTATTTAGCAGCTTCTTCTCTTCTTGTCCACAGTCACTAAGTCCGGCCTTCTCGCTTGGATTTGGTGGTCAGTTTGGATGTTAAAGTCCCAAAGTAAGATCTGGTTTCCATCTTCTAGGCTGTCTCCAGTCTGTACTGGTACCACTTTTCTGCATGGTTAAATCCCATTCACTTACTTGGTTCCCAGTGTATTACCGTTGCTATGCTATCGTGTCTATGTTTATACTCCTGGGCTAGTTGACTACATTCACTAGTTATGTGCTTTACAATCTCATCCCTTTCCTCACATAGGCAGCATTTGCTGTTTGTCTGTGTTCTGTCGATTTTTGTTTTGATATAGTTTGTTCTGATGCATTCATTTTGGGTTGTCATAATGAGCGATTCCGTTTCTCTCTTCAGGTTTCCTTTTCGTAACCTTGTCCATAATCTCTCGTCTGCCACATTCTGTATTTGTCTTTTAAATTCTCCGTCTTGTTTCTTCTGTTCCCATTTTTCTTTCCATGTTTGCTGTGCTGCTCCATTCGTTGTGCTGGTTCGAACACTCTCCATTATGTCTTCACTGTTTGCTTGCACATATTTTCCTAGACCTGTTTTAGCCCTCTGTACACAGTTTTCCGTGCTGATGAGTCCTCTGTCGTCTTCTTTCCTTTTTACGTACAGTCTATCCGTGTCATCTCTAGGATGCAAGGCCTTGAGTATTGTCATAAGCTTTCTTGTTTGCCGGTCAATTGACTGGGGTTCTTCCTTTGTTCACCCAAGGAATGATCCTGTGTATCTCCCCACTGATACAGCCCATGTGTTCATTCCTTTTATCAGGTTCATGCTGTTTAGTTTGGTCTTTAATATTTTCCTTATCCCCCTAAGGTATTCTTTTCTCATTTTCTCCTTCATTTTTTCCCGTTTTATCGGGTCACATTCGAGAATTCCCAGGTATTTGTATCGATCTTGTGTGGTCAATGCTCCAATCCAATTTTCTTTCCGGAGTTCGATTCCTTCTCCCATTGCAAGCCTTTATCGTCTCCTTATTTTCTCCCTCCATTTGCCTCGTGATGAAGTCCGCAAAATGGACGAAACGTCGGGATCAAAATTCCAACCATTCTAAAACAAAACTTCCAATATTGCCGTTATGTGTAAAAACATAGAAAATGGCTGCTATTCCCTTCAAACTTTACTTTTGTGACCAGGATAGTGATATTCATAGGTAATTCTCGTTGTCCAATTGAAAATAAGTAGATTTCAAATTAGCCCTCACCTGAATGAATGCTTGAAGGGGATAATTAACCTTTTGTATACTTCTTAGACAAAATCAATTAGAAATAATACTTATTTTAAAAAAAGTAAAACAAATTTGTTCAGTGAAATCGCTCTATTCTGTCAATAACCTTTGCTACAACTTTCACAACTGTCAAACTCTTTCTGTACGATGTTTAATTTATTTCTGTAGAATAATTATAAGCAATATTCATACTTTAAAATCATTTACAATACATTTACATTAAACGTATTGGAGCCCTGTTTTGTTAGTAACCCTTGCTTTGATTCTTGACTAGTGCTAATTCACTTTTGAAAAAAAATTAAGTATAAAAATATCTAATTGGGTACCGAAATTTGCCTAAATAAATTTCAGGTCTAAAATTGCGAAATTCGGTTGTTAATGGTCATATTTTTCCTCTTCTACCAGAAATGTTTGATTTGCTCATGTGAAAAATGATTAAGTTATGCGATAGAGTGGTGATATATCGGTAAAGTCAGTGGGTGGTAATACAAAAAAGAAGAAATCTTGTCTGCGCATTCCGGGTTCAAATGCCACTAGCACTAAAATACTAATACGATTATGGTCAAATACAAAAACCTCAAGCTGACATTATTTTTCTATTTTGATAAGAACAAGCTTCATCGAAACCAATTTGTAAATTTTCACACACCTCTGCAGTGATTTGAACACACGATCAAGTGATAGCCAGAAGGCTGTCTTACCGATTGAGCTAAATTGATAAGATTTAGATTTCAACAAAAATTCGTTATACGCACAGGCATATTTCATTCTAATAACAAAAGATACATTTATACAGAAATCAGTAGAGTGGATAAAAGTTTTGACTGATCATTTTGATATATTCTGTACGTAAATACATAAACAACTAGTTATAATCGACGGAAGAAAACTCCAACAGAAAACCAACGACCTTTAGACTTACCTTATTCTCATCATCCCACCTCGATTAGCCATTAACATGCAGACCTTTGGTTTAAAGAGTAGGATCAGTCACTCCAGTCCGCACTCCACCTTGAAACTTCATCCTGAGGGCTATTTAACACGCCTTACCCATACAGGCCCAAGGAACTGCGACAAACGTGGAAACCCTCGAAAGTCGTTGTTTGCGAACCAAGACATGCTTGTTTCAGGCTTTGAGAGAAAGCATTAAAAACTCAAATGGCAATGGGCAGGCCATGTTGCAAGAATGAAAGACAACCGATGGACATCACGACTCACAACATGGATCCCTAGAGATTATATAAGAAACCAAGGCCGACAGAACACAAGATTGAGAGATGAACAGGACAGATTCAGGAAATACTGGCTCCGTGACGCCCATAATAGAAAATTAAGGCGAATCCTGGGGAAGGTCTAAGTCCAACAACGAACGTTGAAAGACTGATGATGATGATGATGATGATGATTGACAGGACTGAATTATTTTTTCGGATTAATTGTTAAACTCCTAGTATCGATTTTTGGTTTTATTTTCTCAAGTAACAACACCGGCAGATAACAATGATCAAACCAAAAACCAGTGACATCATGCACGAATAATAGTGATATAGTGACTTACGCAAATTCTGATGACGAATCCTCTCCCACTACTAGAGCCAAGTCAGGTGGAGTTATTTTGCTAAAGTTTATAAATCCCATTCACAGGAGCCACTGATAAAGGAGTTGAAATTGCACGAGTAGTTTTGGAATTATATTGTATGGAGAAATAAATTCTGATTTATTTACCTTTTAGATTTTAATGAATCAACGGAGTCCCACCCTTACGCAGCTAATCTTGTTTCTGGATTTTTTTTTGCTCTCAGTGTAGCATCTCGACTGGTTGGTTCTCTGACCCTCATCGGGGAAATGTTGAATTCAACGTCCTGAAATATGGCCGATGTTTCTGTGTTCACAAATGTAGATATTTTAGAAATCCATATTCGACATCATTTTTTCAAAGCTTTCCTCACAGACACACAAACGCTCACGTGATCATACATACACACATGTACGCACACACACACGTATGCAAATGCATATATATATATATATATATATATATATATACATATATATATATATATATATATATATATATATATATATATATATACGTGTGTTTTACGCCGAATCGATTGAATTGCATAATTGTAAAAAAAGTTTGATTCCATGAACGTTTGATTTTCTATATCCACGCTTTGATCAAATCATCATTTGATCAAATTGAAACTACGTATTCATTTTTTTTTGTAAAAAGAGTTAAAACTACGTCAATTTGGTAATTTCGCATATTCGGCGTAACATGTATATGGTTACGAATGCCCCCCCCCGCTTGGAGGATGAACGCTACACAATCTTCCTTTCTCTTTCATGTGACCTTGTGATGGACTACATGAGACTCAAAACCTATGGGGTGGATCAATATGTCCATAGCCCGAAACGTAGTTATCAGCTGAATTTAGATCTGATATTCTCACTGTATAATATTCGATCTTAGTCATCATCATTCACCATTGAATTAAGTGCATTGGCAAGGAAGGAGATTATGTTTTCATATCACTACGTGCGAACATGTCCTTATTCAAATTACGGTTTTTATAATCAACTTTCAGTCATGGTGCAAGAATATCAGATAAATGCTTGACATCACGACCCGAAACACGGGTCCCCAGAGATCAAATGCAAAATCGTTGCCAGCAAAAATAAGATGGCGTGACAAAGTAAACAAGTTCAGAAAGTATTTGCTCCGCGACGCCCATAATAGAGAGGTCTGTGTCCAACAACAGATGCTAAAATGTTATTGATGGTAGTAGTGTTGACGACGCTGTCAATGCTTACGTAAGTGTTTTATTGCCAACATAACTCTTTCGAGGCACAAAGCGGATATATTGGATTCTATCCATATATGGACCGTTGTAAACCTCATTTTATTTTTTTTATATACATGGAAATATGGAAAATTATAAACCTCATTTTATTTCTCTGAATCGTTCAACCTCATCAACTAAACCTTGTAAAATGTCACATTTTTTTTAAACAGCTCCCTGACCCTTCTATCTGGGAATGCTGACCATCGTGAACTCTTGACCTACAGAGTATATATATATATATATATATATATATATATATATATATATATATATATATATATATATATACTTTTTTCTCCGGGTGGTTATTGACTGACATTATTATACTGCAAATCTCAGAATGAATCCTAACGAACTGTCCTTGTAAATTTTTTTCATCTTAATTCCTTGGAGCGGATTTGAGGTTCGTACTTTCCGTCTTCTTTCGCCACTAGCCCTTGGCTATAGATGCACAGTATACCAGCGACATTCACGACACGTCATTATTTGCTGTTTCATCTTTGTTCGCATGACAAGATGACATTTGGATGAAGCTGTCTCTAATAAACCATAAGGCAACGATTTGACAGAGGCTGATCTGCATTCCCTAAGGAAAAGCAAGTCATGATTGCATTCGTGAGCGCTTTATATTGCCTCAAAGAACTGGTATTATAAATAATAACGAGGCTTATAGTGAGTGTCCGAAAGATAACCTACCGAGTACAAACAGGCCCGGTTGGTCACTCAAAAGAAACTGCCATGTGACCATCGTCTTCTGGTGGCATGCTGTGTTGGGGATGATCAATTGAGAGAGGAATTGGGAAAAGAGGCGACCGATGAATGAATTTATTCTCTCGCCTTTTGGAACTGTAAACATTAAAAAAAAAGTCTGGATTTCCAAAAATCAAGTGTGGATATTGCTGGACACAAAATTAGGCAAAAACTCACATTGCAATTTGAACCCCTCACTAAAAAAACTAATTTCTTTTCCTGGACGTGATGAGGGGCAAATGTTTAATTTTCACCCCTCTAACTCCATTGGTGTAGTCTATACACGAGATATATGCTTACATAGCCAGCCAGTCCAGCATAAAAACTGAAAATACCTATGTTGAAAGTTTTTAATACGACTGGCTAAAGTTTATGTGTATTCATTTTGGGACTCCTTGAAGCACTTAGATGGAACGTTACAATTTAGAATGCTTGACGTTTATAGTTCAATCCTTACCACTGACTTGGTGAAATTACTAAAACGTATCCACCTTTGCCGAAAAGTAATTCATATTTTGTAAGTATATGGCCAAATGTTAATTAGAATAGATATCTATTTAATTTGCCGTGCACAACGACTGGTCGTATGGTTTCTGGCAAATAGTATCAATTCTAGAGTCAGTAATTATAGTTATTTCCTGAAAATAGACTTTGAAAGAGCTTGTGTTCGAGTACTTTTCCTCCAAACAATATAAGGATACGCATAAACATTCCCAGGTGAAGATTACAAATGACTTATAAATTAATAATAGCTTTTGCAATGTATTTCATAGGGGTAGTCAATTATGAATAGATAATTTATCTTTAGTGACAAGTTTTCTTTACTTTGACCACTTGGACCGGAAGTTTCTTTGACGTCATACCGATGAAATATTCCGTCTGTCGCTCCAGAATAATACTTGCTCTCGCTGCCTTCATCATCATTTAGAAATTGCCTTGAATCCCTGTCTTACTGTTCAAGGAATTTCTCGCAAAACATCACATCAGATGATCTGGGAACAAGGATGTAACTCGCAAGATATCTCATCAGCCACCTCCAAATGTCACACATTAATCAGTCATCTTAAATAGATGTTTTGTCGTTATTAATCATCACTTTTGAAGCCTCTTCTCTTTTACTGGTTCAATGGAATGAGTACAATGTGGAGTGAGCTCTCTAGTCACAGTGTTAGAAACTTCACCGAAAAGAAGGTCAGAAAGGTCACGTGTCTGATGGAATATATTTTAAAGACATCTTCCCAACAAAAAAAGCCCCCCCCCCCACTATAAAAGACGTGAGAAAAATACATCTGACGCTTAACAAGATTGTGTAGCCTCCAGTTCACGTGTCTGACGCCATATTGAATGAATACAGTCCAAATTTCAGTGTCATTGTAAAAGCATTTCTTGAAAGGAGGAAAAGTGGTTGGGTATAGTGAGTCTGTCCTTCACTCGCGTATGAAATGATATTTGACTTACAGTCCAACACTGCAGCGACTTGAATGAAATATTTTCAGATTAAATGATGTATTTCTATATTTTCTATTTACTATACGACTCACTGACTCACTTGCAACTGTAATGTTCCGAGCATTCAGCAAGAAGTTGATAAAGTCCATGTAGTTAAGATTTGCTTACAATTAGGTCATGAAAATCACTCTTTGAAAAGCAACTTTTAGAGCAAAAATGAACTAACTGGTGATGCAACTTCTTAATTCATATATTAGTCTCCCTTGGGTTTCCCGTAATGATTCATTTCAAAGGTGCGTACTTCCTTACTTACGATGAAAATAGATTCAGAACAAGAATGAAGACAAAAGAAAGATGGAACTGAAGAGAGAAAACAGTCAGTGTATATGGTCAGTATGAACATTGCCTCACTTGGATTAAATAGTAGTTCAAGTAGTAATTTCAGTGCAACTTCGGCCATTAGTCAACCAAAAGGATGGTTTATTGTTAATTGACTAATTCATTCATCACTACATTCAAACGATAAAACTTTGAAATTGATAGATTGGACATTCTTTCACGATGTTCATCTCAAGGGAGGTAACTCTAGTATCAGTGCGTTTGGCCACGAGATTGTTCTTGGATTATTATTAGAAATCGTCGACCAAAGCTGTCAACATAATTGTCAACATAGGTTTCCCGCAGTTTCGAAGTTGGTCCGGCTGGCTGACTATGTGTCACGCGCGCAGGCTACGCCAATTAGGCAATAGGTTTGATATTTTCAACAATTTCATATCTGGACATTCTGTTCCAAATAGGCTTTTAGTGGCGGTAAAATTTGCAATGTAATTTAATTCAGAATTGATCCCTTAGTTTGTACCCAGAAGCATTATGTCTGTTTTTTGCTAATCCAGTCTTTTTTTTTTTTTAGTGATTACTGTCCAATATATCTTTTTTGATTGATCACTCCTAACACAGCATGCTGCCATGAGACGCTGGTAACATCACAGTTTCTCCCGAGAGACTAACCAGATTTGTCATTTTAAATTATTTTCTTATATCAAAGTTGTTGTTTTTTTCTGAAGACTGCCAGATCCATTTTAGAGAATCTCGACCGGAAAATTAACGAATACGTATGGATAAAGATTTAAGGTCAGAGAATAATTACTTTAGTCGGCGAACGTCGAATGGATAAGGGATAACTTGGGGGTTGGCAGAAATCCTTGGCCGTGTCGCCTAAAATCTTGTAGTGTAATTCCTAATCTCGATCTTAGTGGACAGCCGAGTCGAATAGACCACCAGTCACATGGATCCGATTATCCCCACGCTAAACATTCCTTGATCTGTCTTCAACCGGATTAGCTGATCAGATATTACTGCCAGCGGAGAGGCGTGTGTGGTGATGAACAATTCGGATCAATCAGGATCGATCTTAGCTTTTGAGAGAGGAAAGAACCGAGAAGAATGCGATGATATCTGATAATGTTTATTTTGGAGACGTACAATGTAATGCATTGCCTTTAAGCAATAGATCATTATGTCCGGGCAGTGGTTAAAACAAGAGACTTACTGACTTTATGTATGATTTTGCGTGCAAAACAACAATATGAAAAGTTATGTATACTGTATCTTACTGTACATTGGTGCAAAAATATCTGATGAGATTGACGAGCAACTTGCCTTCACGCACTAAGTGGGTAAGTAGTGCTCTCACGATGGCTGAAACTTGAATTGCCCCTTGGGCTCCATATATATCATTCCTAATAGCTCGGCCAATTTGTGATTTGTGAAATAAGGAGGCAAAAAACCCCAAACAAACAAATAAAAAAAACAAAGAAAAAAACAGCCGAAGTTGCGTCATTCACTTCACCCTGAACTATTTTACACGTAGCTAGAGAGATAGATTAATGCTTTCTCCTATGGGAAGTGAGTACCCACCGTTTAAACAGGACTTTGAACACCTTATAAAAATATTTCAGACTTTTACCCGGGGGAGAGATGGATTTATGACGTTCTGAAGGGGATTAGTACGAAGTGAATACGAACTGCTTCAGCTGGAGTTTGAACTCAGTTCAAATAATCTATTCTTCGTACTATTGCCCGCTCTGTTCCTCACACCAACTCATGTTGTTTGTATTCAAAATTGTGAATGGATGAATCGTCAAAGGAACACTCCTTCAACAAGACGAGTAATGTCTCCTATAGTTTTACCGTGCAAAATAAACCTTCAGATTTCTTGATTTTATTCATAGTCATTTTTTAATGTCTCATGATAATTATATTTTCTTGCGTGAGAAATGGAAGTTTTGAACCGAGGGTATATGACATGACCAAGGAGCCAATGGAAGTGTAGCTTTTGTTTTGTAATTTAAAAAATATTCTCAGAAAAAAAAAAGTTGTGGTTTCAACTCTTAGCTGGTGCTACCTGTGCTCAGACGATCCCCTAATTTCTCAACTCGCACGGAGCCGAGCGATGTGCGCAAGAAAGACTAGTTAGTCCAAGCTAAGGTGTTTTCTTTCTCACCCCCCTTCATCTTTCTATTTTTCGCCCGTAGAGTCATATGACCGTGAATAAGTGACAGAAAATGACTGTTAGACACCCCTTTCCTCTCACACTATGTTTGAACAATTGTTACATTGATGTCTGCAGCTGGTGTACGCTTATGATGAATAAAAAGTTATGAATTTCACTGGAGAATTATTATTTGCACGTGTATTTTCCTATTTACGCCATCTATCCTGCTTTTGCGCATACAGGTAAGCAATTGGGGCTTTTTAATGAGCAAAATTCATTCGCTTCCTACATAACCCAAACATATTCACATAAACAGATACAGATTTCCCCAAGTATACGAAAGAAGAGCCAAAATTACGTAAAATGAAGAAGCAATCACCATTAATTTATGTGTGAAACTTTTTTGAGAGTTTTGAGACCTCAAAACGGTGATTATGGTAGTTTAGTCGAGCATTTGGTGGTCGAGGATACAAAAGACTGAGGTGTTGGAGACAGCAGGGGAGGGGGCGCACTGCCCCCAAAAGATTGCCGAACACTATTTAGAATTATTGCCTTTTTTTCGCAAAAGCATAACTCAAACTTTCGAAAACGGGGATACTTCTATACAGATACGTTCATGAATTATCAAACTAAACAAGTAGTATGGTATTTTCACGGACGTAAATTTCCACCCCCATCATACTTCCCCTCCCTCCTCCCAAGTCAGCCACTGATTTACACCACTCTACACTGACACAGCGACCCCTAATCCATCCACTGTGGAAAGTGGAAATGGGACAGGCAAGACTTTTAAAAAAATATTGTTTTGTTTGTTGAAGAATAAAACTATTCATTATCAATTCTCAATGATTTACACAATAGTATATTTTTTGACGACAGGGGTATACTTGTTATAAATGTTAAATAGTGAAAGGATATATATATATACAATAATATATATATATATATATATATATATATATATATATATATATATATATATATATATATATATACATATATATGTCAAGCCAAACAATAGATTCACACCCTGTGGGGATATAATGCTTGTTCAACACTGTTGGCAAATCATGTTAATATAACCGGTTATACGGTAAACAACTGATGATACCAACAAAATAATCCATACATGGTACTATGATATCTAATTCTGTACAAAACATTAAACCCTTTGGAAACCTTACATTAATTGCATTAACAGATGTCTGGAAATATTTGATTGAAATGACATAAATCTAAACAGAAATTCTTTCAATTCTTCAGTACTTGAAGCTGTAAAGTTTTCTAGACTATGTATAAAGGATAGATGGAGACATAGAATAGAAAGAGAATGAAATTTACAACATTGTTGCTACTGATCAGTTTCACGCAATTGTGATCTATGCAATGGCGTGAAATAGATCAGTAACCTTACTGTTCTATATATATATATATATATATATATATATATATATATATATATATAGATAGATAGATAGATAGATAAATAGATAGATAGATAGATAGATAGAGAGAGAGAGAGAGAGAGATAATCAATTCGTTACTCAAACATGTTTATGTTTCTCTCCTCTTTGGGCTACTTCAGGCAAATGATTCGATTTATTTTCGATCTGTATTTAGAATGTTTTAAGGATGTGTGTTTATTTTTCTAGGGTATAGAACCGTTCTCTGTGATATGCATTTTCTTTATCAGTATGTTGTTAAAACATCGGCTCTTTGTGATATGTATCCTCTCTGAGAGTATATTATTCTTATTTAAATCTGTTTCCCACTGTTAGGGTTCACTTTTACACGACCTTAGTTGCTATTATTCTAGGTTTGGTATTTTTCTACAAATCTAAGATAATTTTGAAAAGGTGATCGTGTTGTTCTTAACGTGGCTAGAGGTATAGAATAATAATAATGTTAATAGTAATACTGCTACTACAGCTGTTAATAATAACGAGGTGAATAAGATAGTTTTGGTGGTTAATTTTTAGTATACCTGTATCAGGGGGATGTTAAATTATGTTTTATCATAGAAACTTTGATCAGTGCCAGCACTTGGAAAAACAAAACAAAGAGAAAACATCCCCGAAAACCTCCTAAAATAAATTGAATCATTCGCTTAAACAGGTTAGAAACATAAAAAATTTGTGTGTTGGATTCTTTACTTTATGATATTTTAATCTTTACTCTAATTCAACTTAATGTTCAATGTTGAATGTATCAAGCATTTCATGAAATAAACACATAAACACACATCAGTTACCTTATTTTATCATATTTCATTGTATTCCTGATTTCTGTTGTGGTATACATATATATATATATATATATATATATGGAAATTTTACTCTCTTTTTTACTCCCTGAATACTCAAAATGACGTAGACGAGTATTTCAGGTAGTATATATATATATATATATATATATATATATATATATATATATATATATATATATATATATATATATATATATATATAAATAATGTTGAGCATGAAATAACCGGAAGTTCTCTTATGCTAATATCAGTAGCCAATTCTTCTTGATAAATCAACGGTCAATGTTCGAAACTTGGTAAAAGTTTGATTTCTAAAAGCTGGCATACCAGGTATACACTGATCTGTCTTTCATCTACAACCCGTTCAAAAAGAACTTTTGTTCAACTTTGGTATTTCAAAGAAACACAAACCAAGTAGATATCTATCACGTTTAGTCTTGCACTGGGCGACGATAGAGAGAACTTGACTCACGAGCAACGAATCGCTTTGAAGAGCATGCTAATTGTCTTGTCGAGGACATATAATCTAAATAAAGTACATTCTTTACATAGATGTTTATCAATATTATTAGACACATCTGTCAAACTTGGCGAGGGGATAACAGCTTTTTGCCGCTATTGCCAGGGTAGGTAAGGTAAGAGGTTTGACAAAGAGCTGAGAACGCTCAATTTTTTCCCGTATAAATTAACGAAAATTACCTCTTCACTTTACACAATTTTGATTTACGAAAGCTTTTTCAATATGGCCTTTTCCCCAAACCGTAATAAGGACAAGAACAACCCTAATCGAAATAGGAGTTGTAAACCAGTATGTAAAATTCAAATTACTCTACCGTGATTTGAACAACCAACTGGATGCCCCGTGGCTGTATTACCGACTGAACAAAATTGACAAGCCTCCTACATTAACAAAAAGGTATCATACAGATATGCAGGGACCTATTTCATTCTAATAAATAAATACATCTATGCAAAATATATTTTTTATATAATTTGTTATTTATTATACATACAATACAAAAGTTGCAGAAATCATCTTCAGACGGAATATAAGTTAGAGTTAAGTTTGTCATTGCAGCAGACTGGCTTGTTTTATTATAATTATACTTTCGGATATCGGTAGAAACCTGTATTTGTGTCTGCGCAGGTCGGAATTCACTAAGGTTAGACTCGCCTGTCACTTACCTAAGAGCTACCATGAACACTGAAGAATATACATGTCAAAGATATTCGTTGCTTTTTCTATAGGTACGAAAACCAATAACCCGCCGGGCCGAAACAGTTGTCAGTTTTGTTCTTTGACCATTCCCAATGGTCACTACTGGCCGTAATGGCCGACACATCAAGTACCAGATTTTAATTTCCTCGGCTGTGACAAGAATTGAAGTGTTGATTATTAGTAGCACGCCTGTAATTGCGTCTGAAGTGTTCTTGGCCTTGGCTTTAGTTTTGCGAGGAGAAGTGGTGAAGTTCTCGGAAAATCGAGTTTGGGATTTTTTTGGCACCTACCTGGGTTGAGGGCAGTCTATTACACTTCGGAATCTGACCTCTGCCAAAAGACTGTTGATGGAATGGTCGCTCTCACTCAAAAGAGAGAAAAAAAGGTAATTGAAGAATTTCCAGACTAACCAATATTCTCTTTTAACAACCAGTGATTTGTAACCGCCCCAGCAAAATTTCTTTTGTTGGAGGTTAATCCTTGTGCGTAGAATTGCGATAATAAAGATATGCGTGGCGTGGCCCCCATTCCTCGATTTGAATTCCAGCCGTGCGATACTCAAGATATGACTGTGTCAAGATGATTGATGACAAGCAGTAGGGAAGTTTGGACTCATGACTTGGACAAGAGTTTTCGCACAACATTAATAATTGGCAATCAGTTTTGGAACCCCCTTTTTTTTGCTGTTAGAAACCGTCACCCAAAACCGGCTTCAAAAGTTGCTGTCTACCTGGCTATATATGTATGTGTGTATGTAGGTATATGTGTTTGTATGTATGTATGTATGTATGTATGTATGTATGTATGTATGTATGTATGTATGTACCACGTGTACAGGCTGTACATTTACTCCTCATTGTGTATAAAAAAGTTGTTTTTTCAGAAATCCCCCCAACTCCACCCCTAAATCGTTTTACAATCGGATCAATTTACAAAATAAGTTTGAGCTAAATTTGTTCCTTACTTTACATCAGGCAGCATTCACGCTTATCTTTTAAAAATTTGGACTTTTTTTGAGTGATCACGGCTCAACAAAAAGCGGTAAAAGTAACTAATTCTTGATACCCCTTTTTCCAATCTTTTAATTGTTCGTCCCCAACACAGCATGCTGCCAAAAGAAGTTGGTCGCGTGTCGGTTTCTATTGAGCGACTAACCAGACCTGTCTTCACAGTCTGGTTTAAATCTGAATTTCTGAGCGAAACTAACAGCAGTGAAGCAGTAACCCCCCCTCCAGTAATCCCCCAGGCCCCTGAAGTGAAAAAAATGTATCGTTTTTTACGTCTCGCAACATTTGCCTTCATCGAACACATACATGTTACCCAAAGTTCTCAACACTTGCCCTTTGATCATTTCCCCAGTCTATTGGGACGATAGAACATTCCCAACTTTAATGAAGGAATGAATTTCATACAATTACATTTCATTCTCAGATTTCTTGGAACACAGAATGAATATGCCATTCATCTTTATTGCCAGTTGGTCGTTCGGTAAACCCGACAGTATGGTTTAGCTCTGACAACGAAGTTAGGTAAATGTATTCGGTCACGTCCGTATTTCCGTCTGACTGTCTACGTGATTTCTCCAGAAATAATTAATGGATAATTCAATGGAATTCGATGGAAAAGTGGGCTATAGGCTATGATTGAATGTTTTTGCAGGTCCATGTACAATTACCTCCCCTCAGTCATAGTCATACGTTCACACCATATAATATTGCTGAAGCTTCATACTTGTCCACACAATATCTCCATGAGTTTGCAATGAATTTCAATGGGATTTTGTGGAAGGATGGGATAGGCCACAAGGGTAGTAGTTGAATTTTCGGGTGGCTTCATGAACACATACTTCCCTTCCATCTTAGTTATACGTCTGCACCACACAATATTGCCAAATATTCATGTCTCTCCACACGATATCCCTAAAAGTTCTCGATTAATCTTTCTGAAATTTCGTGGGAAGGCGTCAAATGAACTGCAGAAGAAGTGATAGAATTTAGAAGCGGATCACATCACAATTACTTCCCTTACAATGGTGTGCACTCTCTGATTGCTTCCTCATTTGTTTAATATTTTTTGAAAATTGAAAATGAAAAGTTCATTCAAGCATTATCAATATTAAATCTGTTTCTGAATTATATATCAGTTTTGCCATGTACTGGAAGCTGTCAATCAAAACTGCCACAAAATCTGTCTGCATAGATTTCTTCAGTTCTCAAGTTGGTCTGGCTGGCTATTTATGCATGTATCAGGCGTATAGGCCGGACCAATGGAGCTAGAAGGCTTAGAATTTCAACATTTTTACTCTTCATGTTCGGAAAGAACTTGCATTCGCTTTTTTTTTCACCCCCTCACTAAATAAGTTTTAGGGGTGCATTCAATTCACAATGAGTGTATATCCCAAACTGGTGTCTCAGTTCGTGTTGAGCAGCATTCACACTTATTTTTTTAAATATTCAGACTTTTTTCAGTGATCACTACCCAACAAAAGGTGAGAGAAGTAACTTATTCATTGATTACCCTCTTTTCCGATTTTTTTTTAACCGACCACCCTAACAAGGCATGCTGCCAAAAGACGTTGGTTACGTGACAGTTTCTATTAAGTGACTTACCAGACTGTTCTTTTGAAAGCCTTTCCATTTAGTTAGATTTGATGATTCTTTTTATCAACGTATGAAAAATCTACACAGTATTTCCGAATTAATTTTTCTTCTTGTGTACAACTTAAAAAACAAAAACAAAACAAAAAACTAGTAAAGCACTTTTCAAGGGTTATTATCAGCATGTCAATAAAACCAGTGAGGAGTAGCGAGTGACCTAACGGTTAACAGTACAGAGAATGGAATTGGTGAAACAAGTTCAAACTTCGACCGCATTTAGTTTGGAGTAAATAGCAGCCCATCAAGTACCCAGTCTAAGAGACTGAGAACTGATTCTAAAATAGGGGTAGAGTCTCGGGAAGACGGTTAGATGCCAACTTTCAACTCCTTCCGACGGTTCCTGAAGTGATGCTGATGCCAAACGTTTGTTTGTTTTCTTTTGGACTTCATCAGCGAGGCTGAGAGGGTCATTCTGTCGACTGGGTATCGTGGGAGCTTGCACCCTGAAGAGTCCACTTCAGTATCATTGTTAATCGAGACAAGGAGACCTTATATCACCACTACGGTGCACCTGGGGTACTCATTTAATTCAAGAAAACCATTGCTTCAATTGATGTTTTCGGGTTGCGCAATTTCTGTTTTAGGGTAGTCAGATTTATTTTCTGGTTGCATATGAGTGATAAGTATAGAGGATGGCTATAATTCCCTTTAAACTTTGAATCTGCTTATTTTTTCATCCATGTTACGGTTTCTCTTGAGAGACCAACCAGACCTGTTTAAAAATGGGATCAGTCAAGTGGTAACGACGTTGAAAATCAGAGTCAGTAGAATCATTTTACTAGCTTTGGTCTGTCACTGCTGTTATTTTGAGCTGAAAGGCATGGAACCTTAAACTTCTCCTGAAGCACATACGTGTATGCACAAATACATACCAAGAAGTTAAAAACGAAAAACTTTGCAATGGAACTTTCCCCAAACGAAAAGTAAGGGCTTAATTATAATCAGATCCTGGAAAATGTCATGGCGTAGTAACTAACCTCAACTGGCTCGATTCATAACACTTTCAAAGATACTCGTTTTTCCACTGTTATACTTTCTATTGTGCTGCCCGTTTCCTTGGGACAACCGACGAGACGGGAAACTGGCTTACACAGTTTGATTCTGTGATGGAAATGGGGACAGAACGTGGGGATATGGCGTATACGTACTTTTTATTTTCAAGGTTTTTGTGTTCAATATCTATTGATGGATATATTATTAAGTTCTCAAAAACAAGCCTTATCGTACACTCAGTTCCCGAAGCCCATTTTCATCACTGGTTATGAATAAGGAAACATAGGAAGTAAAATGCAACGGACATCTTCGTGTTTTCCAATTGTTACTCAAGAATGCTAACTGCGTAGAAAACATTGAGAGTGTTAAAAGAACCCAACCTTGTGATGACAGAACGTAAAAAATAATACGTTCTCCTGAATTCTGACAATAATAAATGGATGTTAACAGTAAAGGCAAATCTATTAGGGATAGAGGTTGAATACGAGGAGTAACGTGAAGCAACAAAAACCGTCAACCAAAACTGTCAGATTTTAATTTTTTTCATTGATCACTTCAAACACAGCAAGCTGCCAAAAGACGCTGTTCGCGTGCCAGTTCCTATTAAGTGACAGACCAGATCAGTTATTTATTACGAGTCAAAAATCCTGTAATAAAAGAATAATTCACCGAACCTTAAGCCTAAATTATTTAATTGATCACCACAAACCTCTGTCTATTACACGTTTCGAACTGATTTCCTTCTGTCTCTCGTTGCTTCTCATCGTTTCTCGTATTTTACAGGGAACAATTAATGGCTGCTATAAAGGGGGAAGAATCAAACGAAGAAGAATCACTCTCGGTTTTGTACGAAAGTATCTATTTATTAGAATGAAATAACCTCATGCGTATATGGTAGTTTTCATCAACATCCAAGACTTAACAATTTAGCCCAGTCAGAAAGACAACTTCCTGGCAATAAGTTTGTTGTGAATAAAGAATCACAGTAGAGGAATGCATATTGGTTTACACTGTTAATTTTAGTGAGGATTGTTCTTGTCGTTCTCGTTGTCCTTGTTCTTGTTACTTTTTGTAAAAAATAAAGTCGACCAGTTTAAGAGTTTGACTCTGAATTATCTTGGATGATCAGATTTCCTTTTAATTTACACATCCTTATTTAAATCTATACAAAAGAAATCTCCTGTTCAGGTTTATTTCTTTTTTCTCTTTCATTCATGGTCCATGTTTTCTTCACCTTCTCTGTCTTTCTTCATTCTTTTCCCCTGCTCTTTACCTTTGTGCTTCTCTTTCTTCCTTTTCTCATTTTATTCATCAAAAACCCGTTCTTTGAATTCTATCAAACAGAACACGAAATTTTCTCCGCCCCGCCACCTCCTTTTTAAAAGATCTTCACAGAGTAACTCTCAGTAGATGTGTGCCTTTGAAGTCGTCCTCTCCTGTGGTGCTGGAACACAGAAAATCAAAGACATTACACTTTGGTAAAGACGCCTTTGTAGTCGGGCGGTATAAGCCCCTCGCTCATCACAGAGACGCGCGTATTGTCCAGTTTCGTATCTTGCCACAGAATTTTGTTTAATTGCCCCATGGCCTTTTCTGTTGAATCATTTCAAAGTAAGTAACTTATTTTGCGATCATCTAATAAGACAACGTGGATTATATATGTTTGTGGCGATGATTTGCAACTGTTTGATAGAAGCACTTTCTGGTTTATTACATTCCATAAAGATTCCCTGCTATTGGCAGGGGTGGAACGCATCTCAAAATCCCCCAACCTTTCATCATCATCATCATCATCATCATCATCAATCTTTTAACGTCCGTCGTTGGACGTAGACTTTCCCCAGGATTCGCTACGATTCCCTATCATGGGCATCGCGGAGCCAGTATTTCCTGAATTTGTCATGTTCATCTCTCCATCTTGTATTCTGTAGGCCTCGGTTTCTTATGTGATCTCTGAGGATCCATGTTGTGAGACGTGATGTCCATCGGTTGTCTTTCATTCTTGCAACATGGCCTGCCCATTGCCATTTGAGTTCTCTAATAGTTTCTATGATGTCACGAACACCTATTTTCTTCCTTATATACTGTGCTGTCCTGTGATCTCTCCATGTAATTTTATCACTTATTATGTTTAAGAATCAATTAGAACAGAACGGTGTTGGGTTGGTGAATACCATAGAGAAATAGAAAGGGAACCTCTAAACAGTGTAGCACAAAAAGTGTTTTTTAAAATTTGATATTGCTCTTAAGCGATACGTGTTGGAGGAGGTTATGTGTATCCGCGTGTGTGAGTTATCGAGTATTATATAATCCATAATATGACTTGTCCTAAATAAATTGCGTAGAATCAATATTAATTCTTCTTACGACTTGTCATTAGTTAGCGCCAAGATGTTCTATAGCAAAACAGTCGGTAATGAAAAGAAGGCATTAGATATGCCCACAGAAGGACGAGTGGAATTGTACAATTCATTTCTTAATTTTTTCTGTTGTTTCATCATCCGTCCAAAATGATCGGACTTAAATCGGTGAAGAACAAATCACATTATCAGCACCGTTTACTAACCTTGGCACTAGCAAGTCACCAATCAGTTGCCATACTCCATTTAGGATAAAGTCTGACCAGAAAAATTTACAATTGATTATTTGCAACATTGTCAGTTGTGAATCCTCATCCGTTGAGACAAAACTAAAGAATTGTAATTAAGTGATGGAGAGACCAGGGAACAATGAGACATGGGGCACCATGAAACGACCCCATTTTCTCAAAAACTGTAGGCTGGAAAGTACTGCCATCTAGTGCAGATATGTACCGTTACACAGCCTTTCTTTCACCAAGGTGTCAAGAGGTGAATTTACTATAGTTTGGTCATCTATTTCACCTGAAAGTAAAATTATCGTCTTAACTGTTAGGCCCAATGTGCAGGTTATCATGGGACCAGGGTAGATTTGTAATTTCAGGCTATCGGCTGCTGTGTCAAGGCATGAAAATATCACTTGGCGTGAATTAAGGTACTCGCATATGCTTGATTACCGGTGATGGTCGGAATCTGTCACAATTGAAATCATCATCATCATCATCATCATCATCATCATCATCATCATCATCATCATCATCAGTCTTTTATCACCCGTCGTTGGACATAGACCATCAGGATTCGACATTCTCAATCATAGGTGTCACAGAGCCAACACTTTCTGAACTTGTCAAGTTCGCCTATCCATCTTGTATTCTGCCGGCCTTGGGCTTTGCATGTGATTTCTGGGGATCCCTGTTGTGAGTTGTGGTGCCCATCATTAGTCTTCTATTCTTGGCACATGACCAGCCAATTGCCATTTGAGTTCTCTAATGGTTTCTCTTAAATCTCGGACTCCTGTTTTTCCATTGATATATTGAGCTGTCTTGTGATCTCTCCATGTGAGGTTGAGCATGTTTCTCTCATGTACACATGGCATGGATGGTTCTCAGTTCGAGGGTCAGTCTCTTGGTTACCTATCATCATTTGCACTTGGTGCACTTGGAATAGAGATTGGAAGAAATAGAAATCTCGCAGAAGAATAGAAACCATTCAGTATGAATACTGAAGAGAGTGCTGGATATTGAAGAAACTACTTGTCACTTAACTTCCTGTGAAAGCAACCACTTATCACTGGTGTGAAAAGTCAATGTTTCCCACTACAACTGCTACTACTGCTAAAGTTTTGGTGTGCCAGACAAATTTTCGTCGGTTAAACAGCGAGGACATCGAGATTGGATAGACAAAAAAAAAAAAAAAAATAGAACGAAATAATAGTATTTAAAAAAACAAGTCTGGTTAGTCAATTGATAAAAACCGTCACTTGACCAACATCTTTTAGCGTAATGCCGAGTTATGGGGGGAGGATTAAAAAAAAACATAAAAAGATTTCTAGACATAATGAGGAGTACATGATTAAATTATCAGCCCTCTAGCTCCATCGGTGCCATCTGAACGCGTGATAAATACTTAGATAGTCATATAGCCGGTCGGACCAACTGAAAAAACTGAAGAGCCACGTTGACAGTTCTGGTTGACGATTTCTAAGATTAGCGGGTACGTTATACACACATGGAGGGTTGGAGAGCTCACCGACCGAATGTAAGGATCTAAACAATAAAGGTGAGGATGCTAGTTCGGATAATTCATCGAATAATGCCAACACTTCACCCCAATAGTTCATGCAACATATTGATAAAGATATCAGTCAATACGAACCCATATAAATGCCAAGTGGAGTATTCATCAGAATAGCCGCGCTGGTTGAAGCATGAAAAGCACATTTAATGTACCTTTATTGCAAAAAGCTTGGCATTTGTCTTTTATGTGCATGAAAATAAATTATGCAACGTAAAACAATAAAATTTACAAAAAAAGCTGCCCCCCGCCCCACCGCAACAAACCAAGCCTATTGACCAATGGAATGGAAAAGAATTCGCTCTGAAGGCGAGTTTACAAGTGAGTGTCTGTAAAAGAACTTAATGGACAAAACGGAATTGAAGAATTTAACTGGGAATGGCAGGTCCATTCCTTGAGAGAAACTATCTTCCTGGATATTGCATTGAAACAAGAGTTAGAAATATACATGTACATGTGAGATTACGTGCGCACTAACACAACACATGGAAATAAATGAACACGGTCACTTATGTATGCGTGCGAGATTACACACATGCAAACACATATGAAGGAAAATATACACATGTCACACGCACGTGCGTAAGCACATGCGACCGAGCGTACACACACATACACATATACACACACCATACCCTGCACACACACACACACACACACACACACACATACACACACATTTATATATACATATGTGTAAACGATATACTGTATAAAATCGTATAAATAGTATAATAAAAATATATTGAAATATACTAAAGCACTATTCTATCTAAAATATCGTGCACTCTGTATTGATAACAAATATACAAAAAACAAAAGTATATATAAATGCATATGTACACACAAACATACGCACACATACACACACACACACACATATATATATTTACACATACACATATGCAGATATAGATACGTACAATAAACGGCTAATATAAATAGATTTAAAAAAACATGTAACACACACATTCTTGTACAAGTATACTCAGTTCCACATAAATGAACGCATACACTTATGCTCATATCCTAAGATACACGTACTCTTGCTAGATGCATGTTAATACATGCATGCATACACACATGTGTGTAAATTACCTCATTTGCATTAATACGTACGTCTCCCTCGTTGTGTATTTATTCTCAAATTTCCGATTCGTGGAACCAAGCCATCAAAACTTATTTCCTTCAAGAGTCCAAGTGACCAAATCTTCAATGGCTCTTAATGTTCGGAAATTCGGCTCACATACTCCCCCTCTCTCTCACACTCATACACACATACACACATGCTCTCTCTCTCTCTCTCTCTCCCATTCGTCTCTTTCTCCTTATTTCTACTACCTTCATCTCCTCATCCCCTCTCTCTCTTTCGTCTCCTCCTTTTCTCCGGTTCTCTTTTTAGCTTTCTTTCCTCATCCTCTCTCTCTCTCTCCTTTCTCTTCTCAGTTACCCCCTTCTCTTTCAATCGTACGTTCAAAAAATCTCTCTTCTATTCTCTACCTCTGCCTTTCTCCCTTTATCACACACATACGTTCTCTTTCTACTCTCTAAGAGAAATGTACATGCTACTCTCTACCTAGTCCTGATCAAGCAAAGATTTTGACCGTAAAGTCTGAAGGAAACCAAACCAATAACTCCATCAGACAATAGGCGCTACACCTTCGTACTAACATTTAGCAGCTAAAATAAACATTTATTAGGAAAAAAAATCTATTGAATCCAAGAAGTATGAATATCTAACCGTATTTAAGGAATTACTCTCACGAGCTACGCCAACTTATGTAATGCACCACTTGAATATCTATTTTTTGTCTTTAATACTTGTCAAGGGAGATAACTATGAAATTGTAATTCCCCTCATTCCCCTTATCTCTTTTGTGAATGCGTAAACACGTCCGAGTTGGTTGGACATGAACAAGAAAAATCTGAGTTATAATGTTTTGCATATTTTTCATGTAAAGTGCATTGTAAAATTATCTAAATACATTTTATGACGGAATAAGTAAACAAGTTTGCAAACGTTTATCCATTTTATATACATCCATATGTGGATTTACAAAGCCAAAGTAGCGTTAAAACACAGCTAGAATTAAATTCACTAGCAATAACGAAGAGGACAGCTTCTTAGATGCTCTTCTACCGTTGGCATCCTGCTCACATGGTATTACCCCAAAATGTATTAGGGGTCAATGTCCTCGGCATTTCCTAAGCTTAACTTAGCTGTGCACACGTGGGAATCGAACTCACTACTCTACTTTATGGTCTACCTGACTAGCTTGTTATCCCTCGTGTCCCAAGCAGTAATGATCATTATCTTATATTTTCTTACGCTCATTTCACGACGGTTATATACGATGGCGCAAAAGTCACTTCCCATTTTAAAACTTGGATAACTCTTTTAATTAATTTCATGAGGCTCAGAAATTAACTGGCCGTCGCATTCGACAGATTTGACCACTCTGTTTTTTTCCTTCCTCTGGGGTTATCTTAAAGAAAATGTTTAGGAAAAACAAACCTTCAAACACTCCTGGAACTGAAAAATGATATTCGACAGGAAATAGAGCATTGGAAGTAGATGCATTACGAGCTGTCATGGGAAATTGTCTGGAAAGAGTTTTACTCAAAGAAGCTTGAAATGAGAGGCATTTGCTTGATGTTATATTCCACAATTAAGTGAAGTAATTTCCTAGATCCGAAATAAGTATATCTCGTGGGAAATTTCCTTTACCTTCTTACTAAAAGTGATATTCAAGTTTTAAAATGGAAAGTGACTTTCGTGCCACAGTGTACAAGCTGCATGAGTTGGAAATAACGAATAAGCTTCAGACGAGATTTGAACTCGCGCCCCTTACACTTGTGAGTCCAAAGCTTAAGTGGAACCAATTGCTGTTTTGGTGTGACAGTTCAAATTATCATATAGCATGGATTGTCGAGGTTCTATGCAATTTTTCGGGACAATGAGGATTACAGAGTGATGCTGAGTCCTCTCCAAGTAAAGATGAAGAGACAGCCCCAATGAAGTATGACGGCTGATGGCGAACTCCTGGTTTCTGTTGCATGTGTCAGCTCAGAGCTCCTTGCAAGTCTCAAGTCTGGTCGAGACCAGGACTTCATACATACAAATTTTTATGACCATCCCTTTAGCAGGATGCAATTCCACCGAAGGGACACTTCAATCCTAATTAAGCAACGTAGAGTGCACTCAATTAGCTGCTGAAGTTTGTCCTAAGTTGAGTTTTCCACATTCTTCAGTCATACCGGGAATCGAACCCAGACCCATCTGCGTATGAGCCGCACATGTTAACCATTACACTAAATAATCAGACTTCTCCAAGTGAAGGTTCCGGTAAATCCACACGGGTATCACTAGCAGGGAGTAATCCTTGACCTCTGATCCATGGATTCATACCTTACCTTAAGTACAATGAGGTCAACGTTGAACTTTAACTTCAGTCGGGATTCGAACTCGGTTCCATATCTGCATGCCGCTAACCATTATGCTAGCTCCCCACCTCTAGTAAGCACAGACACACGCATACACACTCATACGCATACACGCACGCACGCACGCACGTGTATACACGCACATACTCGTACGCACGCACCAACTCGTACGCATAAGCACACACGCACGCACGCGTACACATGCACACACTTGCACAAACTTGCACATACACACAATGCAAACATTTCCCCAAATAAGCATGTTCTCACGCATGTGGAAAATGATTTACTAGAACTAAGACAATAAAAAAGAAATGAAATAAAAACAAAGCGAAATTTTACTGTAAAACCAAAATAAGATTACGGAAAAAAAGAATGAGAGAAAGAAATGGAATGGAGCAATAAATTTTTTTTAGCTCATTTCGGGATGGGCGGGGTAGGGCAGGGGATGGGGGTCGGGTGCTGGCTGTTGGTGCGAGTGAAGTTGTCCACCGGGGCTGCGTTTTGCAATGTCTACTGTTTCTAATTGATTCTGACTGGATCTTATCAAAGATTAGGCATTTGGAGACTGGAGTTAGCATTAATAGAATTGGATGTGTCGGTCCGTTCATTGGTAAAGAGTGCAGGTGGCTGGCTGGCTCTGAATGAACAATTAGACGAATGGAATGTTGTTACTGAGAGACTAACTGTGATTGTACTTGAGACCGGGGGGGGGGGGAGAAAGATGAGGATGAGAAGGAAAAGGGGGTTGGGAGGAGGGAGAAAGAGAAAGATACGGATGGGAAAGGTAGAAATTGAGAGAGAAAGATAGTGTAGCTAGGACAGAGCCTGGGGGGGGGGAAGAAAGAAAGGAAGAGAGAGAGAAAAGGAAAAAAGAAAGAAAGAAAAAAAGTCGTAACAGAAGAAAGAAGGGATATTCAGTAAAAGAAAAGAGGAAGGAGATATGAATTAAAAGAAAAAGAGTAAGATAGAGAGTAGGCCAAAGAAAGGGAACTAGAGAGAGAGAGAGAGAGAGAGAGAGAGAGAGAGAGAGAGAGAGAGAGAGAGAGACAGACAGACAGACAGACAGACAGACAGACAGACAGACAGACAGACAGACAGACAGAGACAGAGAGAGACAGACAGAGAGACAGGGAGACAGAGAGACAGGGAGACAGAGAGAGGAGGAAAGAGAAGGAGAGAGAATGAAGGGGCAAGAATTGTATTAAAAAGCAAAAGAGAAAGAGACAGAGGTAGACTGTAGAAAATATCAGAATAAGAAATACACGAGAGAGAAATCTCAGAAAAAAAGGTAGAGACGCATAGATAGTCCTGTGGCTAACAGTACAAAACAGACAACAAGTGTGAATATTATTGTTATTTGTTGTTGCAACTATTTACTGTCATTCTAATCATTGTTTTTTTTTTGTTGTCGCAACTGAACTCAGGCTGGGTAATCTTTTAGCAATCAGTAAAGAGCAGCAACAATTAAAAATAATGATTAATAAATACTTCCTCAACTAAATAGATGAAATAATAAAAATAAAGTGTAAATATTTATTCACCAGGCCACAATGAAGAGCCACAGAGAAGATCAGTCTCATTACACTAAGAATGGTCAGTGAGATTAACATGACAACCATCGCACTCCGGTAGGTGTTTAGATATTTACTAAGGAAAGCTTGGTCTCGCACAGGATCACTGATATGTCGGAAGGATGATTCGTACTCCATGAGACACAAATGTACTGACTGCTTTAGAGTTGTGAAGACCGTGTAGCTCTTAGGCAACAACCTACCATGAATTAAAAAGTCAGTGATCGATATTCGTGAATCATCATCACCATCATCCAAGACAGACATGAACAAATACATATATGAACAAACTGAACCCCCTCATATATATATATATATATATATATATATATATATATATATATATATATATATATATATATATATATATATATGTGTGTGTGTGTGTGTGTGTATGTATGGTGTGTATGTGTGTGTGTGTGTGTGGAGAGATAGGGGGAGGGAGGGAGAGAGGGGAGAGAGAAAGAGAGTGAAAGAGAGAAACTGATTGAAATAGATTGATATGAACAGGCTGAGATAGATATGAACAGGCTGAAATAGATGGATCTTTAGATAGATATATAGATAGATAGATAGATTGATAGATAGATATGAGCAGATAGATCGATATATATAAACAGAGATAGATAGATATGAATAGAGATAGGTAGGTAGATAGATAGATAGATAGATAAATAGATAGATAGATATGAGCAGATAGATCGATAGATGTGAACAGAGATAGATAGATTAGATAGATAGATGGACAGATAGATAGGGACAGTTTTGAATAGATTTGCATTTAAATCGATCGATAGTAGAAAAGAGATTGACGGTACAAAAAAGAGAGGAGAAAATAAGTACGGAGAAATATTTGGAAACAATGATGGGAAAATCTGAAAAAAGGAAAATAAAGCTGCAAGCTTTTAAAAGAATAAATTGCTACCCCCCCAAAAAAAACAAACAAAAAAGCAAAACAAAATAATCTTATACAGATATAGCCTTCTTCTTCTTCTTCTTCTCCTCCTCCTCCTCCTTCTTCTTCTTCTTCTTCTTCTTCTTCTTCTTCTTCTTCTTCTTCTTCTTCTTCTTCTTCTTCTTCTTCTTCTTCTTCTTCTTCAAAGTCGTTCGTGATTGGCGTTGTTCTTATTTACCAATTGGCTGGCTTTAGAATTTACGCTCGGCAGTTTGGATCTCATCTAAGTGATCATGGCAGAAAGCTTTTCCAATGGCGGGAGGCGGGAAGTTTTGTCGTAAATAGTTTTGTCGTAAATGGATGTGGATTTTTCTTGTTTGATTGGGAGGCGAGGAGGTCAAACGCGAGGGAGAAACGTCTTTTTAGATTCGTAATTACTCAATGGCCAGGCAAAGAAATTCCTATCCGAATAAGATTGATTGCAAAATCTTGAATTTATTAATGCAAATATATATATATATATATATATATATATATATATATATATATATATATATATATATATATGGGGGGTGCAGTGGTGGTCAAAACTGATGTCCAGCCAAGGAAAATTGATGCTTAAGCCCTTTATTCGAACATAATTGAAGTTTTGTGCGTAGTGTAATCGTACTTAGAGTGTAAAACTAATGTTGGAGCTTGAGCAACGGAGGCCATTTGGACCAGGTTGTGGACTTTTCAGATAGGGCCTTATACGACATTTTTTTTATCGTGAGGGTGCAAAGTTATGGCAAAAAAGTATGAGGTGGTTCTCAGCCTATGGGGTGCGTACACCTGAGTGTCCATAAATGTATTTCAACTATAACAACGTTGAAAACTGAAAATGGGAAGTAATTCATTGTTCAGTTCCGTTGACGCGAGAAGAACGGATACTACATTTTTATCTTGAACTGAAGTAGGATAGTACCCTAAGATAAAACTTTCAAAAGAGATATTCAACTCTAACAATACGTTTTAAAAGAGCACTGAAATAGTGCGTGGTAGATGCTAAATTATTGAGATGGATAAATTGAGAAAAGATAAATGTCTTACCTTTTCCAGTTGCCGTTGATCTGGAGAACTCTTTCTATCAACACAAAAAGCAGTTTTTTTTCCAAACAATGCAACGTTGAACAGCGGCCTAGATTTGTCCATGAAGTAATAACTTTAGTGAACTTGGGCTATAAGACTCAAAAAAATATTTCCGACCTACGCAAATTCTCACTGGAAAATTTCCGAAGCTACTCCATAAAGTGTGAAGCTCGTGGAAGAAAAGTCATAGCTGAAACAGTCTTTGGAACTGGCAAAAATTGGCTAACGTATCTCATTCCCAGCTACCTTTATGGCTAAAAATGTTTTTAATACTCATTTAAAGTCAACTTATCAAATAAAATAACTAAGACTCTAAAACAAATTATCAATTAGAATAAAACGTTTACTTTCGTCGATTTACTATATCTCATCACCTGTCCTGCACTATCAAAAATTGGCCTGATTTTTGGCTATCGTGGATTTTTATCGGATGAATTGGAAAAAAAAATATCCACCCAGAAGTAGCTGGAAATGGTCAACACCGGGTTGTTTACAACGGATTAGGTAATTTTCCGATCGAGTTCATGCAAGAACACCTTGACTAATTTTATGGCTCAGTTGATCAAAAGACGTGGATAACAACTTGTTTCATAACGCGAGAGGAAATGAATTTGACTATCACAGATGTTTGCTACTCTTCAGATTTCTTGGTTCAATTCAATCAATTTTTTTTCTACCTGTAAGATATAGAAAACCTGAATAATTCAGAGATTTCATTTTATTTTGAAAACGTATTTGAACTTATGAATAAATAAATAAATTCGTTTTCCGCAAAGGGCCCACGAATGCAACTGCTACCCTGGTGTCAAAAAGACGGGTATAACTGCCCGACTACTTCCGAAGTTCCGGAGCCCCTGGATAAGAGCTCAGTGTTCCAATGGTTGTATGTGTCATGACGCAATAAAATAGGCTGAGTTGCACAGGCATCATTGTGGGTCAAGCTGTCATACGAAAGACGTCCTACCCAGGTCTACAATTGTTATAATGAAGGAATCACTATTTTGCGGTTGATAGCTATACTATTAGACATTATTTTTTTGGCAGAGGGTGCACAAGGGATGAGCTGTACTCAGCGACCAAAGGTGGAAAATTTCAAAACGGCTGAATCTGGTCAATCGCCTTCGGATGTTGCCTGTGTGCTGGGAATGAATGACCACACTATCTGCAATTTTTTTTTTTTGCAAGAGATCGTGATACAAGCACTCTGCAGTATGTCCGACCAAGATTAGCAAATGTTTTCACAAGAATATTATTTCGACGTGTTACCTCTACAAAACAGCTCCCATTGTCCCAAGTAAGATGTGTAATGGCGTTGAGCTCCCCCGTCGCTTCATTTCACCCTGTAATACAACGGCAGCAAGAGACTGAGTGTAGTGGTTATATGGCGTTAGAGGAGCCCCTTTTCAGTCCCGTCAATCACAAAAACATCTTTGATCTTGCTAAAGAAATTACGGTTAGGACTGAAGAAGATTGGAACCATATTCTTTGGTTTGACGAATAAAACTAAACATGAGTGTCAGGTATGTTTGGTCAGGTAGGTAGCTTCTCGAAGAATCACCAGAAAAATGCCTTCCTGGTTCTGCAAAGCTGAACATTCACAGGAATGCGGATGTTGCTATCATTTCCTTTGTAACATTGATTACCTTTTGCTCCCTTTTGAACACCTACTTTCTCTGATGGAAACCGAGGTTGTATAAACCGCGTCAAAGATGAGAGAATAGCCATGCAATCCTGGCCAGGAAATATCGTTGCAGAGAAGAATTTGATTGCTGAAAGTTTCTTCCTTTCTCCTCTCTTTTCTCTTGTTTTGGCTACTTACTTTCTTTCTTTTTTCTTACATTCGTTTTTCTCCCTTTCTTTTTTTGGTTACCGGGAAATCCAATGAAAATGGAGGTAATGGCTCTTTGGATTCGCACTGGTGGTAACAATAAAATGGGATTTTAGGATTACAAGGCAATTAATATTTGGTCGATTCCAAAGTATCTATCTATCTATCGATCTATCTATCTATCCCCTGTTCATATCTCTCTCTATCTATTCAATAACCATTGGTACCAAAGGTGGGGAAGTTGTCTATCCTTTTTTATATGTGCTTGTGTTTGAGTGTTCCAGCTCTCCTGGCCATACCGCTTTGCCTTCATACTTTAAAATTGGCATCAGTTCTCTATTAGGCACCTACTAAAAATGTTTATTCCGAGTTTTGGAAAGAAAGCTTTTATCGGAATTTTTTAGCCTTACTTGAGCGGGCTCATTAATAACATGTAGAATCGTCAAGATAAAAGTGACTTTGATGCATACTATCACAACGTAGATATCTGACAACTTCATGTTACTCTAAAACAACAGTCTTAAGCTTTAGATATTTCTCTCTAGATGGTTATTAGTTATACTTTCTAAAAAATAATCCATGATTTTTTTAAGCACAAAAAAATACGCACATTTCAAGAGCTCAACAAAAAGTGACCCTTCGAATTTTAAAGAACGGAAATCTGGAAACGTCTCGTAAGTTTTTTGTTTGAACGAAAACCAAGTCAGAATTATTTTTCAATTTCCTTTACATTTGCTACATTTATTTCGATAAGGGCTTAATTGTGTTTCCAATATCTTACCTATAAACACCACTGTTTATGGTTTCATATGTCAAGCTTAATGTATCACGCTGAATTCATGTTCTGATTACAACTCTCATGTTTTACACACGAAGCCCCAACATGTACCTGGATACATTGGCACTAAAAGAAAAAAAAGATTCGGGTACTTGACGAAGATTTAAGATTCTTTTCGAATTCTGTGTACATGAAGTAGGGATCAATGAAAGGGGGATAGGTTTTCTATTATTATGATGATATAAACTGACCCTCCATGATTAATACGTCAACATAAGATGTTCCTGGATCCGAAGAGAAGTATCTTCTTTTTATTTATTAGTATCTAATGATAAACTTACTAGTCATGACAAATATCTTTAAGTAACAAGTCTAATTAGTTATGCATTTGATACCAAAACCCAAATTACGTTTAAATTAATTGGTATGAAGAAAAAATAATGTAAAAATGAAGAAAATTGGTGTAGTCAAGAAATTTACATAAATTCAATCTCTAGCATCATCTATATCATTTTTTCAAAGGAAGTACGTCTTTGTAAATCATACATTCAAATATTTAAGATTACTTGAAGGAGGTTTTATATTCTCCTTAGTCTTTATTCTTGAATCGGGGTCACTCTAAAGATATTATGACATATGAGGTAAATGAAGAAATCATTTGGGAAAACTGCGATGTATATCGTGTATTAACAAAACCAATTCTTGACCAAAACCAACCGTATTAATTTCAATTATTATTTACCTTCACCAAGCAAATACGATTACTTATTTGCAATTCATATTTTAGGAGGCCTTTCATTGAAGAATCAGCACACACAAAAAATTAGTGAAATTGAATCTCAATTGATATTTTTTCTTTAAAGGATGCCACATCTAATCTGCCAGCTATTTGGGGCCTACGCAAGTGAAACATTGAATCATTTCTCAATCTGAAGTTTTACAACCGAGAGCTTTACATTTTGCGACCGTCGGCTCCATATATGTAAGGATAACTGCCCGGGGGTGGGTATTTCCAACTGTAGTACTGGTTGAAGCGAGATTTTGTGTACTCTAGTTTGAAGTTTTCACCACTGAGTTATCAGTCAGAAAGATACGAAAGGAAGAAACAAGATGAGACAAAGTAAGCCAAAACTTTTTCTCGTGTCTTTTGTCGCTTATTTCTACTTAGATGAATGGTGGTTAATTATTGAGAATTATTTAAATGGCTTTTCGTGTCTGAATCTCGAAGCAGATGACTAATTAAGGAGCTTCATTCTGATTTTTGTGGAAATTCTCCTAAGAGGTGAAAATAGTAAGACCAAAATCAAATCAGGAATCGTTTACGATTTCAAGTGTTGTAAAACTCATGAGAGACACGTGGTGCGAGTGACGTAGCGGTTAACGGTGGTACGATAGAATCAGCGAGAAGGGATCAAACTTCACTCAAGGCTGTTTATGTCCACTTCGTGCTAATGTCTTCGGGAAAGGCATGAATCCATCTGTTCTAGCAGGATAGATAGGGATCACAAGCTTTTGGAAGGCAACCGGTCTAGGAGAAGAACAATTTCAAACCTGGAGGTGGATCTATGCCAAATTTGACATCCTTCTGGCAGCTCTTGCCACTTTCTTTTGTGGTAGGGAGGGTGGTTCTGTTGGTTGAGCGTCAGAGGATCTCCATATGCACAAATAGAACGTTCTTATCCTATTTGACCCCTTTCATTGTCGACTATGAGGATAACAGCTTTTGGCCGTTACTACTTACATAGATAAAATACTCACGGCAGCATTGTTTTCTCTAGCATCATGTCATGTCAGTGGCATTTTGTCCAGATATGCAAGGAGTACAGGGAGGAGTGGGTACGCGCCTTTTCTAAGTGCGAAGCGAATATCGCCGATTCTGTGCCAGTAACTATTAGGCCAGCTGGCACCTCAATATATCTCATAATCTTATTATAAGGCATCGTATAATAAACTATTGTAAATTTGTCAAGGCCTTGTGGCAAATTTACCAGAAAAGTATAATTGTATGAATCTTTGATTGTTTGTTATATACGATCACTTAATTAACCATTTGTGGTCTGTTGATTAGGTTCCTACAACACAATGAACTCCAATTAACTCCACATGTAAGTGCGTATATCACTTGGTGCTAATCACTAACACCTTCGGCAAATGACGTTTCATTTGACCAATCGTTTGACTCAAATCAAAACAAATTGATTTACGCAAGCAGACTGATTTGAATTCGGTCTAAGCGTCCAAGGTCGAGGAGGTGCGTGAGACTCACAGATCACTTAGCTGCTTGGGCGGGCGGAGCTGCGGGATGCAATAAATCTGAGGAACCCAGAAAAATACCCCCACCAAAATAAAATGATCTAAAAAAATGGTGTAAAATGTATATAAGAAAATAATCTAAAAGAAAATGCTGAGGTGGCTGCAGTCGGACTTAGCGTCGCTACTACTAATGGTCGATGGTATGTCAGTATAATGAGTGAAAACGTTGGTCGCTGTTTGACTAATAACAAGTTGATTAGTAGCCTCTGCTTTGCTATTTCGTCACTGTTTCAGTAAAGTGAACTTTTGAGGAAATAGTAACTTTCACCCGTCCGTTTTTATTTTTCTCCTTTATTCAACTTCGGCATTTCATTATTATCGACTTCCAGCTTGCTAAGCACATCCAAGCTTCACCACAGTCCTGTTAACCCTCCAATCCGAGGATAAGTTTCCCACTCTCTCCGTTGCCAGCCTCTCACGACGCTGGATGAGCGGGTTGGCGTTTTCCAGCTGAAATTCATGATAGTCATCTCCTAGATTAGTTGCCAACTAGGGCTTCAGAGCTCCGTCTTCCCTGCTATTTACTCACGTCTAGGAGTACAAGCGAGGGATTCACACCTCTCTCAGGGGCATTAGTGTGAAGAGAACGCAAACTGAACTGAAGGTCGGTCTTTTAATTCCACTTTCTATGCTGTGAACCGTTAAGTAAATAGTTCTTCCTTTAAGTGAATGTTGCATCCGATAATAAGGAACCAAAATGGTCATCAAAACAGTCTACACAGTTTTTTTTTGCAGTTTCCCAGTTGGTCTGGCTGGCTGGTTATGCATGTGTGTACCGTGCGTACAGGGTTATTAAGCTTAGATGGAAGAAAAAATTGAAAAAAAAAACAAAAAAAACAAACAAACCAACAAACCAACCTCCGTTATAGAGGTCGTGATTCTCACCTGGAACTTAATCTTTATTCCAACCCCCTTTGTTAATTCATTTACTCACTGCTGAAGAGTACCCAACTTGAGTTTAATTGCAGTAACAACAATTAGGATGGATGTAATGAATTGATGATAATGGTATAAGATTATTTAATCGTGTTGTGCAAAATGTAAAATCATGTGAGGAGGTTTAAAACTGCTATTTTAGTGTGGAAAAAAAGTATGCAAATCGTATATATAAGCACACATCATAACAATCATATTTTCATAATATCTAGGGTCTTAAGCAATTGCAATGATGTCAGTGACAGTGGTACATCTGACTGCATCCTTCCTGCATCTTTTAAAGGTCATATTTTAGATTTTTTAAGGTTTCCTGAGATGCATTGCGTCTTTAGAGAACGGGATCTGCAGGTTCCACACACCGTCACATCGTAATTCTTCTTTAGATCATTCACATCTGTTGATAGCACTATACATTCCGGTAATCAACTCCACAGTCACACAGCTCTATTGCTAAAACAGAATTTCCTGATATCTAATCTAATTCTTTTCGTTTCTACCGTATATGTGTGGTCTCTCAGTCACTTGTAGTCCCATGTAGTAAAACATACATTAGAGTCTACTAATTTTACTAACATTTTTATCAAGTCTCCCCGACCCTTCCTGTTTTCTAATCAGCTTTGAGTTCCCTCCCTTGAACCTCATTAGATAGATTATTTCATTACTACTTTTTATGCGTTTTGCACAAAAATCCCTTCCTTTTTGAGACTGAGACCTTCCAGACACAATAAATCATGTGGATAGTCATTGCGTCACATAACAAGTCACTATGTTAGGCGTTTTGCATATACGATACTTCTAAAGTAGATTACATACTATCCATGTTACTAATGTTTTATTAAACTATTCAGCGATACTCCGAACCTGCCGCCCCCCCCCCGCGCATCAACTTAGCCATCTATGACGTCTGAAATAGGAAATCAGAAATTCTGTTCACTTTGTAGTCCCTCAATAAAAATATCACAAAAGAGTCCATAAGCGTCGGAACATTACTGCCAATGGAAGGATCAATATTTGATCGAATTAAGGTTGGAGATCAATAATTTCTCTTTTTCCTCCTTGACATTTTCACCTCTTTGAGTATTTGAAATGTCTTATTAGATCGCTGTTCAATGTAAAGTGTTTTGTTTTTCATTTCTTTTTTTTATTTCGGCGTCACTTTTCCTCTAAGGGCTTTTCAACTCATGATTTGTAGGAAGAGTTTGACTCCGCAAAGGTATTTTAACAGGAAGACTTTGGATTCTCTTATTTCCTTGGCGAGTTTGAGACCTTTAGAGATTTTACAAGGACTAGCTTAACTATTGGGAGAGATAAAATGTTGGAAGTTGGGAGAGACTGAAAACTGCCAAGCAAAACAGTCGTCCAAACTGTCAATATAGGTTTCTCCAGTTTTCGAGTTGGTCTGGCTGGCTATGTATGTATCATGCGTATAGGCTGCACAAATTGTGCTAAAGGGCGGAAAGTTCAAAATTTGAATCCTTGTGTCTAGAAGAATCGCTTTCATTTCTATTTTCTCAATATGTTCATGAATGGGAGTTCGCGCTTGTTTTTTCTTCTCGAAAAATCTGACTTTTTAGTGATTAGTGCCCAGCAAAATGCCAAAATTCATTGATCACCCCTTTTCTCAATTTTTTTTTTATTTGATCACTCCCATCACGGCATAGCGTCAAAAAATGTTGGTCACATGGCAGTTTCTATTGAGTGATAAACCAGAGCTTTTTTACTGTAAGAGTCCAAGATTTTATTATTTTGACAGAATTGTTATTCATTTGTCTACTGATTATAATGAGGGGACCTTCAAACTTACGTCTGGGTGGTTCCAGAAATGTTTCAGTTCTCCCTTTTTGGGACGTCTCAGGCATCAAGAAATGATCCTGGCCCTAACGTTTTAAATGAAACGGAGAGGTGCCATCTGATGCCCACCCCCCAAACCAAGCAGTCATTTTTTTTTCTCTGGCTTTCGACCAGAAGACCACAAACAAGAGTTACGAGAAATCTTCTAACATTTCGTTGTTAATGATTGGGAAGTGAAATATTCACCTTGGAGTCACTGGTTTATTACTTAAAACCATTGAGTTACCCACCCCCAGCGTTTAGTCAATATTGCCACTAGTAAATAGCCTTGACAATGATTTGTAAAAATATCAAAATATATTAACCGGGACGAAATCCCAATGGATGTTAAAAGATCTAACCATATCTACTTACCCGTCTTTCTTACTCATAGAGGAAACCGAAACACTGTAGATCACAATCCACAGTGAACAGTTGCGACTTTTTTCTACAAATGTGAATATACAACAGGACGGCTTCAACTCCCTCTACTCAAGTCAACGTATCCACACTTAGTTTTTGTGAAAGACTTGCCTGCTTGAGCATTGTTGCACAGTGTGCAATCTCAAAAACCTGATTTTAAGCCAAAAGTAATATCCCGAGGTACTCTTACTTTCATTATAGAGACACAACTAATTTTCTCATCATGCTATATGAGATGGAATTAAGATTGTATTAGAATTATCTATCGTCCAAACTGTCCCTACTCTTTAGGAAGATGTAAGGTTAGCTTTCTCAATGATAAGTGTGGAGTATAGTGAATCGAGCTCAGTTGATAACTTCTTTGACTGAGCCAAATACAAATGACATTTCTTTTAATGCAAAGTTTTTAAGGCGGGAAAATCCAAGTCTTACCCTGTTGTGTTTCCTTTGGAAGAGGACAAATATTCTGTTAGAGCAGTTGGTTAGCATCTTACTATTGGAGATCAGAAATGAAGAATAAAGTCCAGGCGATGTAAAGCAACTACAATTACAATGAAAGAAAATATCACTAAAAAATTTGATGATTTTTTTTCTGTTAGAGTCGTTATTAATGATTCTGAAGTATTAAGTGAATTGTTCATCTTGAAGCCGCTGGTTCATTGCCCTAACCATTGAGTTATTTTTCCCGCGTTAAATCAATAATGTCATTGGTAAAAGAGTTGGGACGATACCCCGTGGAAATAGATAGTATAAATGGTGATGCTTTAGGCAAGGCTACTGGAAATCTCTCTGAGAGGCAAAATATATGCGGAAGAAGAGAGCAAGAAAGAACCGTAGAGGCTTTTACACGAGGAATAATCTTGCGGGATTTACGTTTCTTTCGGTGTTATCTATGACCATTCTCGAAGTACGACTAAGGTAGGTCTGGTTAGTCTCTCAATAGAAATCAACACTTTCAAATCTTCTCCCCCACCAAGAAAAAAAAAAGAATCCCATAATTAATCTCTTATCTACAAAACAGACGAATCTTAGTCGCTTCTATAAGTGCAGAGGTGGATGAGGAAAAAAAAAAATGAGACAGGTCTGGTTAGTCACTCAATAAAAACCCTCACGTGACCAATGACTTTTGGCAACATGTATTGGTTGTGATCAATTGAAAAAATTCGAAAAAGGGGTGATTGATGAACAGGTTTCTTCCCTCACCTTTTGTAGGACAGTGATCACTATAATAAGACTGGATTTTCAAAAAGACAGGCGTGCACAAACTATGGGATTAATTTAGCCGAAGCCTACATTGCAAATTGAACCACCCGCTAAAAAACTATTGGAGGGAGCAGAAAAAAAACAACTTTTCTTTTAACATAATAAAGAGTGAATATTTCAATTTTCAGCCCTCTAGTTACATTGGTACAGCCTGTACACGTCATGCATACATAATTAGATAGCCAGCCACACCAGCTCAAAAAGTGAACGAAAACTATGTTGACAGTTTTAGTGACAGTTTTGGTTGACGGTATCTAAAAGGAAAATAGTTAGGAATCAAGAAAACCTGGAATCCGGATCGGTGCCAGAATTCTTTTTAATGAAGTATAGAGTTGTCCCCCCCCCACGCCCCGAAAAAATGCTTGCACGGAGGCATCTCAATTCGACAGTTCACTGGAAGAAGATTTTCAAATCAGTCTTCCTTGTCCGATCCTCAAATACTTGTGCATGCGCTTATTACATGTTGTTTCCACTTTTTGACTCAAGCAACTTTTTTTTTATAAGACTCTAGTAATAAGGTGAAAGTTTGACTCCAAAATCCAAAATGGCGGATTAACTAAGGTGTCAATAGTATTTCAAATTAGAATTGGTTTGCTGACAAAAAGAGTCTTCTCGAAACTTTGTGAGCCCTACATGATGGGTATGTTTTTACATTATCATCTCGAAAATGACTTATTTTGTGATCAGATGATTTATCAATAGATAACTGTCAAATTGTTAGACCTGAATAACCGGAACCTATGCAAGTTGTACGCCTAAAGTATATGACTTAATTTGTCATCTTTATATAATTCGACCTTAATTCTTTATCCAAGGTAATTTAGACAAACAGCTGTATTTTTTAAAATCTTCTGGGCGCTGTCTCTACAACCATCCTAAATGCTGCCTAATCGCACAGACAGAAGATAGAAACTATCCGGAAGTCAGAATGAGCCAGTATTGATAAAACAACCCGAAGCGTCCCAGGCATTATCCTTACTGAAGCACTATCGATGCCAAAAATGCTGTGAGAACAAATTACACGTTACAAAATCTGCCATGTACAGAACTTTTTAGTTCTAATGGCCCGAATGAACAATCCCAAACATGGGTTTTGTGCTCCTGTAAATTGAAAAAAATTTATGTTCGACATTATAACTTTGTTTCGTTTAGTTGAGAAGGAATCTTCATGAAATTCGGTTAAATGTTTTGGTTTATTCAGTTTTATCAGGAAATGAGTATCCCTATATTTCATATAAAGTAAGTGATTATGGTGTCGAAATAAACTGATATTTTCTTACTAGAGTCTTTATTTTTTAAAAATTTCACTCAAATATAAAACCACTGGTTATTCGATTTCCTAAATCCATTTTGATCAACTACACATAATGCAAATTCTGTTGGTTTTATGGATATTTGATTTATTTCTAATGATATGTAACACATCCATACTCTGATATATCAAAATTTTGGCTTATCGAGCCAGATTTCAAAAGCAGCCATTTTGAATTTCGGGGCCAAATTTTCTTTCTTGGTATTTGGGTCCCATAAAAATTATCAATACTTTCTTGTATGATGAACAATTCGTAGGAAGAAGTATGCAAATGTCAAAAAGTGAAAATTGAACCATATCCTTTGTACACACGATACCAGCTTCTGTGTATGTCATCGTATGAAAACAAGTTATCAGCAACCAATCCATCTTTATGAAAAATTGCATGCAACCTAAAAGTATGGAGAACTTATTGCACGAAATGGCATACTCAAGGGGGAGAATTGACCGAAAATATGGTTTTTACATACATACATACATACATACATACATACAAACAAAACAAAGTCACGCAAACACAATCACTGTATAATGTTCGATTTCATTGTATAATGTTCGGTGATATTTTGTAGTATCCTCGCGCTGCCCAAAGCTTCAGCCGTCCCTGTTTTGGCTCCATATATCACTTCACTACGAGGTTTATTTGCGATATATTTATGTTAGAGGCGACAGCCGCTCGAAGTCGCGTCGGTCACTTTAGACTGCACAATTTTACATATTGATTGGGATATAGATCGATATAGGCCTTTCCCAGGGGCATTAGTGCTAAATGAACACAAACTGCCCATGCCAGAGTTTGATCTCGACTCGTTGATTCCATTCTCTACGCGCAACGCGACGTGTAGTCGATTAACGTCTCACTCGTAGCCAACGATTCGTATCCTGTGCCTCTTCATTTTCATAATCTTTTTTTTTTCAATAAAACACCCTTTTTTTTTGTTTGTTTCAATAACCTATAATAATAATCATTTTAATGAAATGTGCCATTTCCATTTGCTAGAAGCGTTTACCAATGTCCCGAGCATCACGATCCGGCCAAAATCCCCGGTTAATCTACAAAATTCCTTCCTTCTCTTCTTTTGTCTTCTACTCAAGGCAATACACTCCTTTCAGTAATGTATGTCCAACACTATTGGCCTCAACTTCCCCATGTAAACATATCATTCGTGCATTCTCGGCCATCTCTCCATATACGTGATACCTTGGGCGTACATGTGTGTTTATATACTTCCTTCGTTGCTTCGTGCAGTGAACGGAATTAGAACCTTCTCTTTCTTTGGGAGCCTCTGCCTGACATCTCCTTGACAACCGTTGTTTGTCCTTTCAAGTCTCGGTATTATTTTTAATCGATGTTCCGATCCGTAGATAACTATTTATTCACCCGCCCACGTACACCTATCGTCGAATGCTAAGGCTTGCTTTGCTTAAACTGCAGCCTCCGCCCCCCCCGCTTCATTTACCACTGCATTCAGACGATACATGAACAGCCATCTTGATAGGTCATTTCTGAAAAGAAAGAAGGAAAGAAGAAGAAAACAATAGAAAAGAAAAGTAGATGAGAAGGAATGGATTAAGAAATTATTCATACGTGTGATATTCGAAAACGTCAACCAAGACTGTCACTAAAACCGTCAACTTTGGTTTCTTGAGTTTTGAGCTGGTCTGGCTTGCCGGCTGGTTATGTATGTATTGCGCGTGCAGAACGTAGCAATGGAGCAAGATCAGTGGTTTCGGAACTCGGGGTCCGTCTACTAATGGTGTTTTTTTTTGGGGGGGGGGGGGGTCTGTAGATTGAATGTTAAATTCCTATCGTGAATTTAAAACTAATAAAACTTAGCTCCAATTGTACAACTGACCTTAGTAAGCAGGCTCTCTCTATGTTTCTGTATGCGAATAATGAATAACGAAACTGACTGAATGTTGCACATGTCATGTCAAGTGTTGAACCTGACATCGAAAACTTTCTGACTGAGAAACCATTGCTCAGCTATCACTAAACATATGATAAAATAGGGACCCAACAGGATATTTCCTTCATAAATAAGGTCTTTGGATTTTCAAAATTTCGAAACCATTGAGCTAGAAGGCTGAAATTTCAAACATTTACACCAAATTATGTAAAAAAAAAAACCCAAATGTTTTAGAGTGGGTTAAATCTGCAATGTAAGTTTATGCTAAATTGGACCCTTAGGTTGTGTCCGGTAACATTAATGTGTTTTTAAGAATGTTTTTGTAAAGATTCAGACATTTTTCAGTGATTACTGCTCACCAAAAGGCGAGAAAAGTAACTTATACATTGTTCACCCCTTTTTCCAATTTTGTCATTGATCACCCCCAACACAATTGACTGTCAAAAGGTATTGGTCACATGATGGTCGCTATTGAGTAACGAACAAGACCTATTTTTTTGTTTCGTCTATTTCTGATATGTTATCGTTTTCATACAGGAAAATATTGACGCAGTAAAATATGAGTGCAGTAACAACACTTGACGTATTTGACATCATAAAACTTTCTCTTCGTTCCCAACCAAAATCACGTATGCAAATAAGAGCCGTGTATTTCACACTTATAGTGTCCATAGCATTCAAATGGTAAATGTCACCTATTTGCCGAGAGAGATATGAAAATGTCTGCAACAAATAAGCTAGAAATTGTGCAAAAGACTTTGATTTGATTACTAAGGCAAAAAACTGCCCAAGTGAACAGAAAAAAAATCAATTTTTAGGTAATCGCCTAGTCCAAGCCAGGAGACCAAATCTAGTCATTGTTAATCAAGGAGAAGGAAATTTGGCAGATTGTGGATGTCGTCTTTTAGCAGACCCTAGAATAAAACCAAAAGAGTGTAAAGCCCGAAAATATCTGAACCTTGCGCGAGAAGAGAAAAAGTGACACAATTCTATTGATTTGTGTCTGTTTATAAAGTTCGAGATAAGCCTCAGAGCAAGGTTTTTTAAAACTGAGTCTTCAACAGTGTATTTTGATTGGTTGGAAAATATATTTGATTATTTTGCGGTAAAATTTTGTTATCAATTTGAGAGTACTCTCCGAATTCCTATCATAGAACAAAAATGAAATTGTCATTCTTCATCCGACCGTTGAAGAGTTAACACGGTCATTACAATTCTAACGTTAAGGAGTCACCAACATGAAAAAAACAAAATTACTGGATTTTCATGATAAATATCCGCAGAAAATATCGATAAATAATCTGAGGTTTTGATGTTCTCTGGATGTGAAAAAGACATTTAATGATCATAAGCGTCCGCTGTGGGGTTGTCAAACGAGGAATGCCACCTTCTGGATCAGGCCTTCTCACTTGGGGTGAGGAGACTTGAAAGTTGGAACCTTATAGTCAATGAAAAAACTTGATGTACCGATAAAAATTTGGTATTATTCTTCGTTGCTCTTAGATATGTTCACAAAATATCATTTTGCCCCCACCTGGGAATATATCCATTTACCCCCACCCCAGGAAAAATGGTAGCGGACACCCATGGAAATGATATTCGTGATGGGTTCAAAATTAAATCAATGATTGCAATATGAATCAATAGAGTCCATACGAATTTGCCAATTGGATCACGCCAGATGAGAAAGATAGACTCCATTTCAAACTAATCATCAAATACTTTTGCAATCAGTACTGAATACATGAGTATAAATCATGTGCCCTACATTTACATGTAGGGCACATGATTTTCTCCCAAGTAACAGAATAAAAGAACTGAATTTATCTATGAAAAAGGGCTATGTCGTCTGCAAGTCTGAGGTTGCTCAGATACTCACCGTCTAATTAAATTCCTTTACTCTCCCAGTCTAGTCTTCTGAAAATCATCTCAAGGCAGGCTGTGAAGAGTTTAGGTGAGCTGGTATCACCTTGTCTTACTCCTTTCTGGAGTTGAAAGGGGTCCGAGTCTTTATATAACCTGTAATAAGGAGCAGTAAATACTAAGGTATTTGCCTCTACAAAAGGACTCTTCAAAACCGCAGGCCCACACTAACGGGACTATCTAGTCTCTCCCCACTCTGTTCTGTCTGCCTGGGTCTCATAACATGAAAAATTGATGTGGGTGGCATCTATCATTCAGTGATAGGAAGAATGAGTCATTGGTCTTTTCTTGAGAAAAAGAAAATATTCAGTCTATTGATATTTACATGAAATGGAACTCTCTCTTAACAAATCTTTTAAAAGATGGAAAGAGGTCAATTCAATATCATAACAATTCTTTCTGTTCTTAATCACGGATTTCCGTAATTCGTAGCAGATTTAGATTTATAGCACGCTTTTGCCATTACAAATATAATTTATAAACTGAACGTTTGTGTGGCATTACTTCCCAACAACCTAATACATATGCCATATGCCAAAGAGAATAGGTGGCACACAGCTTGTAAATCTGTCATATGATGCCATGGATTATAAATTCTTCTTTTTTTGAGATAACTCATCATCATCATCACCTCCTTCTTCTTCTTCTTCAGACAGTCAGTCATTCCTTCAGTCAGTTTTTTTGAAGTCCGTTGTCGGATACGGACCCTCCTTAAGATCCACAACTTAAAATCATCAACACCCACTTTTAAAAAGAGAGCCAATAGACAGTGGACTTGGATGAACCCCAACCATGAAACCTGGGATGAAATAGACTTCATCCAAGCGGACAAGAGCGACACCGTTGAATATGTGCAAGTCCTAAATCAAGTCAATGTAGGAAGTAACCACGGGATGATAAGATGCAAAGTTCAAATTAACACCAAGATAGAACATGAGAAAATGTTTAACACTAAACTGCAGCCACTTAGCGTTCAAAATGGACTCACTTGTATATTCGAATTGGAACTGAAGAACAGATATTAATTCCTCACAGAACCAGACAAGAATGTCAACGAGCTAAACAACAATATAACTACCTACCTGATTGAAATAACCAGTATGTTTAAGCCAAAAGAGTTAAATAGACCAAAAAAAACAACAAAAAAAAAAACAAGAGCAAACTCTCAGAGGAATTCTCAGAAGAAACCTCAAATCTCATGAAAAAACGCAGGAACCTCAAGCCACCCCCATCAATAATAGAAAAGATAGAAGCAACAGAGCTAAGCGAAATCATTCAAAAGAAACGAAGAGAAGACAAAAGGAAATATACGACAGCAGTCATTGAAAGCACTCTCGAAAAAGGTAGGAAATTCAAAATTATTAGAAAATCTCTCAGTACAGGAAGAAAGCAAATAACTAGTGTGCTCGAAGCAAATGGGGTACTGACAACGGATAGGGACGGAATTGTCGAACGTGCCCAGAAATTTAACAAAGAGACCAATTCCAACAAACGAATGACGCATAAAAATGAACAGGAAACACTAATCGAGAGTAATCAATTTGAGGATTTCCCAGGAGTTACTCCGCAGGAGGAGAAGCCAAACACCAAACAAACAAAGAAAGGAGAGGCCCCTGGACCCGATAACATCACTATCGACCAACTAAAAATAGACTGGAAACGTCATCACTAGAAAACTAGCCATCCTATCCAACTTATGCCTCAAAGTAAAGTCCCAGTAGAGTAGAACACCGCAATCATAATGCTGTTATACAAAAAGAGAGCCCAAGAGACCTCAACAACTACAGGCGAATAAGCCTATTAAACTGCATCTACAAACTCTTCACCAAAGTGATCACCAACCGAATCAGCAAAACACTAGATGAAAACCAACCTCAGGAACAAGCTGGCTTCAGAAAAATCTACTCAACCGTCGACTATCTCCATTCAGTAAACCAGCTATAAGAGAAAGCAGCAGAATATAGAATTCCACTAGCTGTAACATTTGTTAACTTGAAAAAAGGCCTTCAATGCAGTGGGAATCTCTGAAGTCATTGACCCAATCATACAACAAGATGTAGACTCTGTACATGTCAGAGTACTGTAACATATCTATCAACACAGCAGTTCTTTCGTCAGGCTACGTAAACACTCTGAGCCCTTTCAACTAGGAAAAGGAGTGAGACAAGGTGACACAAGCTCACCTAAACTCTTCCCAGCCTGCCTCGAGATGATCTTCTGAAACTTTGAATAGGAACACAATGGAATCAGGAGAGACAGAATACCTAAGTAACCTCAGATTTACTGACAACATCGTCCTCTTTGCTAATAACCTTCTCGATCTCCAAATAAAGTAGACCACTACATATAGCAAAGATAGCAAGTCTCTGTGAAGTCATCAAAAGAGAAAGGAATCAAGGAAAGAATCACTATAGGTTGGCAAGCGTTCGGTAGAGCAAGCTCGACTTTTGAAGAACAAGGAAACCCCACTAGTCCTAAAAAGAAGGGTATACAACCAATACATCTTACTCATGGAGCAGATACATGGAACCTAAACGAAAGATTGACCCTCAAACTGAGAACTATGCAACTTGCACATGAGAGAATCATGCTCAACATTACATGAGGAGATCACAAGACATCATATTGTATTGGAGAAAAGGCAGGAATCCAGTACATTATAGAAACTCTTAGAAAACCCAAATGGTAATGAGCTGGACATGTTGCAAGAATGGCAGATAACTGCTGGACATCAGAACTCATAACGTTGATCCCTAGAGATCAGGTGCGAGGTTGCAGAGATGGTGTGAGGAGCCAGATGAATTTAGAAAGTACTGGCTCTGCGATGCCCATGATAGAGAAGTCTGGCGAAAATCGGGAAAGTTTCATGTCCAACGACGGACGCTAACAGACTGATGATAAAGATCCACAAGTTCTTATTTTTTCCTGTCAATGTCGCAGATGATCTCGGGAGGTCAACGTTGAGAGTCGTGATATCCAGCAGCAGTCTGATATCCTTTCGACTTGACCTGGTCATTGCCTTTTAGCTTATGCCTTTTTCATAATACCTATGACCCCTGTTTGCTTTCTAATATAATATGTTGTCTTGTGGTCTCTTGGTGTGATGTTAGCATGATACTCTCCTGAGCACAATGCATGGTTCTCAGTTTGAAAGCTAGTTTCTTTGTCAAGTTCAGTGTTTAAAAAATTAAATGCTATTATCTGTGTCAAACAAAATGATGAAGTTTGGGTCCGGTGAAAAGTTCTTTCTAGACAAAATATTTATTTCTTTGCAACTTATCAAATAAATAACTTCTGAAAATACGCATAGGTTTCAACTACGACTCAAGTATTTCATGAATTTCCAGGGCTGAAAGACATTTCAAGACAGCTTTTATTCCGGGGTGAAATCTTTTAAAAGGTCGATGCTGTGTATGAAATAATTGGATGTGAGGTTACAGCCGCTGCTGGTCGGATACAATTTCGGTCAAAGCTTGAGCTAGTCTCTCTAGAAACCTGTAAAAGTGTAAATGAAAATGCCTTCAGTGTCTGTTTATTGCTAAAGGTCATTTTAGTGACCTGAAGCGAGGCAGAAAAAGACATGAAGGTCAAACTTAACCCCCCACTGGAGGAATGGACCTTTTAAAGATGTAGGTATGGATATCAAAGAGTGCTTAGTGGAAGGAACTCACCGCTGTGGAAGGATAGCGTTTGATCGAAAGCAGAAATAGAAGAATGATAATTCTGGAAATTTCCACGGTAGTGGATTCCTTTCCGATACATTTCTAGTTTGGAGGGGTTTGTATATATATATATATATATATATATATATATATATATATATATATATATATATATATATATATATATAGCAGCAGCAGTTGGTATGAGTCCATTGCGGGACAAAGGCCTTTCCCATCTTCTTCCATGACAAGCGTGATTGCACTAATCTTACCGACAAACTTTTTCATCTCATCTCTTCATCCTGTGTTTGGTCTTTCCGCACTGCATATACTGTTCTATGGGCATCATTCAGTTAGTCTTTTGCTCCATTTGTTGTTTCTTCTTCTCACTATGTTACCTGCCCATCTCTATTTTTGTTCTCACTATGTTACCTGCCCATCTCTATTTTTGTTCGCCCTGTTCATCTCTAAAAACAGTGTATGACAATCGGCTGGAAAGCATTTCGTATATATAGTGACATAGTGGAAAGCATTTGGTATATGTAGTGACATAGTGGAAAGCAAACACCAATATTCTTAAAACCCGGAGTATGCAATCAATGCATAATACCAGCTATGACACACGGGTGCGAAACCTGGAAACTTACTCAACCACTCGAAAACAAACTTGAAATAATATAGAGAGTAATGGTAGGAATAATCTTTGGCGATACAAAAATAACATATATAGCCCAGAAAGATTTACAGCTTTAAACACGAAACACCAATAAATGTTTTAAAATTTTTCTTGTGTCACTTCAGTCACTTATTTCCCCATTAGCTGTCGATGTAATCTATGTAATTTTTTTCGGGTTTTTTTGCCCTTATTTTATATATTCTTTGTTATTATGGTACAATGAGCGAATTGTCTCTTGTTGGGACCATCAGTTGTTTATCATGTAACAGTTTTGGATATTTTGAAAACAAAACAGTCAAATTAATAAAGCGCCCCAGCAGTGTTGATCAAATACCACCTCCCTTTCAGTTATGTTTTACAATAGCTCATGTCATACAAGTAGTTTGTTATTTAATACAGGGTATCATGCGTATTCATTTCATAATACTTATCACTTATTTTTTTTAACAGGGCTTTCGTAGGCTATCGCAAAAATGTATTTAACAATAAGGGGAGTGTAGGTATAACAACAGACATGACTTGCTATTTCCGTCACTCCTATTGAATGTGAATTCTGAATATTTTGTGCCGTTTTTTTTTCATCTCAGACTGCATGCAAACCAACAAATAATATCATCTTTGCGAATACTAATTACACAGAAAATTTTTTTCGAGTTGATTCTCTACCAACATATTCGACCGAAGGATTTGACAATTATTTCCACTAACCTTAAGGTTAATTTTCCCACGCCGTATACCATCTTGCTCCCATCAATTATTTTCTTTATTTAATTATTTAAAAAGGTATCCTTATACACATGGTCGAAACGAAAAGAAACAACTTTCTGGAGGGCATTAAGACCTCAAAGGGCTATGCCATTAATATACTTAGACAATTTGTTACATGACATTCCATGTTCGATCTACTAACCCGCCAAACTACCTACAAGGCAGACAAATGGACTAGAACCAATATTTCCTCCTTTGGTTGGTTCCATTCAATACAATGATCTTTCACACTGACAAAGACTGGATCCATCTCTTTTGGTTACCTAATTCCTCAAATATTAATACAAATTGATTTTATCTTTTTATACATTATTCATTTATTCTATTTTTATATTTACGTTAACATTTTCTCTCATTTTCGTTATTAATTCATTATAGTCTAGCTGATAAGTTCCGAAGGGATCTGGATGTCTAATCATGGCTTTATTAAATTCTCTAAAAGATCTCACTAATTTCGCCGCTTTGATTGACCATTCTTAAAACTAAAGAAATAATTATTGATATAAAATCAATAAATCAAAGAGTTACCCAGTCAATTCTCAAATATTCTGGTATTACCGTTCCATAAAATATATAAGATGAAATACTGCTTGTTCTATAAGGCTTTTGCACAATATGGAACGAAAAGGAATCTCGTTCATCAAACAATTCGTAGACAAACATTCCATCCTCAATTCTGATATCAAAATCTAGGAAAGTTGATCTCTTTCCTCTATGTTCACATTTTGATTCAAGATCCTTTGGGTATATAGTACTATATTATCTTCCGGATTTTCCTCCATCATTAAGAGAACATAAGTCATCAATAAAAAGGATACAGCCTAAAAATGAACGTGTTCGTTTTATATTAGTTCTAATTAAAGATGACATGAATATATATTCATGTCTATGTAAATACAGATTTGTTCATTACAGGGCAGGATCGGTTCCCATCGGAAAACCTATAATTTGATGGAATATGTTATTACATATTTTAAAGTAATACTCCCCAATAAGACGACTAACAATTGCTCGTAGAGCACGTAAAGTAAGTCTTGCTTTTTTTGTTGTTTTATACCAGAAAGCTTTAGAGTTGATTGACCCAATATATTTACTATTTCCTCCAAAAAATGCCAAGTCTATTATTCAATTCTTTAATACGATCTTCATAACGAATTTTCGTGTAAAGAGTACTGAAATCGTATGTTACGATAGATTCAACTCCTCTACGGATATTTATGATATTCAATTTTTCTTCAACTGGCATAGAGTTATTTACTCTCCAGAGAAGATTTGAATTACCATAGGATTTACTTTTATTATGAAATTTCTGTATTTGATTGTATATTAAATTAAAAACTTTAAAAACAGTTTTGATAAGAGGTTTAGTACTACTAGAGGCAACAATAAAGCGAGCATGAATTGGATTTTTATGCATTTTAGGTATCCAATACATAATTGGTTACTTTGTATTTTTCATCTACCTCAAGTGCTAGCTTTCCACACAATACGATATTTTTAAATATGATATTATCTGATTCATAAGTAGATACTTTATACTTGGATGATGTAGTTCCTACTAAACCTACTGCAGACAATATCTTTTCAATATAATATTTCTTTTACAGGTGAATGCAATATTATATGCCTCTTTATTAATCAGGATTATAAAATTTTCTTTGAAGTTCTAAGAGATCTACTAATACTTGAGAATTCTTTAATGTTGGACTCGTTTTTAGAGGTATTTAAGGCATTTCACCCGTTGAATTTTTTCATTTGCAAATCCGAGTACTTTTTCTTTTCATCTGTCGAAAGCTGATTCTATTATTCGATATTTTTCGACATATATAAGATGAAAATATCTAATGTTTTTTTTTTTCAATCTCATTTAAACATTTACTGTCATTCAAACACATTGGTTCTCTATAATTTGGACCTTTTGTGAGGAGTTTTCTTAATTTGAAGTTTTTTACTATCTCTAGTTTACCTGTCAATGTATGACCAAGATTTTTATCGCATAATTGAAAGGGATGGCACTCACATTTATGAATTTCAATTTCACCATCTTTATATGTATGTACCTTTTTCTACTGCCACCTAAATGCGCTACGAGAGAAAACTAATCAGAAATAAGTATAAAAAGGGGTATTTTCCAGAGGACAGTCCCCACTACGATTTATTCTGACCATGATACTACTCAACAGAATCTTGAAAAACAGCAAAGGATACCAAAGGATACAAAACGAAGGGAAAAGTCAACCACCTCATGTATACGGATGACATAAAACTATTTGAAAAGAATTAGGAAGAACTCGAAACGTTGTCCCACAAGGTGAAAGAATACAACAGAGTTTGGAATTGAAAAATGCTCACTAATGGAAATGCACAAAGGAAGGCTCACGGCAGCAGAAGGAATCGAATTACCGGACAACAACAAAAACAGAGCATTGACCTAACGGGACCGATATAAATACCTGGGAGTTCGCGATAAAGCGAGAGGAAATGGGAAAGAAGATGAGGAAAGAATACCTAAGAGGATAAGAAAACTAGGAGACCAAACTAAATAGCAGGAATCTGATAAAAAGGATGAACACATGAACTGTATCAGGAGTAAGATACACAAGGCCATTCTTTGAATTGACAAAAGATGAACTCCAATCAATGGATCGGCGAACAAGAAAGCCTTCGACTATACACAAGGCCTTACATCGCAAAGATGACACGGATAGACTGTTCGTAAAAAGGAAAGAAGACGACAGAGGACTCATCAGCCTAGATGACTATGTCAAAAAAGCCAGAACACGATTAGAAAATCATGTGCAAGCTAAGAGTGAAGACATACTAAAAAACCCCGAAGCGAACGAAGGAGCAGCAGCAAACGAGGAAAGAAAAATGGGCCATAAAAGACTATACGGGGAATTCAAAAGACTGATACGGGATGTTGCAAAGGAGAGATCACGTACATGGCAATGCAAAGGAAATTTGAAGAGAGAAACAGAATCGCTCATCATGGCAGCATGAAACAAATGCATCAGGACAAACTATATCGGAGCGAAAATCGCAAATGCTACCTATGCAGGGAAACGGACGAGACCGTAAACGATATGATTAGTTAATGTTGTGAACTAGCAAAGAGGGAGTAAAAACAAAGATACGATAGGGTAGCAGCACTGATACACGGGGAACTAAGCAAACGAATGGGTTTTAAACATGCGAAAAGTGGTATCAGCGCGAACCGGAGTCAACCTCGGAGGATGGAAGTCACAAATTACTCTGGGACTTTGACATCCGAACTGACCACCCAATCCAAACAAGAAGAGTGAAAAGCTGGGAAAAAGCCATGATCTGAACGGGAGCTGATGAAGGTGTAGAACATGCAAGTCAGGATAATACCAGTAATATTGAGGAGAGTAATAGAAATGAGATCTACGAACCCTAGCTGTTAGCAGTGACATAACTGGGAGAAGAGGAGAGAGAAAAAACAAAAAAAACAAAAACCATCACAAATAGCAGTGTTGGTACGAACCACAGCACTGCTGTAATAGGTGAGGGAGATATAAGAGATATATGAGAGGAGAGGTGAAGACCTGAGGAAACTTACCGTCACTCAGCTCTTAGCCGTAACCACCGGGAAACTGGTGTGAAACTGTGAACCACAGCACTGCTGTGGACTGTGAGAGCAAAGATAGGAGGCTTGGAGACTCGAGGAAACTTGCAGTCACTTAGTCTTCAGCTTTGACCACCAGGCAACTGGTGCGAAAAAGCATAATAATAGGAGGGCTGGAGACTTGAGGAGACTTGCTGTCACTCAAACTCCAGCGGTTACCACCAGGCAACTGGTGTGAGATTCCAAATAATAATAATAATAATAATGATAATAATAATAATAATAATAAGAAGAAGAAGAAGGAGGAGAAGAAGAAGAAGAAGATTACTTTGTAGATGCTCTATATCCTAAAAACTAGACGAAATTTATATCAAAGAAATAGTTATTAAAAAAAAACTCTTCTGTAGATCTAAAAAAAGCATCACAATTTATATTTCTTTCCGGTATATAATTAACCAAAAGGAGTATATATTTATACTTTCTGGCTGGCCGCCACATACCTTGTGTACACTTATACTTACCTATGTGAACAGATGCGATTGAACGGCCTTCGCGTGAATATACCAACTGCTCGGTTTTCACGTGGTCATAGAGAGTGGATCTGATTGATTGTCAAGAAGTTTATAGAGGGAAGTCAGAATCCATTATTTCTTTCTTGGTCGGATTTTGACTAAACCGAGTCGAAGTGCCATGCAAAAAGGAAACATACAGAAAAGAAGAAAGAGAGACGGTATTTGAAGCGGGGCAAGGAAGATGGGAGACAGATGGTGGCTACTCAAAAACCCACCAGGCCGCTCCACGTCCAATAGAAATCTTTTCAAGATGAGAGGTTGTTTTGTCGATGAAGTTGGCACCGGAATAAAAGGGACTTCCATCTTAGTGCTGCCAAGAAAGATGATATAATTTTGCATTGGAGTGAATGTATGACCACACGCATGTGTGCACGCACACATATGCACACGCATATATACACGTGAATATGTATTTATATGATGATGCTATAATACGCTCAAGCATATCAAAATATTTATACACTCATATATGACCCCACGTATATAGCGGCAGCAAAATTCTTTCACACACTACCTAAAATCAAGATCAGTTTTAATAGTACTAAATACTGAATATTATCAGAGAATTTGCCATGTAACGTATTTAGATTTATGTTTAATAAATATCTCATTTAATCGTTTTTTTAGTGACTTAATTGCCACTGAAATAAGAAAAAGTGTAAAATGAAGAGATCAAAGTATTTTTGCGATCAAATCTGACTCGAACAGATTCTGACCCCCAAATTTGCCATGTTAAAAATTTAAAATTGATTTCGTGACCATACGTTTTTATTCATAGACCAATCGGAGGTCTGGCTAAAAATTAGCAGACAACACCTTGGAAAAAATGCCACATGTGAAATAATTTCCCATTCCAGCTCCATGTGTGTTTGCTGCGTTGCATTTGCAACATGAGGACAGCATCACTATCAAACGCTTCCGTGATCCGTTGCTTAACTTCCATTGCACTTTCAACTAGATTAAACAAGGACACCAAACAGCGTTAAATACGTCTGAATTTTTCCATCACAATAAAGTGAAACAAACCTGGCTATGGCAGGGTCGAACTCCGACGTCAATTCAAACTGAAGATGATTACTTCAACCTTAGTATCTATATTGTAAAGTACTGACGTATGTATGTATGTATGTATGCATGTACTCTAAGATGTCGAGAACTACGCATCCAAGTACTAAAACAAAGGCATGTCTAAAATCAGCTGGTCTCAAATTACCCACAGCTGATATCTTAAGGTCGAATTATACACCCTGAAACGTCGATTTCTTTGCTGTCTACTTTCGCACTTCGTGAAAAAACTAAATTGAAACCCCCTCCGTACTAGTCAGAAAGCCTGAACTGGAAATCGGAGACCATTCTCTATTTGCAAATGTTTCTGATAGTTCCAATGGTAGATAATGTGAGAGCTATGGTTCCATTTCACAGTAACCAGTGGCAACATTATTGGAAAGCCGAAGTGCTTCTTGAAAGAAAGCAGAGTCCAGCTATACGACATTGTTCAGCTGGCAACTAATCTTCAAGTGACCTGTGGCTACATAAAATGAGCATCTTGATTGTGAGCAATGAATGCACTAATGCAGTATGACACAAACGTTCTTTTGTGCTGTGACCAAAACAATGTGGTATGGTTAGGGAGATGAGATACAGACCTCTGAGAACCAGTGGTAGAGTGCAAAACTATTCTTCTGTGGCCGATTCTCGTAAGATCACAACTCAAGCAATGTCAAGGCAGGTCAGTGGCTAAATGGGTGACCAATGGAGAATACCAAGTGCAGATGGTAAGCAGAACGAAACTTAGACGGGCCTAACAAGTCGGATGTGAGTCTTACTGAGAATATGCCCGTGTGTACCAAATGTGACAACTGTTGGTGAGGTTATAAATGGCGAATGATGATAAGTATATACACACGTAGTCTTGCTATTTTGGTTTTGCTGTGATATATTTTTGAAGTAATAGATAAATGCTCAGTGTTAGCCGAGCTTAGTAAATAACCCTACATGCTTGCATATATATATATATATATATATATATATATATATATATATATATATATATATATATATATTGATTGATTGAATGGTAAATGAGGGTCTAGTTTTGCATTATACTTACATTATAAATAGGACACCCACCCTCTAAAACCTGTAGAATCGTTTTTTTTTTCTCAAATCGTTTGATTTAATTTTGATTCAGGAAAAGGTCAGCATGTCTTTCAACCACTCAATGGGGAGAGTCTCCTCACATGAGATGCTTTTAAGAATCATACATCATCATCATCATCATCATCATCAGTCTGTTAGTGTCCGTCATTCGATATAGACCTTCTCCAAAATTCGCTAGACCTCTTTATCATGGGCGTTGCAGAACCAGTACTTTCTGAATTTATCAAGCTCTTCACTCCATCTTACTTTCTGTCAGCCACTGCTTCGCACCTGATCGTTGTGAGTCATGATGTCCAACGGTTATCTGACGTTCTTGCAACATGCCCAGCCCATTGCCATTTGAGTTTTCTTACAGTTTCTGTGATGTTTCGGACTCCTGTCTTTTCTCTGATTTACTGTGCGGTCTTATAATCTCTGCATATGATGCTGAGCTTGATTCTCTCATGTGCACGCTGCATGGTTCACAATCTTTTGATTGGGTTTCATGACTCAAATGCTTTATCTCCAATTTTTCATCTTATTCATTCACCGTCCAAATCTGCTCAATCGTTTCTTATTCAATTTTATTATCAAGAAATGGATATGTAATCTGACAGAGATGACTTATGATGTCAAGACCAAATAATCCATCCACAGTATATCAACAGGAGGGGGCAGGTCATTTCAAACAAAGTTTCAAGATAATAAACGCATTTATGATTATTTCTGTCAGATTATAAATCCATTTCTTAATAATAATAATAGTAACACTACTACTACTACTACTACTACTACTACTAATAATAATAATAATAACAACAATATATATATATATATATATATATATATATATATATATATATATATATATATATATATATATCAGGATTCGCCTGATGAGGCCCAGAGAGGGCAGAAACATAAACTTGTTTGTGTAGGGAATCCATCCTATTATATATTTCCAGCTCTACCCTAAAGCAACTTGACTTTCGAAGTATGAAGTTGAATGTATCGAGCACACTATGAAATAAATCCATCACATATCAGACATTGCTTTATATTATGCTATATTGCTAACCTGATCTGTATCATATATATATATATATATATATATATATATATATATATATATATATATATATATATATATATATATATATATACTCTAGCAAGGATACCTGGTGTTGCCCATGAAAACCTTCAAAGATGACAACACAGGATAGCAAATGATATTTCATTCCATAAAATTAAAGGGGAATGGGTGTGCGTGTATTCCCCGGCCAGGCCCGCTCACACTCCTGCAAAAACCTGCGCGCAGCCTTGAGTCAGCCAACCTAGCCCTTCCTTAAAACCTTAAAAGGATATTTTTTCTTAAAACTGAGAATTCATGTGCTCACTTTTGGCGTTAGTAGTTCACTTGTCAGCGCGGGTCATTGGATTTAAATAGTGCCCCTATTTTATTATTCAGGGGTAGGATTTTAGCTTAAAGGAAACCATGTTTCATTGCTGGCTTAGGGTTAGATTTTATAAAGAAATACTGGTGAACTGGCATTTACAATGAGAGGAAGAGAAATTCACATCTGTGGTTTTCTATGACAAACAGTAAAAAAATTAAGTTTAGCGTTATATCTACAGTTTTTAAAGGAATTTTCTCATAACTGACAAATTTCTGGAAGATTTGATGGTGTTCTAGATAAATTCACATCAAATTAAAAGAAAAAAATACTGAATATTTTCTGTCAGTGTTTGAGCTCAGTCGACTGATTCCATTTTCTTTGCGTTTAACCACGTGACCATTGGTAAACCGACTGATTTTGTTTTAATTAAATGAATAAATCTCGAAATATTAACTTAAAAATCAGACAGGTAAAATGGTTTTGACCCTAAATTGACCTTGGAGGTCAGCATCACCTATCTTATGTTTATCCTGGTGTCAAGTTACCCTTATAGACAAACTTTTAGAGCTCATGGTGCAGTTGTTGCGGAATCTATGAGACTTTTACATGATAACAAGCATACACACATTCACTGGATTCATATTGATATATTATCTAGGCATATCAATATATGTAAGTGTGTGTGTTTACATGGATAGATATATACACATATATTGAAGTACATACTAGTTTATCATATGTACACATGAATCATTATTATTACGTCGTGAGTTTGATCCTCACAAGGTATCCATAGACACTTATTGGGATTCTCGTGAATTTTCTGAAGATGTTAGTTCTGACTAACGAAACCGGTTAGAGTGAATAAATAAATCTCATTTGTGACTTTTCATATTCTCTCTTCCGTCTCACATATATATTTCTCTATATACGTAAACACACACAAACAGACGCATTTAATGGACGTCCATTGGGGTTGAACAAGGGGCATCAACCCTCTCCTGGATCAGGCTTTCTCATTAAGGGTGGAGGATTTGAAAATTGGAACCTTATAGAAACCAACGATCAATAGATAGCTATGAATAGGGTAAGCAGGACGAGTCACATTTTGGGCACTCTCTAGTCTCTTAACTGACAAACGACATTCAGATATATCTTTCTGTCCTGCCTCTTGCACATACTCCATTCTGCCCTTCCCGCAGAATATATCCTTTCGCTTCTCTCTGGAAAAGTGGCAGTGGACGTCCATCACACATACACTCATATATATACACATACAAATAAATTCCCGAAACAGTCAACAACTGATGATCCCATCAAGAATGAATCGCACACATTACCATGATATCTAATTCTGTGTAAAATATAAAACTTATTGAAAAGCTTACATAAATTGCATTAACAGATTTTCGGAAATAATTGACTGAAATGATATAAGTTTGGAAAAATTATTTTTCATCTTAAGTGCTTAAAGCTCTATACCCTTCTATACTATACTGATTGCACACACACATGGATGAAGGTAAAGAGAAAAATTCAAGAGGTAGATGTTACATCTCATTTTTGTTCATTATTCCATGTGCGTATTTCGATGTGTTTTGACAGGGGTGGGTGGGGAATGTGTATCCATCTTTTTCCGTGAACCACCATAAATATTTCCTCTGAAAAAGATGGCTAGCTCCTGTCAAAATGCATCGGAATATACCCACAGAATAATAAAAAAATTGAGATGTAACACATACCTCTTGATTTTTTCTCTTCACTTTCCAACTATCATTTTATCTACAATCTGTCGGATCACTTCGCATCGACAATACAAGAATATATATATATATATATATATATATATATATATATATATATATATATATATATATATATATTGTCAAGGCGCCCTGCGAAGATCAAATCTACTGCACTAGCGAATGGTCACTGACTAGTTTATTAACCATCGTGCCATAAGTGGTGCCCTTACTTACATGAGGAGATATTTATGTCTCAACTTGATTCGATCGACTGACATGAAGGTTAAATGGGGATCAATAATCCTTTTCTCCTTTCTTATGAAATCTTTTGCAACTGAATGAATACAAATGGGGCTTTCCATTGCCAAAGGTAGTTTTTGTAGATTGGATCCAAATCGATATTCATAGACCTTCCGCAAGTGCTCAAGAAATAATTTCTTTCGTGTCCTCTTCGTACTCAAAGACAATTCCCACACCATTTCATAAGTGATTAACCTTACTTTTGAGGGTCAAGACAGTGGAAAAAAAGATTGAGAATTCTAGAATTGTTAAATCTATTTATAGTCCAGTCAAATTAGAGTTGGACCCGGAAGTAAATACACCATTAGCGATTTCTGCATAAAAAGTTACACCATTTCAAGTAGAATAACAGAAAAAAAAAACAACTTGAATGTATAGGACATTTTTCTTTAAAGCACAATCAAAAAACAAAATTGCCTATAATGATACAAATATTTACCAAAATGTTATAAAAGTCATCATCATCATCATTATCATAATTATCTTCATCATCTTCCTTTTAGCGTCTGTTGTTGGACATACACCTTCCCTAGGATTCACCAGACCTCTCTATCATGGGCGAATCATGAGCCAATACTTTCAGAGCGCCATCTTATATTGTGCCAGCTGTAGTTTTGCATATGATCTCTGGGGATCTGCATTTTGAGTCATGAATTCCATCGGTTGTTTAACATTCTTGCAACAAGATGGTAAACCTTCCACGAAATTCCATTAGAATTCGTCGTGAACTTTTGGAGATACCATACGGACAGAAAGAACCGAATAGAGAAATGTATAAAATATTAAAAGGAGAAATATTTCACAATGAAAAATGAATGCCCACACCCGTTCCAAAACCTAGGGACTTCTTCTTTACCCAATACCTTACCTTTCTGCAAAGCTTTATTCAAATTTATTAAGGGGTTTTGGAAATACCGTATAGACAGGCAGGATGAATACAGAAATATATAGTAAAAACAAAATGTAAAATATCCCTCCATCAAGAACGATTTCCTACATTAGTCCCCAAATTTAGTCAAATCTTCCTTTCAGGGTGGTATACCCCATAACGAAATTCCATTAGAATTTGTGAGCAAATTTGGAAACAGGAGCTAATGCAGAAATGTACAAAATATTAAAACGGAAGAATGTCTCTCAATAAAAATCGAAACACAATTCAATCACATCCCTTTTACTCCATTGATCACCATTCTGCGAAATTTCATTGAAAATCATTGAGAAATTTTCGAAATAACCTTTAGACGGACAAGGGTACGTTTTTCTGTCCGTTAATTTCTGTATTCGCCCCTGTCTGTCCGAGCGATATTTCTAAGAGTTCTCAATTAATTTCAATGAAGTTTTGTGGAAAGATAAAACACATTGTGGGAGAAAAAAGTGATTAAATTTGGTGTGGATCCAGGAATTAGTTTTTGATTGAGAGATATGTTTTTTTTTTTTCGTTCATAGCTCTTGTCCGTCTAAACGATATCTCCAAAAGTTTCCAATGGAATTTTGTGGGATGGCGGGCTGTATAGTATGAGAGATGTGGTTGAATTTAGGGACGGATCCAATCACAACGACTTGGTCATAATTGGATGGAATGTACATTCACAGTCGTCCATTTTGAATTTCAAAATGATCACTGTCAAGTTCATAGAAAAAACTGGCAACAGTTTTTTTCCTAATCTCGATGGTTTTTCGATATCATTTAACCTGGTAGTCAATATTCTACTTCTAAAAAGTTTCAACTCAGAGAATGCTCCAGGTACCAATAGGAACTTCACTTCTAGACTGACCTGTTTGTCTACTACATAATTTAGCTAAAAACTGTGTACTGTTATAATAATTTGCTCATTTACTATAAAAGAACAAAATCATATCGTAATATAAGACCAACGCTATCTTTTTTTTTATTGTGCAGTGGGCCATTTTAGAGCCGTTTACTGTCGGTTTTAGTCACTTTATAGCCGACATGAAATGGAATATCTCCTCAAATCTTCTTCTTACATAGCTTTATGGCCGATCATTTCAATTCCAGAATGAAGCCAATGCAATTTTGGAATCCTCTTTTTTTCAATCAAAAAATCACCATTTGCATTTGTGCTTAGAAAAAGTTTCCACCAAAGGTTCACGTCTTTGTTTTTTTTATGCTTTTCTACGTGAAATTTCGCCTCATTTGGTACCAAATTTAGTAATGATGTATTTACTTCCACGTTTGGTCATCTTTTTTTGGAAACCATCAACCAAAAATGTCAGCAACGGTTTCTTCAATTTCTGAATGGTTCTGTCTAGCTATGCATTTATCTATCAAATGTACAGGCTGCACCAATAGAGCTAGAAAAATGTCAGGAAAAAAGTTTTTTTTTTTTTCGGAAATCACTTCCCACAAAATTTTTAATGGGGTATTTGATTTACAATGTAAGTTAATGCTGAACAGGTCCCTTAGTTTGTGTCTGGCAGAACTCACGTTTGTTTAATGAAAACTCAGACTTTTTAGTATTCACTGTCCATCAAAAGACGAGAGAGGTAACTTTTAATTTATCAGCCCCCCTTTTCATTTTTTAAAAATCGATTGCCCCCAACAGTACATGCTGCAAAAAAGCCTTAGTCACGTGACGGTTTCTGTTGAGTGACTAAACCAGACCTGTTATTATTTCTGTCAGAATTATTTCAAGAACATTCTGCTGTTCTCTCATTCAATTTTGTTTTTCTACATTCTATAAGGTAATTGTGCAATATACCTGCTTTGGATTAGTTTTTTTATTGTAAAAGTCTAAAGAGCAGCTAACACAAAACTTTGGAACTCTTCAATCGTGAAGAACAGATTAATGATATGGAATATCAGATTTTTAAAAGCGTACTTCTGAGTTTCCCCTCCCATAGAGTTATCGGTTGGTTTTATGTAGTCTTTGTTTGTATAAAAAATTCAAGATCTGAAATGAAGATTTGGGGTTATCGATGTACAAAAATCCATTTTCCTCTGATACATGGGAACTTGCGGCCACCTCTCCAGGGCGGCGGGGGAGAAGGAGGACAAAAGGGTATATCTCTGGAGAATGGAAGATATATGCTGATGTCGGTTGTCAGGAAAGAGACTAGGTAGTGTTTAAGCTGTGACCTGCCCTCTGTTGTCACTGTTCATAGGGACAATATCTTTTGATTTTTTCCTGGAAATGTTTCCTTACTGAACTGAAGATTTGTTTTATAATTTATGTATTTTCAACTGCTAAATTTTCAAATCAACACAAGATCATCAAAGATGACAGTTGATATGTTGAAGTACATCTTGATTCATAGACAAACTGTGGTATTAATTATGGATAGAGGTTCATTTGTTTATATATACGAGGGTAAGACTAAAGTATTGCGACCAATGTTCCAGTTCATATATTGACGTATTTATGGGAATATTGCTCCAAATAGAACAGCAGTTTTTAGGTGGATCAAGTGTTTTCAGAGAAGTCAGGAGGACATCAGAGAGAGAGAGAGAGAGAGAGAGAGAGAGAGAGAAAGAGAGAGAGAGACTCGATGAATGAACTTTGATCAAAATCAAGAAACTAGTGGAAGAAGAATTACGACTGATACAACAACTGAAATTGGGATATTACATGATTCAGCAGTTTCAATTTGAAGCAAACATCATGGCCTTTGAAAGCTTTTGGTTTGATTGGTGCCAAAAGTGTTGCACAAAAATCAGCTAATCCAAAGAGCTGAACTTCCATCAGATTTTCAGATGAAGATGATTATGTGGGAAGAACTATAACCATAGATGTCTCAGATCTGCCAATATGATCAATTAAAATAATGGCTTGTGAGGGGCCAGGCTAATTCAAGGCAGAGGGGTCATCTCAGAAGATGATGACGACTGTTTAGAGGTGGAGTAGTCCAAAGGACTTCAAAACAAATGTTATGTACAACAAACATGTTGTAGACAAAGACACGACAATCAAAATCGAAACGCAGACCTGAAAAAAGTGAACCACTAAATATATCTTGGATGATGATTCTCCATGACATCCTAGGAAAGAAATCAAGCGGAGAATCACTCTGGGATGGCAAATTTTTTGTTAAGCAAGCTCAACCTTCAAGAACAAGAAAATCCAATTAGTCTTAAAACAAATGGTCTACAACCAGTGCATACTCCCGATAGTCACCTATGGAGCTGAAACATGGAACCTAACTAAAAGATTGACCCTTAAACTGTGAACCATGCACAGGAAGGAATCAAGCTCAACAAAGATCACAAAACAGGAATATCAAAGAATCCATTACAAAACTCAAATGGCAGTGGGCTGATCATGTTGTAAGAATGGCAGACAACCACTGGACATGACGACTCACAACATGGATCCCCTGAGGTCATATGCAAAACTGTGGCTGACAAAATATAAGATGGTATGATGAACTAGACAAATGCAGAAAGTATTGGCTTCGTAGCACCCACAATTGTGAGGTTTGGTGGATTCTGGGTAAGGTCTATGTCCAATGATGGACAATAAAAGACTGATGGTGATAGAAGGGGTAATCTTCGTAGATCTTTTTTGAAAAACACGGAATGGTTGTGGGGCTTATTATGAATAAGTTTCAAGAAAATTGAAAGCTGCATTGGTGAGATAACAGCTTACACCTACTTATTTTTGGTGGGTAGCAGGGGTTGTCCTGCAAGAGTTTTGTCTGAACATTTGACCCAATCCACTCTACAGCCATGGTCTTGTTCCTTCAGACTTCTTTTTGTTCCCAAAAGTCAAAGAATGTTTAAAAGGGTCAAGATTTGACTTGTTTGATGATGCCTAAACTGCCTTTTATAAATGGTGAAAATTGAAGAGTGAGAGTGAAAGGTTAGAGGGATGGGGATACTGCCTTCAGAAATGTATTGACCCGAATGGAGGATGCGTCCAAAAATAAGAGCTTCACACATAGATGTTTTTTGTTGAATAAGGGTTATATGATTTTGTCGCAATACTATTGATTTACCATTTAATTCACTCTCCAACAGATGTGGAAAGCACATGAATTGAGCTACATGAGTGATGATTGTAACTATGGATCAAAGGTAAAAAATATGCCCTAGAACACCATCTGAGAATCCTACCACGAAGATGTAACAAAGGTTGGCATTCTGATAATGAGCCTCAAGGGTAAATCATGGAAAGGTTTCAGGAAGAAGATTGGATCCTGGTGAACATGAGAACCCTTTTGAGTTGTTGAGTGGATCCTTATTCAGAAAGGCTGAATTCTCCGGAAGTGATGAAAGCCAACACACCTGATTAAGAAGAGTATTAATTTTTCCGATGCTTAAACATAATTGTATATGTCTTGTATATTTTTACCCAGGCTAGAACAGAGGTGGGTGCAAAATGGGCCAGTTGATTCAGGCCAACAATTTGGGGACTTCCAACCACCTGGTACAGGCACATACTATGGTATTTACTGCTGCTTATTACCATACTCTATTGCCTCATATCAAAACACTGGATTCCCACAAATGACCCTACTGAACGACCAGCGTAGTGGGTTACAGATTCTTCTCTTTGCCTGTGTGTATGTGTGCCTCCGGGTGCCCAGAGGCTAAAACCTTGGAGATTAGTACACTACTTGGCACCACTTTTTTGTTTTTAAAGTGCTCTTTCTGGTTTCTGTGGCCTTTTAAGGCCACCAATGCCTAAATCTTATGTTGGTAATTTTTTTAGTATTAGTTCAATTTTTTGAGATAATTTTAGATATTTTTTTTAGATAATTAGTTCTAATACTTGTGTTGGCCACTGTGGTTCATTTATACAAGGTACAGATATTTACATTTTGGATGAAACTTACATTACCATTTTTTAATAAATTGTTTTAGTCCTTTTATTCTGTTCTGTAACTAGTGAGTCATTTCATATCTGATCAGCCAGTACTCCCCGAGTCACCCTCTTGGGTTTTGCTGAAAAAAAAATCGCAGATGAGTGTATACCAAACACAAAGAGAAATCTCAATTATTAAGTCTGTATCTTTGATAGTTTGGAAAGTGAAAATCTTCAAAATATTAATCAATTTTGTGCATTCTGCTGAATGAACCTTTCAATCCAACCTTTGATATTTGAAGCTCCTTTGATATGGTATGTAAAGCTCAGAAACTTTGTGACTAGGGCTAACTTTTTTTGTAGAAATCAAAAACATAATCAGGTCAAATATATCTTATGGACTTTTCCTTCTAATAAGCACTGAAAATGTCCAAAAATCACAACGCTAAAAACACTCACTTTAAGAGCTTTTTATTCAATCAGTTTTTTAGATAAAGCACTCATAGTTTTTCCCTGACGTATATAATGTATTAGGTTATGTGTATGCAGTTACCATATTTGTTACTCTCATATGAGTGTCAGAATTATTGTTAGAAATGTACTTGTTTTTCGGTAGTCCTCAAAATCGCTTATTTCCATGACCTCATTTGACTATGCTCTTTCTAGCTACAGTGAAAACATAATATTCAGGTTTTGTGAACTGGGTCAGAAGGAGAGCTGAAATTTTTCCTCAAACTGTGAACTTTTCTGCATTCCCCGCATGACTTAAAAAATCATTACTCTGAAAGGAAATTCTGGACACAAAGTAAAGAGCTAATATAGCATAAATTTACATTGAAAATTGCCCCCCTACACACATACACACTAAAAAGAAACTGATCCAGGGTGGTGGTGATGGAAAAAAACAAAAGACAGGTTAAGGAGTATATGTTTCATTTTTCAGCCTTCTAGTTCTATTAGTGCAACCAGTAAGCATGATACATACATACATACATAGCCAGCCAGACCAACTTGAAAACTAAAGAAACTTACGTTTTGATGATAGTTTTGGTTGAAAGTTCCTAATTGTTTTATGAACATTGCTTGTATTTCAGTGGCAGATTTAATGATAGAAATATTATGACTAAAATGTCTGCTTGGTCACATGGCCCATTCTTTCTGCCTGCTTGGATAGCTTACCATTGGAGAAGTAAGATGGTATCAAATAGGTGGTAAAATTTTATAACTCATCTTTTAATTGTCATTACTTTTTTTTGTAGAGTTGAATTTAATTGAATTTTCTTGTCATTTCACAAAACCCAGATGCTTAATTTAAAATAGAAATTACTTTCTGCCCTTTTCTAACTGTTTGCCTTGGATTTGATTTCTATGCCGCCATCATCATCATGATCATGATCATGATCATCATCATCATGATCATCATGATCATCATCATCATCAGTAGTAATCGTAGTAGTAGTAGTAGTAGTCTTTTATCGTCCGTTGTTGGACATAGACCACGTTTCCCGGGATTTGCCACACCTCTCTATCGTGGGTGTTGCGAAGCCAATACTTTCTGAAATTGTCTTGTGCGTCTCTCCATCTCATATTCTGCTGACCTCGGTTTTGCATGTGATCTCTGGTGATCCATGTTGTAGAGTTGTGATATCCATCTATTGCCCGCCATTCTTGTAACATGACCTGCCCATTGCCATTTGAGTTTTCTAGCGTAATCTTTGACGTCTCAGATTCTTGTTTTCTTCCTGACATACTGTGCTGTCTTGTGATCTCTCTGTATGAGGTTGACCATGATTCTTTCATGTGCACGTTGCATGCTTCTCAGTTTGCAGGTCTGTCTTTTGATTAGATTCCATGTTTCAGCACCATAGGTGACTATTTGGATGATGCATTGGTGGTATACTCAGAGCTGCTTTTCAACAAAAAATGTTCAATTTTATTTATTTAATGAAAAAATATCGAAGGTATTTTTTTACTCCTCAAACAGAAAAAAGGTCTATAAATACTTTAAAATCATCAAAAGGCTCTCTCTCTCTCTCTCACTGTATATATATATCACAAGTTATTACAGAGAAATATGGAAGGAACTTAAATGTGCACATGAGAGAGTCATACTCAACCTCACATGGAGAGATTATAAGACAGAGAACTGAATATTAGAGAAAAGACAGGAGTCTGAGGTATCATAGAAAACATTAGAAAACTCCAATGACAATGGGATGGACATATTGTAAGAAAGTTAGACAACCGCTGGACATCAAAACTCAGAATATGAATCCCCAGAGATCATATGTGAAATTGTGGCTGACTGAAAGTTAGATGGCATGACCAGCTAAACAAATTCAGAAAGTACTAGTGAATCTTGGGGAAGATCTATATACAATGACAGTCGCTAAAAGGCTGATGATAATGGTGATGATACTAGTTTGGAATGATATTTTTAAAATGAAAAAAAAAATAGATTAAAATAATTGGATAGAATTAGCTTTAAAAAAATCCTAAAACTCACTTTTTACATTTGTTATTGTATATTTTGGTGAAATACAATATATATTCTATCCAATTCAATTGAGCCACATAACAACAACATACTAAAAAGCCTTATTACAGTTTTTCTTAGTTCTGTTTTGCCATCTAGTTGCCTCCATTTTGAATCCCCATGCATTGGCCATGTCATGTGATGGAGTAGGTATTCTAGTTGTAATATTTCCATTGACTTAACTAAGAGATTCCTGTTAGTCACAAAATTGCTTCAGCAATCTTTCTTAGTGAAAATGAAGACGAAAAAAATATCTAGGCAGAATTTTGCTGGATAATTGGTTTGTTAGCTTGCTGATCCATTTCTTAATCCATCCATTTACATGAGTTTCCATAATGAAAACCAGATATTTATAAAGGATGACTAAATAAGAAAGGTACTCAATTCAACTGTTCACTGATTGGCTAATTGCATTACATTTTATGATTTATCAAAAAAAGATTTTTTTTTCTGCTCTGATCTACTTTTTGCACAGGTTTTTATGCCAGTAGCAAATATAGTGCAAAAGCCATCTTCTACATGATGCAGCATAATTCAGGTATTGAACAAATCTTTGTATTAGGATAACCAACATTTTCAAGTCGTGAAAGGTTTGTGAGCTGTAGTTACATCAAAGTGTATGAACAAGGAAAGAAAAACAGAACATAATTGGATGGAAAAATAATTGTCGGCTCAAAGAAATTTAGTCATTGTGTTTGTGATTTCATGTCTCTCAGAATTTTTTTTTAACCTGAGTATTCTGCAGAAGAATCCTGTCAGGTCAAAAACAACAGCATAACAAAACATGGCAGACAATGAAAAGGAGCAGATACATCATATCATGATAGAATCCTGAGTGCAGTGTCTTTTGTGTCTCCTCCAAAAGAAGAGTTCTATACATCTTGTTAGGTGAAGAGAGGAAAAAATTGGGGGAAAAAAATGAAGAGAAAAATATATAAATAAATAAATTAGGGGAAGAATGATTGTACAAAAGAATGTTATCTCTTTTCATTTTTATTTATGTGTGTCCCCCAACTAAAAAAAGAGGAAAAACACTTCTGGTTAGTCACTCAATAGAAACTGCCACCTGACCAACCTCTTTTGTTAGCATGCCATGCTGGGGGTGAACAATTGAGCTTTTGGTAAAAGTGGTGATCAATGAATGTTTCTTCTTGTGCCTATTGTTGGGCAGTGATCACAATGCCACCTCATCAAAAAAAAAAAAAAAAGTGTGAATGCAGCCAATCACAAACTAACCAATTTAGCATAAGCTTACATTTCAAAATGAACACAAAAAATGTATTAAGGAGGGAGATTTAAGAAAATACCAGAAGAATTGATAAGGAGTAGATGCTTAAATTCTCCGTCCTCTGGCTTTCTTGGTGTGGCCTGTACGTTCAATGCCTACATAGCCGGTCACACTTTGAAACTGGAGAAATCTATGTTGACAGTCTTGGTGACAGTGTTGATTGACTGTCTCTTGAAATGGAACAAAGATACAAAGGGCATACAGTATAGAGCATAAGGCATTATTCTGTATTTGTACAAATGGCTGTCAAATGAAAATTGATGCCTCTGTTAAGTATAAAGAATAAATAAATCAACAAACCATAGATAACAGAAAATTGAAAAGATAAACATTAACCAAACATATAGATAAACCAGGTCTGGTTGGTCACTCAATGGTAACTGTCATGTGACTAACGTCTTTTGGCGGCATGCTTTGGTGGGGGGGGGTGATCAATTAAAAAATAGAAAGAAGTGGCGATCAATGATTGTTACTGCTCTCATCTTTAGTTGGCCAGTGATTACTAAAAGAGTTGGATTAAAAAAAAAACAAGCATGATGGATATGAAGGGATAAATGTAGCCTAAACTTGCATTGCAAATTGAACCCTTCATTAAATGATATTTAGAGGAGGGGGTTGAAAACAATCCCCTCCCCAAACCTTTTTTTTTTTTAATCGATAATGAGGAATATATGTTTAAATTTTCAAACCCTCTAGCTCCATTGGTGCGACCTGTACACATCATACATACATAAAGACATAGCCAGCTGGACCAACTTGAAAACTGATGAAACCTAATGATGCTGCCTATATGCATGATACATACATATCTAGCTAGCTAGCCATCTAGCCGGCCAACTTAAAAACCGAAGAAGCTTATTTTGACAGTTTAGGTGACAGTTGAGGTTGATGGCTCCTAAACAACAGAAAATTGAAAGGATGTACAGTAAATATATGAATGAATAAGATGGAGATGCCTAAAAATAATAATAAAGTCAAAGATATGTTAGAAAAGCTTTGCTTGTTGGTATATTCCGCTGGAAAAATAATTACCTATTTTTTGGAATTGGAAAGCTATGGGTGCCTACAGCAAACCCATTTGCTGTGTTTACTTAATAAATACGAAACAATGCCATCTGCAACAAGTTTCTTATTTGCCAAAGGGGTCGTGGGCAGGGAAAGGGGGAATAGATGGGTTCGGAAGGGGAGGGTGGAAGGCGCGTTTGATATCATTGATTGCTTCTGCTTTTGCTCGAGTTAGCTTCGCAGGAATTTATGACAATATTGGGAGACAAATTAATGAAAGGAGCAGAAAGAACGAAAGGAGAAGAGAGGGGAAAAAATGGGAGAGCATGAACAATGGTGTATCATTTTTGTACATTTTCACATTTTTCGAAAAATTGGATTGTTGCAAACCACCTTGAGGAAAAGCAGTTCAGAGAAATGATCGTAGAGCATAATAAGAAGTGTGAAGAATAACACGGGTCAGATTAGTTGCTGAACAGAAACTGTCACAGGACCAACACATTTTGCCAGCATGCCGTGTTGAGGGTGATCAATCAAAAAAATTGGAAAAAAGGGGGATTTATAGATAAGTTACTTCCTTCATCTTTTGTTGGCCAGTGATCACAAAAAAGTCTGATTTTTCTACAAACAAGTGGGAATTCAGCTGAGCATAAATTAGAGGACTAGCAAGAGCTTACATCGTGAATTGAACAACTCCCCTCCACTAAAAACTTATTTAGGGGGAAATTTTAAACCATTCCACAAAACCCTGTCATTGTAAACATAATAAAGAGTAACTGTTTGAATTTTAAGCCCTCTAACTCTATTGAGCTGCCTGTATGGATGATACATACTTACATAGCCAGCCAGACCAACTTGAAAACCTATGTTGATAGTTTGGGTTGAGAGTTCCTGACAAGTAAGTAAAAGGCAGAAACACACACACACAAACCAAGGAGTAAAAGGCACACATACACACATGCGCTCACATACACACAAATACACACGCATGCAACTAAGTTTGCATATCCATATGAAGAAAGTAGTCCCTAAACCGTGATAAGTGACATTTAAAAATTAAACATATTCAATTAATTTGAAAATAAAATCCTGTATTTGAATGTCCTTATCTAATTACCACCTTTATATATATATATATATATATATATATATATATATATATATATATACACACAGTTTATAAGATTTATATATATACAGTTTATAAGGTTTATATCTATTCAGTTTATAAGGTTTAGATTTATGCAGTTCATAAAATTTATACATATGCAGTTTATAAGGTTTAGATTTATGCAGTTTGTAAGGCTCATATATACAGTTTATAAGGTTTTATATATATATATATATATATATATATATATATATATATGCAGTTTATAATGTTTATATATATATGAATACAGTTTATAAGGTTTATACATATAAATATATATATGCAGTTTACAAAGTTGAATACAGTTTGTATATATGCAATTTATAAGGTTTATATACATGCAGTTTGTGAAGTTTATCTATATGCAGTGTATATATGTGCAGTCAATAAGGTTCATATATAAGCAGTTTATAACGTTTATATATACATATAGTTTATGTATATAAAGTTTATAAGTTTTTGTTAACATGAAAAGTTCAGATTAGGAATTTGATTTTAAATTCAATTGAACACCATTCATTTTTTAAGTGGTGCTTATTGCGTTTTAGGACCACTCTCTAAATATGCATATTTAAGTGAGAAGGAAATAAGGAAAATGAGAGAAAAGGAAAAGGGTAAAAGTTTAAAGAAGAGGAGAGAGAGAGAGAGAGAGAGAGAGAGAGAGAGAGAGAGAGAGAGAGAGAGAGAGAGAGAGAGAGAGAGAGATGATGATGATGATGATGATGATGATGTAATTAAAAAGAAAGTAAGGAGGGAATCAAAGAAGAAAAAAAAGAGGAAATGTTGAGCGAACAGGGGATAACACCCTAGATTGGATCTTCTCACCCTGGGTATAGGGGTTTGGAAGCTGATGATCAAGGGACAAATGACCGTTTAAGTGCTCACTAATTCTATACCAGATAACTGACATCCAGATATATCTCTTTGCACCCCTGTTTTTTTATTTTTTTGCAAAACTGGGGAATTTGTAAAGCACATAAACACCTTTCAGTACAATTGAGCTTGAGGGCACAAACCAAGGTGAAGCATATAGAAATCCCAGTCTACCCAAGAGACGAAATCTCCTTCTCACTCACTGATTCAAAATTTGGCTTCTACTTGACAGTTTAAGTTGGTATCCAACACCCTCAATGGGGCTCCACTCCTTGATATGGAATCATAGTTGTCATTTTCCTTTTCCTTTTAACTGGTTGCCTTCCTAAGGATAGATACCCAAGTCTGCTGTTCTTTTCTACCCATAGCTATTTGGGTAGAAGAGCTGTAGTCATGTCTATTCCAAAGTCATTAGCATAAAATAACCAAAGTTTGAATTTGATTTGTCGATTCTATTGGCTGTTATGTTAACTGCTATTCCATTTACACCTCCAATCGTACGGTTGAGTACACTGGGTTAAATGTAATTGATTTTAATCACTCAAATTTTACAAGAAAAGTAACTACAAAAATATTAGCTTACAAAATTAAGTTAATAACAATGTGAATATAATTACATCCACTGCAGTGACATAAAGTTCAGCCCACCAGAAAAAGACGATATTGATGACTGAAAGACTTTAAATCTGGCTTTTAAATCAGCACAGCAGCAATAAGCGGTATTTCCTTGCTGTAAATCTTGTACTTTTCCATCTGCTTCTCAACTACAAATCTTCAATCTTGCTGGGCATTCATTCTTTGTAAATAAGCACCCATCTCCTCTTGAGGTGGTGCAGTTATAAATCTATATTTTTGATGCCCTGAGAATTTCAATGAATTCTTGCTGATAATAACAGGCCTACTATAATGTGGTGTTTTCTTTTCCAAACTTTGATTTCATATATTTTTTATCTGTATCTATCTACAATTGAAGAAATCTGTATGTGTGTATGTGTGTGTGCACACATATTACTCTACAACTTGCCATTATACAATTTGATATCCTCCATAAATGTTAGTCATCAAACAAGGCATTATAGTATCAAATTTGAAATTTTTGAGATAAGCAGTTCTCAAGAAATTTAATAAAAATAGATAAAAAAATTTTGATTATATATATATACATATATATATATATATATATATATATATATATATATATATATATATATTTATAAGTCCAAATTCAGATATAAATTACCTACATTGAAACCGCTGAAGAGAAGTAACTTAAATACTCGGGAGCCATTGTTTCATATGATGGATGGAAAATTATTTCACATGACTATAGTGGGCATCTCTACACACCATAAAGTCTAGCCCCTTCCAGAAATGCAATCTAGCAACGGGCGCTGCTCTAGTTTTTGTAATTTCAAATCTTTTTGGTTAATGCATCATCAGTGGTGGAAATGGGAGGTACACGGGAGGAATGTTGTATACCTACTCCCCAATTTCAATGTAGGTTATATATATATATATATATATATATATATATATATATACATATATATATATATGTGTATATATATATAAAAAAGGACCCTCTATTGGCCATATTAAAAAAAAATTAATCTTTGAGTTGACAGTGCCCTGGAACCCTCAGCTGCACTGGTTCACTTTGCTCATCCCTGATAAACCTGTCTGTGAATCTGAATCCTAGAAATAGCATTACCATATGCTTAGTTCCCAAAACCGATTTACATTGGTATGCATTTTATAAGAAATAGTCAGCAAAACTATCAACATAGATTTCTTCAGTTTCTAAGTGAGTCTGGCTGGCTGGCAGGATATGTATGTATGCATCATGTATACTCCAATGGAGCTAGAGGGCTAAACATTTAATCATTTACTCCTTATTATGTCTAGAAAAACGTTTTTTCAATGTTTAAAAAATTCCCCCAAAATAGGTTTTTATTGAGGGTTCAATTTACAATGTAAGTGAATACTAAATTGTCCCCCTACTTTGTATCTGATAGTGTTCATAATTATTTTTTTTTGAAATTCAGACATTTTAGTCATCACCCCCATCAACCAAAGGTGAGAGAAGTGATTTATTCATTGATCATCATTTTTTTCCTGATTTTTTAGATTGATCATCCCCAACACTGTATTCTGCCAAAAGACGTTTGTTAAATGATTGTTTCTATTCAGTGACAAACCAGACCTGTTTCTCTCATTGTGCAATAAACTTTGAGTTTCATGTTTTCGGAGAAAATCCAATAAATTCTGGCTAGTTGGTCTTCGGAAACATAATCAGGTTTTCTTGGATTGTGATTCATTCAGGTTGTGTATATTTTCTTAAAGTTGAATCTCATTTATTATGCATCCTCAGTGGGTTAGAATTCTTTCATTCTGTCGGATATTGAAGAAAGATTTATGAAGATTATAAAACATAATTATATCCCCACAACACACACATACACACACACGCACACACACACACACACACACACACACACACACACACACACACATGCATATGGACATACACAGAAACACGAACACACAGAGACATACACGCATGCAAAGAGACACAAACTGAAACACAGGCACAAAGACAAAGACACACACACAAACACATACACCCACACACACACACACACACACACACACACACACACGCACATGTTCACAATTGGGTACTTACTGTAGTGCAGTTATTTACAATCTTATCTTTTAGACTGATCAACTTGCATTATGAATTCAGTCCTCACTGAGCCCTCTTTTATTGTGACTTTATGCCAGACTAACCTCAGCCTAATAAATAATTATACGCCATAATTCTCCGTGAGTAATTTGCACTTTATCCTGAAAACTTTGAACGAAAGGTATGCATTATCCAGAGAAACATGATTGCAGAACATTTTTCCTGCAGTGAACAAAAATGAAAATATGCAAACAGTCGACACAATAACTCACTGGCCCTAAGCCAGTAGGAAATTATGAAATTTTTGTAGTTGTCATAGTTATGGGAGGAGTGGTTTTATTTGATAATTGTCCGGTAAACTACTGCCATCATCTTTTCGTAATACTTATAGTTGTGTTAGCTGCAATGACCAGATGATCCAGCTAAGAGGAAAAGGAAATAAAGAATCCAATTTTTGATCAAGAAAGAGAATTGAATGAAAAGAATTCTTCATTTTCTTCAGATTACATTCATAGCATTTATCATGATATCTGCTTTGGCAAAGTAAAGATCATATTCACCAGAGTCATTGAAATTCCCCTCTTCAGCTGCTGCTGCTGCTGCTGCTGCTGCTTCTTCTTCTTCTTCTTCTTCTTCTTCTTCTTCTTCTTCTTCTTCTTCTTCTTCCCTCTGTTCTTATTCTTGTTTTTGTTCCTCTTCCTTCTCTTCTAGTTATTCTTCTTCTTATTATCTTTTTTGTTCTTGTTCTTCTTGATCTTGTTGTTGCTTTTTTTCTTCTTCTTTTTCTTCTTCTTCTTCTTCTTCTTGATCTTCTTCTTCTTTTTCTCTCCATCTGTCCACAACATGTCATTCTTGGTTCTGCCAAGTAAATTTGATATGCAGTGACGTTTGAATTACTAGACAATAATCCTTTTGTCAAGTTCATCCCAAACGTCTTTTATCCAATATGCTATGGTAAGCAGGTCAAGAGCACGCATGTGACTACCCTTTGTGAAAATATTGGCACCATGCTGTATCCCCTCCTCCCATTTGACTCTGGCGATAGTTTTCACAGGTTGATTGATGCCGACACCAAGTGGCAAGTACATGATTTTTTTTGCATTAAAACAAACGTCAGTTCATTCATTCAACTAACTTGTCGACTTCCCTTCCCTTCCCTACTATTTGCTTTTAGTCAGCTACACCGCTGACAATATCTTCTACACTTACATCCCTATTTACCTGAGCCCCCACAATAACAGATGCTAGTTGCTTCCATTCAATTGGAATTGCTACGCTCACATGTTCATAACTTGTGTACATTTGTGGATAAAAAATATCACTACTTATGGAAGCTTAGATGAAAATTCTTATTTTCCCAACAGTGGCAAACATCCAACGTTTCAAAGATGCCAATCACATCAAAGAAGTAGGCGCAGAGTATACATGAGAAGATGCATTTTTCATTCGTAAATGAAGCTTAATCAGAGTGTTTGGATTATCTATGGTAGTGGATTATTAGCATATTTGTAAACAATCATCCACAGATATACACACACACACACACATAGATATGTATACACAACTATTTACACACACACATGTTTATATATATATACATATGTGTATGTATATACTAGCACAGACATGTAGTGATGCCTGGGGGAAAATAACTTAAAATAAAAATATAAACAAGGTGGAAAAATATATTCTCAGACATATTCCTTCTCACAAAACACAGGAAATGAAAAAACCTATTTTTTATGGCAAACATGCATGAAAAAGTAACTGCAATAGAAGAACAAATGATATCATCATTTACTTTGACAGGGCTTCTCGATATACTACATAAGTGTTCCTCCTATTGGTTACCAGGATCCAACCATAAAACAACCAGTATTGAAGTGTCTATGGGATAAGCATGGAGAAGTCAGGTAAAGGCTGGCAATTTTGAGAAATTTTACTCATACCTTGTTACAATTTCCAGAAATGACCTCAGGTGACGTCTAGTGACCCATAACATCACCTTCACATTGCCTATAGTTTTTGCCATGTGAAGATATACCTCTATCCAAAGCTTCTGTATGCTAGGTACAATATTGTAGCTGACAACATAGAAAATTCACTAAAAATGACCAAAAATTACGTATATAGTGACCTCAAATGACCTCAATGTCAAAATCATATTTCTAGATACTTTGGCCATAGAAGAATCTAACTCTTTGCCAAATTTCAGTTTTTTAGGTATGAAATTGTGGCCAACAACTTGGAAAATTGGCTAGAATTAATCAGAAATGACCTTAAGTGACCTCAAACAAATTCTGAAATCAATATTGTATTGCCTTTGACATTTGTCAAGAGAATATTTACCCATTGACTAAATTTTAGTTATATAGTTGCCACAATTATAAAAATTGGCTAAAAATGTCAAAAAATGACTTCTGGTGACCTTAAATGCTCTTAGTTGTCAATTTTGCATTGTATATGACCTTTACATCAGAAATATGAACCTTTGTGCTCAATTTCAGATTCATAGGTGCTAAATTGGGGCAAAAACTTTGAAAAATTGCTTTTGAATAACAAAAATTCAGGAGTCAACATCACATAAATATCAGCCTTGAGATACACCTGTAAACTAAATTCCAACATCTTTGGTGTAAATTTGTGGCCTATAACTTTGGAAATTGGCAAGAAATGACCAAGAAATGACCCATGGTGATCTCAAATGATCTCCAAGGTCAACTCCACATAGCCTATGTGATAAGTCAACATGCAGATATTATGTTCATTGTATTCTTTGCGGGGAAGAGGCAGGAACAAACAACTAAGCAAAAGGCTAAAATATTAGCATATATCTATCTATGTAAACAAACACAAGACAGTAAGTCAATAAGCATGTAGCTTAATGATAAAAATCATCTATGCATAACAAATATTTATCAATGTATTGGTATAGAGTATGGTTAGTTTGACAATATGAAAGTGAAATGACAAGATTGGAAGACTTTCTGAGAACAAATATTTCTTTTATTTTGAGTTTGAGCAGAATCTCAAAATAAAAGAATCATTTGTTCTCAAAAAGTCTCCCAATATTGTCATCCTATTCTCATATATATATATATATATATATATATATATATATATATATGGGAACTTTAAACCATAAAAAACACGTACTCACACAGCACACACCACTGAAGATGGGAGAAACCCCGAAACATGTCTGGACCGTTTACATCTAAGGATTGATAAACCCTACCTCTAAACACTTTACTCCTGAGTCTGTCTCACTCTTTACAGTACATATATATATATATATATATATATATATATATGAATGATACTTTGCCGGCATTTTTGCCAATTCTATGGTCATTTGTGGATGGAGATCAGATTAAAAGTATTAGCTTAGTTTCTGGAGATCAATCTCCCAGTCAGTAACTCCCCATTGCACAAAAAGGAGTAGAATCAGAGGGCTCACACGGATGCATCCAGATATATGCCAATAAAACTAGTCAATCTTTAACACTACACATACACATTGCATACAGGTAGCCAGGATTTAAAAAAGCCTTTGGCCAGATCTTATCTCAGAGGGAAGATTGCTAAATAGTCAAGAGCACATACATGATTTTTGTATATATACATCTCCAAAATCATTCATATATATATATATATATATATATATATATATATATACATATATATATATATATATATATATATATATATATATATGTATATGTATAATCTATATTATATATACTTATAGGAGTTTAGTAAATCAGTAAAAATGCTCAGTGCTTAGATATGCCCAATTCAGGTAAATTGATATAAATATTTAAAGTCATAGAAATTGGTCTATTGTGAGATATTCAATGGAAAAGATGGCTGAATAAGATACAGCAACAACTTGAATGTGCCAAATTATCAAAGAAAATCTCTGCTTGCATAAAGCCAAGAAGTCCAAATGTATTATTTACCTTTATATACAGGATCAGGCTGACCTAATGGAGTAAGATATGAACGGACAGTCTCTGTTTAGGATTTGCGATCTCCATTTAGATGTTAGAAATAGAGTTAGGAAGAACTAGAAATATATTATGAAAATACTATTTCGCGAATTTTGGAGTTAAATAAGATTGTGGGTAAAAGTGGATTTAATTAATAGGTCTTTTAAGCAGATTGTAAAAATACATTAATAGTATAATGACCTTGTTGTTATTGCTGGTGCTGACTTTTTAATATAGCGATATATCGACTTGTTCTTGGGTAATGTTCTGGTAGTTTGGACACAACTCAATTTGGGTGTAAGTTGATTTTTATTGTGTGAACTGAAATGTACATATAGCACAACATAACATACCATGACACATACAGAATTACCTAAATATTTATATTGTACATACATTTTTCTTGCCTTTCAGAAGAAAAAGGAACGAGTGTCATCCATTATGTTTCTTTCACAAAGTCATTAACTCAACCCAGCAAGGTATTTGCTCTTTCACCTTCTCCTTCTAAATTTTCATACCTGGGGAACTTGAAAAAGACATGACTTATACACTACATTCTCTTCAGCAAGCTTACAAAAACATGAGAGATAATTTTCACCATTCTAAGTTGAGTCATTGAGATGCAGTGACTGTAATTCCCGTCATTTGCTGTTAATTGGTTCAAATTTCTTACGGAGATATATTGCAATTAGATGAATGTCAGTTGGGTGCAAGGCAATGTATAACAGTAAGTTTCCATGAGATGCGAGTAACTTTTCAGTATGTTGGTATATTAGATTGATGCAAAGGTTTCCAGCATTTTTTTGACAAAATATTTTATGGATCTGAATTCATAGCAACATTATTCAGTCATGTAAGTATTTCCCCAAGCTTTCGGTGACCTTAAACCACCTTTCAACTCAGTTGTATGTTCTATCATGAAAGAATAATCCCAGCTTTGTTTTATAAAATTCTTCTAGGAATTTTTTGATCTGATAAGAAATGTTGTACAGTGTGAAAAAAAAGAGAGTCCAAAGGTAACAGGTCTGGAGATTATGTTCTATGTGGAATACCATCCCAGCTCTATGGTTGTCTGCTGCATTGCATTTCCAACATGTTCTCAAAACCAAGCCTTACCATAAGCCTAGTTCCCAAAATTAGGCTTTAACATGTACCTAGCTTGCAAAATCAAGCCTTACCATGTACCTAGTTTCCAAAAACTAGCTTTACCATGTAACTTACTCTCAAAATCAAGCCTTACCTTATACCCAGTTCCCCCAAATTAGTTTTACCATATGCCTAGCTCCCAAAATCAAACCTTACCATGTACCTAGTTTCCAAAGGCTAGCCTCTCCATATGCCTAGTCAACAAAACCCATTTCCATCACTGGCAGTAATAGTTGATCCGGGTTGCAACAATTGATAATAATCAATTCTCATTGAATCCTACCAAACACATGGGAAATTTTTTTGTATGGAGGGTCCAGTTTAGATTGGGATATTGAATGCAATCCAGGATTTAGCCATACTTTCCTTTGTCCTTATGATGAATTCTTGTCATTTATCCATTTTTTTCACGGGGGCTTCTAAATTTTCCTAATCCTAAAATTGTATTTCGTATATACTAACTGTTAAGTACCATAACCAGAAGCTAAACGCTGATTTTAGTAGTCTGATAACTGCTAGGGGTGGAAACAGGAAGTGGTTAATAAGAAATAAAATGGCTGCCTTCATGTCTACCAAAAAAAAAAGTTTTGATTGGAAAAGTTCACTGGAAGAGGCGAACCCAAGTTGGTAATTATTCTGAAGATTCTGATCCTCCTTGGAAAAATAATGACATGGGTAGATCCTCAGATGCAAGTGTACTAAGTGAGAAGATGTTTTGGATCATCTGCACAATAAGCATCCAAAATTTGATCGAAGTCATTAGGTCTGCTTTTGACTTGACACCGGTAGTCACATACTATGTCAGCCACTTCTATAGAAAAGTAAACGAACAAAATCCACTTGAGATTCATTAGCTCTAATTTATTTTGGATGAAAAATAATTAAAAAGATAGTTATAATTCAATCAATATTTGATTTAATTTAATCAAAACCAGGATAAATACATCAAAACTTTTGCAAAAAATAGCTGGGAAAGTTGAACATTCTATAAAAAATGACAGAAGATAATATTTTGTGCAAATAATTTTTTGCGCTTTGAATTCATTTGAATACCTTACTTACCTCTCAAATATTTTTCTCCTTTGAGAAAAAAATAATTTAACTAGTTTCATTTATTAAATTAAAATTACTTTGTTTACATTTCATCAAATAAATAAAAGATTATTTTGTCTGTCCTGTTTCCCCTTTCTTTCATTTTACTTATGTAATCTTCCATAATCGATGTCGAAGAGACCTATGCCTCTGTTCCCAATTAAAGAGGCATTGGCAAGTGATGCACCTTACCTTGCTGGCAATGATGTGTAGTGCACAGCAAACACAAAGTGTCTCAGCTGGAGTTTGAACTCGACTTGCAGATCCCATTCTCCCTCTCTTGAATCAGCCACTCACACCTCCATTGTGAGGAAGAGGCAGAAGTTGAATAATGCAAGACGTAGTTATTTTAAAAGAAGTTTCAAGAAAAAAAAGAAAATTTTCTTTTTGTTAAAAAATAATGTGCCGGCAGGGTTAGAGGTTAATTTTTTTGTTGTGCAGCTGAGAGTTTAAATTTCTTGATCAACAAGAAATTAGCTCTCTCATGTAGGACGCTTATCTTCTCACCAGCGTGGAGTCGTTATCTGTCCCTGAAGAGACTTCAGGCTCATTCTGTTGTAGTTGTGCTTTTCAAATCTTCTTACAGATTACTCTGAAAACTTGTTTGTAGCATCAGGCAATTGTTTTTTGAATTTCTTTTGCAACCAATCAGTGCAGTTAATTTGCACTGCTTACATTCATTTTGGAGAAGTGCACACTGACATGATAAGGCTGTGTTGAGTGGCGTAATAGGGCAGTGCTGAGTGGCATAATGGTGGAGGTATGGAGTGGTGTAACGATGGAGGTTCAGAGTGGCATAACGGTGGAGGCGTGGAGTGGTGTAATGATGGAGGTGCAGAGTGGCATGATGGTGGAGGCGTGGAGTGGTGTAATGGTGGAGGTGCCAAGTAGCGTAATGGTTACTGAGATGGAAAATGGAATCAGTGGATTGAGTTCAAATTTTGGACGAGACCATTTGCATTCACTTCACACTAATACCATCAGGAAAGGCATGAATCCACTTTTCCCTATAACAGGGAAGTTGGAGCTGGAGTGAAGGATAATGGATAAAGAAAGCTCAATGTAACAAAAATATTGAAAAAAGGAAAAGGAAAAAGATGAAAATATATGTCTAAAAGGAGAGGAACCCTCAGATTGTTATGTCACCTCAACAGCCAGAGTATCATCTACCACAACTTTTTGAAGAATCTCAGCCCGACAGCTGATATTTGTCAGCTCTTTATGTACAACACAAGGATTTTATACAATGCCAACTCCAGGAAGAAACTTCAAATAATGGAGGCTCTTCTGATTAAAGTGAAACAACCTTTTATCAATAGAATATCTTTCAATATCAGCATGGGTGTTCTTGAGTGCATGTAGTGTCCTCATACGCAGATTATATTCTCAGTGCATTACATTAGTTTCAGTTTAAACGGATTTATTTATGATTATGCCAGTTGAAATAAGATGACACTTGAAATATAAATATAAAATTTTAATGAGAAGGACTGATCACTCATTGTACACCATTATCACACTTTCTTTATAATGACTGAAGATGATTGAAAGATTTTGAACCAACTTGAAAACTTTGATGTTATCAATAAAATGATTGTATGTAAGCTGGAAAAATTAACCAAAAGATTAAATAAGCAGAGTTTGTCTGTTATTTCTAACAAAGTATGTTTAAATACATATACATATATATGTGATGGAGTGAGGTTTCGCAACACAAACACATTTATGTTTCTGCCCTATTAGGGCTCCTTCTGGTAAATGATTTGGTTTATTATAGATTTCTATTTAGGACATTTTTGGGCGGGGTGTCTCTTTTTCTCGGTGGGAAGATCTTTCTTTCATTTTATTTATAAATATTTTTTTACATTTTTGTTCTGTGATTGGTCATTGCTTATTATGTTTTTTGTTTTATTTAGTGGGGATGCTATGTTTGTTGGTATTTATAGGTTATAAATTAGGAGGGTATGGTGTAGACATTTTTGTTATTCATATAGGTTTGGTCTGTTTCCACATGTCAGAGATAATTAAGGTGATCAGGTTGTTCTATAAGGTGACTATGCAAGTAAGATATCTATAGTGGTTATTTTTAGTATATCTATATGTAGGTTACTGAGTTATGTTTATTAATAGAAATTTTGAGCAATCCCAGCATTTTAATGCTATTTCATTTTTCCTGTATCATAATTCTGATTTTTGTTTTTTTGTTCTTTTGGTTGAAGTAAGGATTTCCAATTCCTCATTTAGGTATAGGTAACATGGGGTTTCAATATTTTGGCATATGTATGTTTGTTTTAATATTTCCATCTTACTGTTGGATTGAGTTTGCTGTTAGTTAGTCTCCAATAATATGTCGACAGTGCGGTTCTATTCTTATATTTTTTGTTTATAAATGATGATGTATGGTTGGCTAATCTTAGTTTTTGAGATATTTTTAATATTCCGGTGTACCATTTCACCTCTAAAGGTTTCTCTTGAGTTGATATTTCAGCTTGATATATAATATTTTATTTGCGACATTCGTTTTGCAAAGGGCACCCATTTCTGTTTGCACAATTGCAATATTGTTCGTTTAAACTTCCCCAATAGTATTTTTTCTAATTACTCTACGGTTTTGTTTTATTATGAGTCTGTGAAAATTATCTGTACAACTATAGCTAATTTTCAGTTCGTTCTTGTTGAATATTTCATCCAAAGGGTAGCTTCGGGGAACTGTTTTTCTATTAAGTGGATGGATGTTTTTCTCAAGTTAGTTTTCACTTGTAGGCTAAATGGTGATGTATACCAGATGATTTTCCTAACTCTACTTTTTTTGCTGTTGCTATGTTTTACTCTATTGGATTTAACTTTTTCATCATATTTAAAGCTAGTTTCGGTATAACCGCTCTTCTTTAGAGCTCTAGTACATACATGTCTAATATTATTGAATATTGCTTTATTTGAGGAATTATATGTCAGTTTAGTTTCTATTGATTTGGAAATCTTTTTAATGATCTTGTTTGGGTTGTTAGAACTTTTGTTGATATAAGTAATTACAGAATTCTCTTTTCTATGTGGTTTATGGGTGCTTTTATTTAAATTAAAATTGACATTAAAAAAATGTGAAATTTTAACATTGGCCTTGATTTCAACTTCAAAGTCCAATTTTTACATTTCTTTTATGATGTATTTGTTAGCTTTTACACATTTTTACGTGTTGCTGTTTTTTACAATAAGTAGGTCATTATCACGGTACTATCCTAAATTTTCAAAATCAATTTTTCCAGTGAAGTTATATGAAATACACAAACTTGTTAGGTCAAGTATCAAGTCTACCAGTAGAAACATCAGAACCGTAGACATTGTTTTTTTTAGTCCATTGCTCTTGATTGTTGATTTGTACCGTCCGTCTACAGTGTCTCTGTTATTAATATTAGTAAAAGAGATGTAGAAATAGTCCAACATTGTAAATGGATGGCACTAGGTAAGCAGTAAATTTTCTGTGATCCGCCACAAAAAAAGATGGCTGACCTATGTCAAAATGCATCAAAATACGCCCACAGAATAATAAAAGATTTTGAGATGTAGCTTCTACCTCTTGAGTTTCCCTCTTCACCTTTCAGTTATCAATTCCATCTACCTTCTGTCAGATCACTTTATATCCACGATGCAAATGTATATATATATATATATATATATATATATATATATGTGTGTGTGTGTGTGTGTGTGTGTGTGTGTGTGTGTGTGTGTGTGTGTATGTGTGTTATTAGGAAGTGGATAAATCATCCAACAGAATGATTATAAATTGCATTATTCTGTATTGAAACTTATTTTAAATGATCTCCCCTTATTATACAGTGAACACAGTGAATTTATCATATGGCCTAGACAATGTAAATAGAATAATAGGTCAATTGTAAGAGTAATGCTATGTGGAAGCGGCTACCCTAGCGTTTAAATATGATATAATGCAATTTATAATCATATATATATATATATATATATATATATATATATATATATATATATATATATATATATATATATATATATATATATATATATATATATATATATATATATATATATATATAATTGAAAAGAAAGAAAAAAAAGGAATAAAAGAAAATGAAGAGTATTGGGAAGAAATGAGATAGAGAGAGAAGGAGAAGGAAAAATTGAGAAGAGAGTACAAAAAGAAAAAAAATTGAAAGTAGAAGGAAATAGTTCGTAACTGGAAGAAGGAGAAAAGAAGATGAAAAGAGATGAAAAACAAGAGAGAGAGAAAGGAAGAAAGTGGCAAAATTTTAAGAAGAATAAAGGTTAGGAATGAGAGAAAAGTAAAGAAGAAAAAATGAAGGAAGAAAAAGGAAAGAATGAAAGATGATAAATGTTTTTTGTAGACATAATAAGGAGTAAACAATGAAATTTTCAGCCCTCTAGCTACGTTGGTATGGCCTGTGTGTGTGATACAAACAAACAAACATAGCCAGCTAGACCAACTAAAAAACTGATAGAAACTTATGTTGACAGTTTTGGTGACAGGTTTGGTTGATAGTTTCTAACAAAGAGTAAAGATTAAAGGGAGTTAACATATGGCAGAAACAAATAAATGATAAAAGAGGAGGGTGTGGCAGCCCCTCAAGGAGCCAAGCTCCCCCCCACCATCTCCAGCGACTATATTTGCGGCAAAATGAAATTAGAAATCGAAGAAGAAGGAGAGAAAGAAGAAAAAAGCATTTGCTGAACGAAAGAAGGGAAAATAAATTTGGTTGTAGGTCATTGCAAAAGATCAATAATAAGTATCAAAGAATCGTGCTGAAAAGGTTGGTCAAAATGCAATGTTGGTCAGGGAGACCAGTGGGCTATGATTCCTCAACAAATGCCTTTGGCCAAATGGTCAGCAGAAATATGAATACTGCCGGCCCTGGCTATAACCATTAAGCAAAATAAGCACGTGCCTGAGGCATCAAAAAAGAGACGAGGGCACCACAGATTCCCTACAGTTTCCTGCATTAAATTGTTATAAAGTCATTTAAATTGTTTAACAAGTAAGTTTGAATTTGAAATTTAATTTTTTTCCTTTCATACAGAGTTAATCAAAACATTCAAATGATCCAATTGTCCACAGAAGTATTATTGTTGAAAATTGGTCATTATGAAAGCATAAGTTTCTCCAATAATGATTTGGTTTGATGAAATAGTAAATGTGTCTGGGAAAATGTATTTTCTTCCTATGTATTTTGATGTATTCCAAATGGATATGACTTTGATTTATTCAGGAACGTTTCATTTTTGAATATCTTGTCAATTATGCCATGGGAGATCTGAGGGGTGGGGCACCATTTTTAGACTGTGCTCAAGGCATGGAGCATCCACTAGCATCCAGGTTATATTCTGGTAATAGATGACATAACTTGATCTGGGCATAAGTTGACAACTTTAAGGTTTGGAAAGTGACGCACTGTGGGGCAAATAGGAGATGATAGAGGGGCATATCTTCCATATTTGGAGCTGTTTCTTTCTTTTCATTTTAGGGAAAGGAAAAAATGCTATCCATTACATTCATTACACTAAGACCTTACCTCAGACCCAGAAAAGTGTGTCCTCTTTTTCCTTCTCCTTGCCTTCCCGGTTTCAAGAACTTGACGTAGACATGACATATACACTGTGTTCTTTTCAGCAAGCTGGTAATAACATGACAGAAATATCTGTCATTTGCAATTGAGCTACAGAGCTACAATGACTGAGATTTCAATCATTCGTTGTCAATGGGTCTTATAGAGATGAATCTGTGATTGGATGTAAGTCGATTGGGCATAGGTCGATGTACGACTGCACAGAAAAAGGTATAAATGAGGGATTTGAAACATTCTGAGTATTAGGGAAAGGTTGCAAGAAAAAATGAGAGAGGAAGAAGAAAGCTTGTGTTGGTATTTATAAAGCTTAGTTTAGTTTAGCAGAGGCATGGGCAAACTTTTTGATCTAGCAGATGATATCAGATATTTTTCATCTTTATTCGGGCCAGGCATTCACTGCAAAAATGTTGGTTGTATTACAGAAAACATACTTAATTTCTATTTTTGATGGACATATGAATAACAATTATTATATTATTGATTAGTGAAGCCAAAACAATAGCAATTTTGCAATATAAATTATAAAATTGACTCTCTGAGAAAAATTATATGAAATTCCAAATAAATGAGTAAATTGACCATATCTTATCTTGCACAAGGTTAGGATCCCCAGTGAGTATTTAACTCATAACATAGGAACAACATTCTACTTGACTAGCTCATTAACCATTATCCCATCGAAAATCTTTTGATATTTATTAAACTGAGCCTAAAGAGTGAGAACTTAACTTCTTCCCTTTATCTCTCTGTCTCTCTCACTGTGGGTGTATGAAAAAGAATTCATGCATGCATATATACATATATATATATATATGTGTGTGTGTGTGTGTATGTATATTGTTGTGTCATCCACAGACAGCTGTTTTGTTGTATTACA